>CM056605.1:22068065-22668065 GCA_029721355.1 Tegillarca granosa | reverse complement strand
TTTTTTACACTGGAAAGTATTTCATCTGCCCCCAAACTGCACTTTAAGTGATAGATTTTAATTATAAGAATGGAGCTTAGATACAAAATCATGAGTACACTGCGTGCTGTTTCGTTTTGATGCGCCGCATTCCAGGACAGGACCCATATATTATATAAGGTAACAACAACCACAAAAAGTGGGAAAAAAAGAGAGAAAAAAATTTCTATAAAAACTTGGTATGTGGAGGCGTTTAAATTGTGTCAAAACATTTAAAGAGTGATATAATCGAGATAATTTAAATATTGACATAGTAAAATTTCTTTTTAAACCTTACCAATCATGTCTGTATGGTTTTATTTTCCCATATCGTTAAATCATTCTCATTTACTTTTCCCTTTTCAAAATCGAATGGGTGTTTCCTCGATTTGAAAGATATAATTTAATGTGCTTTTGTCATCTGATTGTGTTTGCATTTCTATTTGTTATTATTATGTGTAGTAACTAATGTTTTTTTTATCTATGGTTAAGTATCCATGACTTATGACGTAATAATTGGAAAGTATCTGATTACGTGTACTTAGCATATAAAATGAGTGTCATATAAGTCACAGTTTAATGCTTCATTAAGGATGTTAAATATTATCCTCGCAATATTTTCTATTGTTGACCAACTATTATAGATTAATTATAATTTATTTTACTAAATGGTCTTGTATTGTTAACCACTACGGTGGCTCAGTTGGTAGAGTGCTCGCTGTGTATGTGAAAGATCAGGGGTTCTTACCCCGACGGAGTCTGAACAACACTTGAAAATAGGTAACGATTGTTCTTTCGCCAAGCACTCGGTATTTATAAATGAAAGTCATGGGGTCCTTAATGAAACCTTAAAAACTGATGCCCCGTGCAACGCCTGCCGTGGCCCTCTCTGCACATTGCACTAAGCGTACTGCAAAGGTCAAAATTTCTGCCATTTCACATATAACTGGTTACATCTCGATATAAGTGAAATATTCTTGACTGGGATGAAAACCCTATGAAATCAGTAAGGGGGGGGGGTTCATTTACGTCAAAGCTAGACCAGTCTGGATTCTTTCACTTATATCGAGATGACTGTAGACTGCTGAGAGGCCTGGGAGCGGTACCTGAGTGGTTTAAGCATTGGCCTTTAAAAATCAAAGCATCTCATTGCTGTGGGTTCGCTCAAGATTGCAAGTAAGAATTTGTTCCCTTTTTAGACTGAGTTGTCTGCGATGTTTATCTGCGATATCACAGGCAGGTACTCTAGAACTCACCTAACCGCCCTAAAATTTACCGCGATATACCGTCATACGGTGTTGCAGTCCTAGAGATCGCCATAAGTGCACAGTAGTACAATGTAGTTCAGAAAAACTTGCACACAAAAACTTTTGACAAGACTAATCCTTGAGATAAATAAAATAATTGCCTAAAAAAGCTTTTCCTCTAGACCTACATTTTGTCACTAAGCTGTATTAATCACTATCCGAAGCCTTTTTAAATTGAACCAAGATAACAAAGGTCGAACAGTACTGTAATAATTTATACCTCCACCATTCATGCTTTTGGGAGACAAACAGGGGATTTAGTGTTCGGTTTTTAGACAAGTTGCTTGATGTTTACTTTAATAAGACATTTAATTTGATACTATTTAAGTTTTGAAAAATAGTAAAATTATCGAAACTACTTATTTTACCGGTTCAAATTCGGAGGGGTGAATTTTTGCACTCTTATTAGCATCACGTCATCAAAAGTGGTATAACTACCAGTGTGTTAAGCCTATATGGTTGAACACTTGAACGCATGCCTTTTAAATTCGCCATTGATAAATTATATAAATGTAAATAGGCTTGTGTTAATGAAATTCAAATTCTGAATACAATTACTTATTCAAAAAACGTCGCCCTTTTGGTAAATAAATTCACTTAAAGGAAAATCCATTCTTCAAACAAATTATTAATATAATTAAGAAAATGAATACTTGGGCTTTTTAGTAAACCGATTGCTCTTGACCTCAATTTTAGTCTGTCTTATACTGTGTAATGATATCAACATTTCTTTTGATTTTTTGTTTAAAGGGGATCTTCAGGGTTATAAGGTCAATGTTAAATGTTTTACGTAAAATTCGATAATATTTTGATTTATTTAAACGATTTCTCTTCTAAGTTGATTTTTAAATGCACACCTATTGCGATCCATAAAATGAACTGACATAAATAACACTAAATCTCTGAAAAGAACTTTAATTTACACGCCATACATTAATAATTTCAAAATGAACGTCATTAATGTACTATACTTTTTTTTTTTTTTTTTTTTTTTTTTTTTTTTTTTTTTTTTTTTTTGTTAAACATATGATACAAATCTAGCTTATTACACATTATATATCGTATCAAGATTAATTTACCCTCAATTTTCTTTGAATAATCAAATACTGAATAATCCGTCTTGGTCGAAAAAAAAAAGCATGAATTATGAGGAATGTTAATAATTTATTTTCATGTAAATTTCTAGCAACTCACTTCTCGGTAGATAAACCTTTACTAACATGTATTTAAATCATAATTTAAAAAAATGATAATTAAAAAAAAAAAAAAGGAAAAAAAAAAGCTAATTTAGTTGTATTTTGCAGTAAAAAACCGGTTTTGTATATATATACCGGTCCATGTTCAAATAACAATTCCTAAAGCAAAGTGAAAATTTTGAAAGTTGCAAATTAAATTAAACACGTAGACTTCAACCAGGGAAGTGAGGCCGGGTGCTTCGGAATGACAAGCACCTCCTATATAGCCAGCTACACCAGCCACGTTTAGAAATCAAAATTGAGAATATAAAATGTCCAAAACACAAACTCAAGGCAAAGTAAAAACTTTGGAAACTGGCAAACTAAGTTAAACACGAAAACTTCCACCAGGGAAGCGAGACCGGGTGCTTTGGAAGGACAAGCACCTACTGTCTAGCAAGCTACACTCTCCAGCCATTTGTAGCAATCAAAATTAAAAAAATAAAATCACAATCCCCAGAGCAAAGTAAAAACTTTAAAAAAAAATAACAAAACAAGTTAAAAATTTGGATTTCCACCCGGGAATTGAGGCTGAAGTTATGTATAGGCTTAAAACGATGCAGGAAACATTTAGAAAATAAGATATTTTTCAAATACGAAAATTCCCAAATTGGCATACAATCTTATTTCGTTTCGTATCTATCTTAAAAAGGCAGAAAAGCACAAAGGACATGTAGTACACCGATACTGACTAAAGATTTTATAAATAAATAAATAAATAAATAAATAAGTAAATAAATAAATGACTGCCAAAAATATATGTTATACAACGAGATTGACTGTAGGAAAAACAAATATAAAACATTCAGGAAAGTTCAATGGCATCCTCGTAAAACGTATTAACGTGATATTCGAGAGATCATATTCAGTTCGTTTAAGCATAAACAGTCAAGAAACGGGGTGATATACCGAAAATAAAAACAAATTTTAAACATATTTGTCATTTTGATTTTTTTTTTAAAGATCAATATCTTATGGTAATACTGACAATAAAACAATTTTCTATTCATGTGTATGTACGTTTTAATACTGTCACAGCAAGATATATAATTTTTTTTAATTTGTCGGGAGATTTTTCGTACAAAGCTCTATTGACCATCTATATAATGGATTAAAGATTCTTTGAGTTGTATCTAGCAATGAGACATTTTAGATGGTGGAGAAAACAAGAGTACCGAATAAAAACTTTTAACAAACTGAGCTACCAAACTTAATCTACCCGTCTGTGATTCGAGTTTTGGCAAGTGAATAGGCAAACAAATCCACCGAGATAGCGGAGAAAACCAGCGTAGTATAAAAATCTTTGACAATATCCGAACTGCAAAACTTTCTCTTACAAGGATGTGCACGTGTGTGTTTCGATACCTTAAACAATTATGAAATATAATAAACAGATTTATTAAAACCATGCCTCAAAAAGATGAAAACTACCATAGATACAGGAAAGAGTTGCTGATTTAAGCCACCAACAATATAACACAACATAAAAGGATTTCCTTAAAACGGCCATCTTTTGTTAAAATGTTAAATAATATTTTGTTTGGGGCCTAGTTGCAAAAGAATAATATCTTTACTTGTTTCAGTCATAAATATGTTCCTATTTTGATAAAAGTAATGAGTTTTCGCAAATGCATGAAAAACAAAAAATTGTGCCGTTGAATATATATAGAAAATCACTTACCCTTATTGTTTCATTTCTTAAACCACTGCGTGAAGAGTTTCCAACAATTATGGTTGTAGGTCTCCCCTGCCATGGTTGTTGTTGCTGTTGTTGTTTCAGTATTTGCATTTGTTGTTTGTGCTGACGAAAACACGACCAAATTATACAGCATCAAAACGATAAAAACATATAAATATCGCTCCATCTTGAAATATTTTGGTGTCACACTTTTCCAATTCCTTGATTCTCTAATGATAGTTTTGTACACATTTCACTTGCTAGATGTTCGTTTAAACGGGATCAAAATTAAATAGTCTTATTCTGTTGCATTGAATAAGAAGAGCCAACACGGTGACACTGAACCTATTTTCCAAAAAAAAACCTACAATTTTTTATTTAAAAAATAGGATGGAAAAACAGTTCTTTATTCAACAACGGTATATACAACTAACTGTACATAAAAAGTGAACCGGCGTTTTAGATGTGTTAAATATTGACATATAGCTAACTCTTAGGTTGTATGTTTAAACATTTAATCATTGTACTACTCTACGTAAAGGGCTTTACACAAGAGTACACATGTTCTACATAAGACCCTTCATCAGTCGATACACCTGATTTGGCTTAGTTGTATTCAAATATTCAGCTTAGCAACAAAGTCTCTGCTAGTACATCCTTTCTATTCGTCTATGTAATCAATTTCATATCAGTGGTTGCCATGTGCAGATTTTGAAAGCATTATTTTAATTCATTTTAATTAAAAGTCAAATTCAGTACATACCATGATTAACAATTGATTATTATTGTCCGCGTTTTCTTGTTTAAAAACAACCTGACGTAGTTTGAAGTAATTAAAACGTCTGAAGAGTTCTAAAAAAATGGTTGTATCAGAACTGGCTGACAAGGTAAACCAAATAGCGTACTATGTTTTTCTATTTTTACCATTCATGTATTTATTCAAATAAATGAGGTTGTTGTTGTAATGATGTTTAACGTCGCATCAGCAATTATTCAGCCATTCGCAACAAGAATAAAAGTTATAAATCTCTATGGATTAATCTAAGGACAAGGTTGTGTATGCGTAAGATGTGGAATTGTGTATTATGTTCTGCCGTGTACAAGCGTGAACTCAGGACGAGATTTTGATCAGGTACTAGCTCACCGAGTCAGTATGCTGCAGTAAAGCATGTCACTCACCTAGCCCATTATCATTGCACTGGGTAAATCGGTCAATACTCTGTCTTCCTAAATGCCGAACGTAAAGCGATGAAGCAGTATCCGGATTTTTAAATTCTTATGTATAACCTGGTCGGGATTCAAACCCACGACGTTCCACTCTTGAGACGGACACTCTTACCTCTGAGCCACCAAAGCGGTTGGTAAATGGAAGGTAGAAATTTTAACAATTAACAATTTCAATGAGGAGTAAAATGCTTACACCAGTTATGTCTGCATTTCCTGAGAATGATCAAAGCAAGTATATCTATCAACCTATAATGGGTTCCAGTGGCGTAGCGAGCATATCATTTATCTGTACGCACCAGTGTGTGTCCGATACGTGCTGAAGGCGCGTCTTTCTAGGTGGGTCTGGGGGCATGCCCCCCCCCCCCCCCAGAAAATTTTTGATTTTTAGAGCCTTAATGTTGCGATTTCCTGCACTCTAGACGGATATGTTTAGTAATATTTTCCCGGGTTTTTTTTTAGTTCGGTTGGTTAATGGAATGGTGTTTTACGTCCCAGTCAAGATTATTTCACTAATATCACATCAATTTGAATGATGTTGGGCAACGGAAGCATCGGGGAAAAAAACCACCGACCTTCCGCGTATTTAACCTGACAAAGTTTCGATTTCTCGAGAGATTTGTACCCAAATTGGTAGTAAAACATGTGTACAACTTTAAAACTTCTAACTGATCCGGATAAGGATAAAAACAACAAACCAGCTTGCGATGATAAACCATTTTACCGACGGCCCTTGCAAGACAAAAACTTAAGCAAAGCATTAATTTATCAACTACAAACAGTGAAAGATACATTTTATAAATTGAAAATTTTAGTATATGAAATCCATCTTTCGGTTCTTTTTTGCGGCAAACTCGTCGACAATATCTTCAACATTGATATCGATCTCTCTATGTATGTGCATCAACCCAAGACTAGACAACCTACTTTCGCCCATGGTTGTTCTCATAAAGTTTTTTATTCGTCGCAAAACACTAAAGGATCTTTCAGCCGTTGCAGTTGCAACTGGCATTGTTAAAAGAATTATTAAAATGTTCCATATTGAGGGATATAATCCTTTGTTGGTGATAAGAACGGTGTTGCTTAGTGTAGACGGTTTATCAGCAGCCATCGCCCAACGGGTTTCCCAGCGAGCAATTTCCTGTTGAAATTCATTCAGGTCTCCAATGATATCATGACTGAAAGTGTCGTACAGATTAACAATATTCTCATCTCGAAGTCGATTTAGTCGTGAGGGAAGCAAGTTGAAGGCTTCAAATCTAGGGCTTGATCCAAGGAGACGATCTTCTAACTGCAGAAGTAGATGGTCAACAAAAACATTATAAAGAGATATTCTCCAGTAATCGGATGGATTGGCAGCTAACACATTAGCTCTATTTTGTTGTCGAGCTACTATTCTTGGTATATGCGGCTCAATACCAAATTCCCTGCCAATACCCACAGCTTCATCAAACAACGCATTCCAGACCGCTTCGTCATTTCTTTCATTTCGTAGTTGTATGATGACTACACGACATTCCTCAACAGCAGCCAACATATCGCATGATTTGTCCTGAAGAAAAAAAAGACAAATGTACGATAAGGCGCAAAACATGTTCACATACCACTAATCCAATCAGAAACTCGAACCTCAACAAAGCACCTAAATGCAAACCTGCCTTGTCATCGTGATCGTTCTGCAGATATTCAAATGCCTGTATTACAACGGGAAAAACTTGTTTAAAGGTTGTAAGAGCATCGGATCGGCTTATCCATCTGGTTTCGCATAATGTTTTTAATTTTGTTGTCCTTTCCATTGTGTCTTTCACATGTTCGTTAGTTGAGAGTTCATCTTTAAAGCATTCCAAGCGTTTTGCAGAGTATTCAAAAGCAAAACCAACTTCCTGAACAGTTGCCATCATTGTCCTCACACACGGTTCCTTGCAGCTGTGTACAATGGCAAGGTTCAGACAATGAGCTTTACAGTGAACATATAGGGCCTCCGGTGCATGTTGGCGTATTAAAGCCTGTACGCCATTGTTTCTTCCCGACATATTGCTTGCGCCATCATACCCTTGTGCCCTTAACTTCATAACTGGCAAATCGTGCTCATTCATAAACCCCAACAACAGATCTGCTAATGGTTCAGCTTTTGTGCTTTTAGCATGCACGAAACCAAGGAAGTTTTCATTAGCTGTTACGTTTCCATCACTGACATCAATATAACGCACACATACAGATAACTGGACCTTGGTTGATTTATCTGTTGTTTCATCTGCCAGTAGCGCGAAAAATGGAGCGTTAGTACATGACTTAACTAAATGACTGCGTATTTGTTTAGCACACAAATCAATTATTTCGTTTTGAATGTCAGGTGACATGTATGACGGTGTTTTGCTCTCGGGTGTCTCAGAAATAGGATTCTTTGATTCAGCTAGGTGTCGTGCTAAAATATCATCCGATTTCGCTATTGTATTCAGTATCGAAACAAAATTGCTTTTTGATCTACATGACCCCGAAGTGGAATATTCTGACGCCCACATAGTATGATGACTTCAATAATTTTGAAAAGGATGTGACGATTCTTGCATACAAGTTCTTGATGATATGACGATATTGTACTTGCAATCGATTCCCTTTTCTTGTTGGCGATGTCGCAAAAATTAAGGCCCATTATCTCACAATCATAATGTGAACTCCCTTCGCGAAAATGGCGATGTACTAAATGAGATAAGTTTGACCAATCAGTGACCGGCGATGCAAATGTAAAAGTCTTTTCCTTCGCATCTGTCTTTCCAAATATGGTACAACAGGCACAGTATATTGCGTCTTTTGAAACTGAATAACGCAGCCATCCGTATTTTTCAAGCCACTCGGAATTGAATCGCCGCTGCTTTTTACCAATAAGCCTAAAATAAGGTAAGAATGGCCTTCGTTTATTACTTTTTCGATGAAACTTAAGTCCAACACAATAAAATTTGCCCTTAAAGAGAATATTCGAGTCTTAAAGCGTTGGAACCAATATCGAGTGCCAATATGGAACCAAAAAAAAAAAAAATTCACCCAGGGCGGCTACACCGAGATTCGAACCCCTGCCGTCCGCATGATAGGTGTCATGTTATAAATTTTTGAATTTTACGAAATAAAATGACAACTGTGTCATGTTATAAATTTTTGAATAATTTATTTCATAAAATTCAAAAATTTTAACATGACTTAGGCACTAGACACTAGGCAGGTGCTTTACGTATTGCGATAATCAGAATCATCTGCCTGTACATCAAGTTGTGCTTAATTTGCATACACGTATTTGCTTCCAACGATTTTGCATGTGAATAAATTGACTTCTTTTGTTACTAACAAAACTATATCATAATATGTGAACTAAATAAAGAATCAATCATTTTTGGACGTCAACAAAAATTAAAAGAACTTAATGACTTAGCTACAAACATTTCTTTTTTTTTAATTCCAAGTATATAGATCAATATAGAACAATGGCACTTGGTGCGAAGGACAGAGATCATGGTTAAAGCACACCTAAGACGTTAAACTACTTCACCCGGCTCTCGGTTGGAATGGTGTTTTTCGTCCCAGTCAAGTTTATTTCACTTATATCGAGGCGGTCAGTTCGGGGATGGTGGAGGAAACCGGAGTACCCAGAGAAAACCACCGACCTTCGGCAAGTGAACTGACAAACTTTCTCACATTAGGATATACCCAAGTGGGATTCGAACCTAGGCGGTGAGAGGCATTTGGCGGTAAGGTAATGATAAATATAATGTAACTAATGTACAGACATATGGCTTGAATGGGTCTATATTTTAAGGGGTCGAACTTGGGTATCAATACAAAATACGCCACTGAATATGTTTTATTTGCAGTTTGTTTTTCAATAGTACCTTGAAGGAAATGAATAGGATTTAGCAGAATCCCACTTTTGTTCCAATATTTTTCTCTTGATTTGGAAATTGCTCAAGTCACTTTGAATCAAGCTGCCAATATCAATAACTTCAACAAATTTTCTTTCATTCGATTCGGAAATACATGTATCAGGATTTTTCTGTTCATTTTCTGTTGTTTTATGATGATTCGGCGTTTTATCGACTTGTTCAACTTTCTTAAAAAAGGACTGAAGTCCAAGTTGTTTAGCCATGCTAGTGTGTAGGTCATTGGCGCTAATAAATGATAAACCTTACCGGACGAACGCCGTGTATGATAAGTAACAAAACGGTTACGACATAAACTTTAAGTCATATTCGGACATCGAGCATAACGTAAAATTTTCTGTTCAATATTATCTACTAGTGAACCTTGGTATCTCACGATATGCAAACGTAGAGAATCATAACCAGTTAAATGATAGTATACGATTACCTGTAAAAAAGGTCATGTTTTTTTTAAAATTTTAATGACAATTTCCAAGATTTTTACAATCTCTGTATTTTGATGTGTACGCCCGGGCGTTTTGACGTAATAGGCGCTACGCCACTGGGTTCTAACTACACACTAAAAAAGAAATTAAATAAATTGATAAAATAATAATAATAATAATAAACCTCTTGATTAGAGATTCCATTGTATCACTCACTACATAACATTCGGTTCAAATTAGTTCAAATAGTGTCATAATTTTATTAATATCATTTTAAAAAATTGAATATATATAGATTATTATATGACCATTTTGATATCACACCCTTTATCAGCCCGAGAGTCCTGATATCAGCCAAAGGGCCGAAGGCCCGAGGGCTGATATCAGGACTTGAGGGCTGATGAAGGGTGTGATATCATAATGGTCATATCATAAACTTTTTATCATATGTTTGCTTTGAAGTAAAATTAACAATTAATAATAATTAGATTTTTAAGCAGTCCAGCAGGTTTTTTATATCTATCATGATCTCATAGATAATTTTTTACCGTATACGTCATACGTCAATGTTACCCTAAGCAACCGCTGACGTTGATCTTCCAACAACTAGGTCAGTCAGTCAGTCGCCATATTCGTCCAACATGACGTGGACAGAGGCATTTGTTTTCTTCATTAAAAAGTGAAGGTTGTTAAAATTAGTTTTAAGATCTGCAGTCATAAATCTTGATCGTGATGACAACAGACCATCTGAGTTTTTGAACCGGCAGGTGCATTATATTTTGGATATGTTACACTGATGACAGGGAAACGTCTCCGCACAAATACAGGAACAAATTGGCTACTAGCTAAAATGATTTAATTTTTGGCTTCTGTAAGTTTATTTATTGATGATAGTGATGACAACATATTATTAATTGATATTTTTGTACGTGTGAACAGTTCCGCTTCGAACTGATGTCTCATTTTTGTCCTGACATACTTGTCTCAGCTTGAAGCCAGCATCGTTTATATTTTCAAGTGCCGTCGTGCACAATCAGTGTAAACTACTGTCTGATTCACGTCTGCCGTAGCACTAGTTTTTCAAGGTTTTAGAAGAGACATCAAAAATTTTTGTAACATGCCACATACCGTTATGACGTATGCATTTTGTCGTAATTAACTGACACCAAACTAAATGCCATCTCAGCTGGAGTATAAAATGCAGAGCTTTTTAAAATCCTTACGGGGATTTAATATGGGAAAACACACAAACACTCATTCCGGAAATACATCGCTGAAAAATCATGCGGGTTAAGAAAATAGAATTGCGCATGACCAACTTTCCCATTTTCGCTGGCCAGGTTATATCGTCTGCAACTTGACATCAAAACGAATATAACTGTAGGTCTAATAACAGCGATCTTACCTACAGCTGAATGAACTATTCCAGAATTGTCTACCCTAACCCGCATGATTATTACAGCGATGTATTTCCGGAATGAGTGTTTGTGCCTTTTCCCATATTAAATCCCCGTAAGGATTTTAAAAAGCTCTGCATTTTATACTCTGGCTAAGATAGCATTTAGTTTGGTGTCAGTTAATTACGACAAAATGCATACGTCATAACGGTATGTGGCATGTTACAAAATTTTTTGATATCTCTTCTAAAACCTTGAAAAACTAGTGCTACGGCAGACGTGAATCAGACAGTAGTTGTACCTCTCCGATGTGTTTGTATGTTTGCAAATTCCGAAACTCTGTTTAAAATTAATTTAAATACAACTGATACATGAATGTACTGCACACAAGCTCGTCGTGTTAACCATAAACAGTTAGTATCAAGCTGAAGCGACACGAAAAATCCGCCATTATCGGAATTTTATCAGGGGTGTGATATCACTTTTCTAGGGGTGTGATATCACTTTCTAGGGGTGTGGTATCACTCGGGCTGATATCAACTTGTGTAAATTCGAGAGTTATCACACATACAAAAATAGTGATATTATTAATAAACATATGATAAAGCAACGTTATCCCATAGCGAGTCGAAAAAAAGGCTATACAGAGGCGTTATTTCGAGGTTTTACTGTGTTTTTAATTACATAGTATAAACATATTGTGATGAAACATTTGTCAAATTTGCCCAATTTTCTGAACATAATCGAAGCCAAGAACTCATTAAATTTATTGTTTAAAACAAGCATTATAGAAAATTCCATTAAAATAATAATACAATGATATTGGTCAGTTTTGATACGGACAACCAAGGCAAATTTTCTTAATATTTTTAAGAAATTTTATCTAAAATCAATTAAAATGGAAATCGTTTCATTTAGTATCTACAAGTCATTGTTTCAACATTTCTGGTTTAAGAAACACTGCGAGGGTTGTAAGTGGAACAGTCATTGGGACCTTTTACAACCTCCTGCTTGACATGATCAATTTGGTCACTTTATATCCTTCATTACTCCTAGAAGTGCTACCATACTGAGAGCCTACACGTTCTATGTAAAACTTAGTTTTGAAGTATTTCTGAACACCTCGGTATTACATGCGAACAAAACTGACACGGTTCGAGAATCGAGAAGTATCGCACGGAAACTCTTAATATTATCCACTTTTCTTTATTTCAGAGCGGTATTTCTAATATGAAAGATTTTGATGTTAAATTCATAATCACAATTGATATTTAGCAGAACTGAAGATGAGTTGAGTAACAGTGTTTTACGCCCCAGTTAACATTCATTCATTTTTATCGGTACGGTTAGTTCATAGATGATAGAGAAAACCGGAGTGCCCAGAGAAAAAAGAACCA
Organism: Tegillarca granosa; assembly: GCA_029721355.1. Taxonomy (NCBI): domain Eukaryota; kingdom Metazoa; phylum Mollusca; class Bivalvia; order Arcoida; family Arcidae; genus Tegillarca; species Tegillarca granosa. Next base: position 22,655,455 of record CM056605.1, on the reverse strand, counting down.
ACCTTCGGCGAGCGAGGTAACAAACTTTCTCCCTAACCAGTAATGGATTAATGCTTTAAAATCAACAATCTGTGTTAATAAAAACATCCGTTACTTGTTTTGTAAAAATTAGTCATATTTGTCATACCGACATACAAGTAAACAGATAAACAACATTAAAAGAATTATAAAATGTCACGGTAGGTAAATTACAATCTCCGGTAACAAATGTCACGGTAGGTTAATAACAATCTCCGTGTACAACATACATGTATAAGTAAAAGGTCATATACGTCGGTGATCGATTCTCCTTGTATAAATAACAAATTAAGTGTAAACGAAGTTCAAAGATATTGCATACTAAGATTTACACTAGACTTCTTAGTTATGAGTTTTATTTAAACTCTCATTAGTGATGGTCTAACTAGTGTTTTTACCATATATTGTCTTACTTGAAATGGTCGAGACATAGTAGTCATATTTGATCATCTTGTCGTAAATTTTTATTTACATGTATTTATTTATTTATTTATTTATTTATTTATTTATTTATTATTGTTTGTTATTTATCTATTTGTTATTATTATTATTTTTAAATTGTTGTTGTTATTTCTCTATGGCCATTTTTTTTTGAAAGTCGGAATACATATTCATCTTCCAGCTAGGATGATACTTGATATTCGTAGACCTTGACCGAAAATCAAGGTCCATGTAACTGTACATGTTTTATTTGAAAAATTTGGATTATCCGGTAGCTTGGGAATAAATAATGTTTTTTATTTATTTCATATGTATATTTTATAAGTCAATCCGAACAAAGTGGTGTCTTTAGGGTTGAAGTGACAAGGGAGTTACCATGCACTAATGTCATGGTTGAATGATTTTCTATCCTACATCCAAGGTTATTACGCTATTTACCATAAATCTAGACGGTCAGTTCTGGGATGGCGGAAGAAACCGGAGAAGTCGATCTTGTCTATGGGCAAGTGAACTGAAGAAAATAATAATAGTTATTATTATTAAGATAGTGTAATGTATTTTGCAATGTCGTAAAGCATTTAAAAAAAATATCGTTAAATACATTAAAAAATGACAGAAAAATAACTGAAAATTTTCATAACGCTTCAATTATTTTCAATATAAGGCATAATGGTTTGTTATCACTAGGCGACCAAGACCAAGACTGCGAATGTGGCGGGAGACAAAATGTTTCAAAAGGTTTTTGAGTTATACAAAAAAAAAAATCTTTAAAAATATGTGTCGATGAGGACAATTTTATTTTGGAGAAGAACCTAGTGCATATTTCTGACTTCTATTCAAGTTTCTATACTCCAAAGATGTCTCAGTCAACGAGGACAAAATTAAAATATAAGTACATCGCTCAAATTGATAATTCGATATTCCAGTTAAACAAAATTAACAAAAGTTTATCCGGAGTAGTCAGATAGACAGAAAAATATTGAATTATTACATTGACCTCAGGTACAATATGCATGTCATGTTCAAGTGTATTGAAATATCTTACTTTTTATGCGATTTAAAAAGATAAATATTGGTTATACAATGTATAACAAAAATTAAAAAAATTAAAAACCAGTTTTAATTGTATAATAAACCAAACACGAAAGAATGGCAACACCCAGCTACAATGAACATGTTTTTAATCGCGTTACCATCAACATCATATACGTGTATGTGAAGGGTTTTAAAAAACAGTGGAAAGAGTGTGAAATACTAAAGATGAGAAACGTGACTTATAACAGGTTTATTTTTTAAAAAATTCAAAGGATAAACGAGGCATCACAAATGACACAAATACCCTAGAAATAGTGTAAAGTCACTACTGTCGATGCGAATAATATTTTCAAAAATAATTAAAAAATAAAATAAAATAAATAAAATAAATAAATAAATAAATAAATAATAAAACAAATAAATAAATAATTAAAAAAAAACAAAATGCAGAATGGAAAATAACTGTGTAGAAGGTAAAAAAACACCAGTTTGTTAAAGAAATTATTATACTTATTCCTGAAATAAAGTATCATAAAATTCTGTTGATATTAATTGTTAGAGCGCAGACAAAGATTTAAAGTAAAATTAACAAAGGGCAATAACTCTGGAAACATGGCAGGACGGCTTGTGAAACGCAAACTTGTCTCAGATATTACCATAATTTTTACTTGTATTATGTTTCACTTAATTCGAATTTTGAACCATAGAGAAATGTTACTTTGGACAATTTAATGCACAAATCAAGAAAAAAATCGCAACCCATCTTGAAGAACACCATGAGCTTCACGATCGATTCCTTCTAGTGATTGAAGCTCGGTGACCGAGTGGTCTAAAGAGTGCGCTTACGGATCACGTTGCTTGTTACTACTCCTGTTACCGCCTAGACTAAAATCATGTTCGGACAGATCTAAATTATAAGAAAAGTTGTCAGTTCTCTTGTCGAGGGTCGGTGGTCTCTGTGGGTACTCCGGTTTTTCTCTATCATCCCAGAAATGACTGCATCCATATCAGCGAAAGAACCTTGATTGGGACCGCGGTAAATTCTGCTCTCCAGAGAGAATCAGTGGGCCGATAACACTATCGGAAGTAGTATCCCTCTAGCGGAACAGGGGCCGTAACTCGATAGTGTTATCGGCCCGTTGAGGTAGTTAACTGTCCTCCTGGTTGTGATGCTGATGTAATTTTTGAAATCACTGTTGATTAAGGAAAACTTATTTTTGTCATATCAGCATCTGTTGTTTCAATTAAACATACAGTTTTCTGTTTCCGGTGTCGACATTACCTTCCGTTGTCGCATTTGCTTTGGTCTGATATTTTGTTTTCGTATCACCGATATTTTTTTTACAGTGTTTGATATATTCTTTACCGTTGTACTAGCAATCATTATATCCCAAGTCGATTCCGTCGCCGTTTTGATGTTGCCTTATGTGTTCTCATCATCTCATAATCGTATTTCGTTGTTGCGATTTTTTTTATTTGTGGTACTTATAATTCCAGTGCTGATTGTTATGGTTTCCGTTGATGTTAGGTAGTTGCTAGTTGTTGTGTTTTCGGGCAAAAATCAAAATCTCATTGTTGCAAAGCGACAACAGAACTAAAATATTTTTAACCAATTTTTATGTTTTAAATCATTTTTAACGAAATTAATTCGTTTTATTGTGTCTATTTTATGTTTTTTCATCGTATAACCAAATAATATGTTTACTAAAACTACAGAACGCCTTTATTACAGTAAGAATCTAGAATGTTTGTGATAGATATAGATAAAACTACTTATAACAGTCCTATGTAAACTGCAAAAAGGCAAAACGTGTTGTAACGGTTGTCAGACAACAATGAACTTTGAAAGACCATGAAGTTAGCCAGTTCTCCTTTTAATGCAATTTATCCTAATTTTTATTGATTCGCTTACATAATATCAAGATTCCCTTTCTTTCAAGCTCTTAATCCCTATTCCAATAAAACAGCAACAACACCAAAAGAATGAAATTTATTGAATGTTCTTAATGACTTTTTGATGCTGTATGCAGCCTTTTTGTTGCAAATTTATTGGTGAGCAATAACAACGGATAGATCTCTCAACAAAGTCAAGGTGTATCATTTTGACAGATGCAGCTGTTTGTGATTTTTCATGAAGGAAGCATAAAGTATGGGATAACTAAAAACGGACGGAATACGCAAATTTCAGTTGCCTTAGAATTCGTATTTTTACTGGCGCTTATTCCGTCCGTTTTTAGTTATCCAATACTTTATACTTTGGTAAGGGGCTAGATCACCAAGTCAGTATGCCGTAGCATACCACTTCCTAAATTCATTGTCCTGGCACAGGGTGAAACAGTCAATACTCTATCATCCTAATGCCAAGGACCATGCAATTAAGCAAGATATAGTTAAAGTCTTATGATGAACCGTTCTTAACAAACAACAGGTAAAAATTATTTGTATAGTTATAAGAGTTATTCCTCTTACTATTTTACACACTGAAATATTACCTGTAAGACCTCTCGATGTAATCAGTAGACAATTGAAATTGTAACAAATGGTAATTAAATTGTACATATTATATGAACTACATGCATTATTTTTTCAAGTTATACAAGTATTGCCCTAACTACATACATAATACTTAAAGTAATTTCAAGATATAACCGGGAATGGCAGAAAAAGTACATGATTATTTTGTCGCATTGTTAGAGTTGAGTTGAGTAATGGTGTTTAACGTCCCAGTCAAGAATATTTCACTTATATCGAGACGTCGCCAGCTATGGGCGGGGGTGTACAAATTTTGCCTGTGCGTTGCTCTGATGGCATTATAAAGCAGGGTTCTTTATCGTGCCACTCCGTGACACGGATCCTCGTTTATTTTAAGTTCCCATCCGAAAGAACCGTGACTTTCATTTCGTAATGCCGAGTGCTTGGCGAAAGAACAGTCACTACCCACTTTCAAGTCTTGGGTCAGACCCGGCCGGGATTCGAACCCACGACCTCCCACTTACGGAGCGAGTACTCTACCAACTGAGCTACCGCAGTGGTTGTATTGCTAGAAGAAGGATTGTCAGTTTAAGCAACTTGGCAAGTCCAATGCACAAAAGTAAAGCACAAAGGATGCTCTCAAAATTATATAAACCATTATCTTTTATAAGGAGCATTAGGTATTGGTAGGTTGAATAAGGTTTTATGTTAAATCAGCACTTTTTCGGCATTTCCTGACGAGACATTTTTTCTCTAATCTGTTTCATTCGCTTCTAGTTGTAAGCGTGCTCTGTAGCGGCCACAAGTGGCCTACTCTTTTTCGAACTCTACAGAGGTGTCTTTAGCGTGCACTAAGACACTGGACCTCAGTTTTGAGTTTCATTCCTAAAGACATTGTTTTATTTAAGCTCGAGGATTAATCGTAATACGAGTTCATGTGGTGAGTGAGTTTGTGCAGGTGTTTCTGATCTTTATTAAACTAGCACACAGATAAACACCACAGACCACTGATATCACTAGATATTTATTTGCTCACTTGTTTTGTTGTTAATCTTTTTAATCTTTGAATTCAAGAAAAGCGGTTTTACAAATGGTGTTTTTTAAACGAATAGATTGCCAAGGCAACTATCATGACAACTGAAAAATAAAGCATGTGAACAAGAATGGGTTAAAGATACATTCTAGACCTTCCAAATCCTTGAGTTAATTAACTCTTAATTAATTAATTGACCTGTTTTAAATGATGTTCATTGTCAATATGAATGCAAAAACTTTGCAAGCAAACCTGAATAACGCGCGTTAGCGTGAAAAACTAATAGTGTTTTCAGGTATTTTGATGGTATTTTCTCGATTTTACAGTTAGCAAAATGCATTTTTGAAAATATTGGATATAAAATAATATGAATAAAATTTGAATATCAACAATAAATGTGTTGTTATTTGTGAACTAAATTTCGGTCGAAAATCGGGTACATTCGTGTAGCGACATTTCAATTATGGAAGGTGAAAGTGAAAAACTGAAGTGAGAATTTGCAAAGAAGTTTTGAGTAAAAGTATTATATGCATTGCTGGCTATTTGTTGGAAATGCAATTTGTGAATCTGAAACGGAGGAAACTAGCAGGGGGTTGATTTTCAATGGCCCACCATTTGGGTTTCGAATCTGCGCCGAGATATGTGAGCGTAGACAGGGATTTACTGAGAGATTTTGTCTGGAATGTCAACATTGTTAGGTTGAGATTTACACGTGTGATTGGACATGAACATTATGTGCCGAGCTTCATACTCGGTATCGTTCAAATTTTCTGATCAACAAAAGAAGCACGTGAAAAGGACAATTTTCACTGGATGTGGCATACATACGTTTTTGGGACATATTTTGGATGGGGGCCGAATCCACCTTGTGATTTTTCTGCTGTGTTTCTTGAGTCTAATTTCAATTGAAATTTACATTCCACGAGACACAAAATTAATTGACAAATTGTACCATTACACATTGTCTCAAAATAATAGGGGTGTAGCCAAGGTAGAAAGAAATTTTTATAAGATTTGATTGTTCAAGAATTTTTTTCTGATTTGTTCGTTTTGATAGACAGGATCTTGTCCGGTCTTCCAATAGCCATCAAAAACACCATTTAATTTTTTATAACTCTGTCTCTCACAATGTCAATATTACGGTAAATATCAGCCAGGTGTCTATTTATTTTATTAAAATTTTATTTGATTAATTTTCTTTGATTTTATTTTGTGCATTTTAACCTATTGAACCGTTCTTGTAAAATTTCGTAAATGCGTTTTTCAAGCTTGTCTCGAATATAAACAAAAGTGACGCGATAGCCACGTTTGTGTACTTATGGTAATGAAGTTCCGGATTGTGTATTGCATTTTATATGTATTCATACACGGAGTGACAATATTTTTGTTGTTCATAGTCGATATGAACACAAAGGTTTTCAAGCTTGCAGCAATGGAAATTTCACAAGGCAAATGAAAATATAGTGGTATTCAATAACACATATCGACATTATTTTTATGCTTAAAATTTTCCTTGTTCACGATTAATTCGGTCACGATAAGAATGGCCTCTGATTTTCACAGCTTGATTTAAATAGTCGTTTAAACGAATGATTATAAGAAAATTTCACTCGGGAGTTCTGTTGTGCTAATTATGGTAGCAGGCAACACATAAAAATCGCGTGCGTTATTATACAGAGTCCGTTACTTGTGTGCTTTGTGCGGTAAACAAGGTTTTATAACCTCGATTTATAAGGCTTCCAGAAGCCCCTATATCCGAAAAAGGCAAAATGATTGGCCATATAATTTATTACACAAATGCTTTGTTTTTCCTTTTTGCCTTGATTTATGACACATAAAATACTACAGGTATTAATTACGCGAAAGTAATATCATGGAATTAATTAACCTCTGGTTATATCTAATAAGGGCGTTTTTGAGAAATAAAAAATATTTGATTACTAGCATTTTTCCTTACTATTTATCTACGTCATGTAATAAGCTTTCAGACAATTGCACGTGGTGATGGAATTCGGTTAGGTAATAACTTTATTGGAGACAGTTGAATCAGCTTTGAAGTAATTGCACGTGTTGATGTTATTTGATGAAGTATTGTTTTATTGGACAAACGCCTAGAATTTATTATGTTATTTTATAAGGTTTTAATAAGCAGGATAATGATAATTCTAGTACACGTGTACCAAGATATATTATTCAAGTGCATATGTACCGTAATATTACACGTGTTCTGTTTTGTTATGGATTTTATCACTTTTGTAATGAGCGTTAGGGGACAACTGTTTGTAAAAAATATAATTTTATAAATTTCCCAATTAAACTGAATGGAGGACTCTTTAAATATCTCAGTAAAACTGTTGTTGAAAGAGAGAATTTGATAATGAATTGTCAAATAATGTACTTATTGTTTTCACTTATTATTTTCCATATGCCATGGCACCAACGTAAGCGTTTGTGAACATTTGTTAAAAATTTCTCTTTTTGACCAGGGCCCTTCGGATGGGACTTGAAAAACCGATGCCCTGTGTCACGGCAGGCGTGGCACGTTAAGGAGCCCTCCAAGCCCATTGTCCTAGGCGCACTACAAAGGTCAAAATTTCTGCCACTTTACCAATAGCTGGTGACGTCTTTGTAAATGTGAAAGTGAAATAAGTGAAATATTCTTGACTGGAACGTAAAACCTCATTCAATCAATTTCATTAACCATAATGTTCAAGGGACGGTAGAGCTCGTATTTATCGTTAGATGACGTCAGGGAGTCGGTCTTATTGTGACGAGTAGTTATAGCGGTCTTATTGTGAGGAGTAGTTATAGACGTCTTATTGTGACGAGTAGTTATAGCGGTCTTATTGTGACGAGTAGTTATAGCGGTCTTATTGTGACGAGTAGTTATAGACGTCTTATTGTGAGGAGTAGTTATAGACGTCTTATTGTGAGGAGTAGTTATAGACGTCTTATTGTGACGAGTAGTTATAGCGGTCTTATTGTGAGGAGTAGTTATAGACGTCTTATTGTGACGAGTAGTTATAGCGGTCTTATTGTGACGAGTAGTTAAAGCGGTCTTATTGTGAGGAGTAGTTATAGACGTCTTATTGTGAGGAGTAGTTATAGACGTCTTATTGTGACGAGTAGTTATAGCGGTCGTAATGTGACGAGTAGTTATAGCGGTCTTATTGTGACGTGTAGTTATAGCGGTCTTATTGTGACGAGTAGTTATAGCAGTCTTATTGTGACGATTAGTTATAGCAGTCTAATTGTGACGAGTAGTTATAGCGGTCTTATTGTGACGAGTAGTTAGCGGTCTTATTGTGACGAGAAGTTATAGCGGTCTTATTGTGACGAGAAGTTAAAGCGGTCGTATTGTAACGAGAAGTTATAGCGGTCTTATTGTGAGGAGTAGTTATAGCGGTCTTATTGTGACGAGTAGTTATAGCGGTCTTACTGTGACGAGTAGTTATAGCGGTCTTATTGTGACGAGTAGTTATAGCGGTCTTATTGTGACGAGTAGTTATAGCGGTCTGATGGTGACGAGTAGTTTTAGCAGTCTTATTGTGACGAGTAGTTAGCGGTCTTATTATGACGAGTAGTTATAGCAGTCTTATTGTGACGAGTAGTTTTAGCGGTCGTATTGTGACGAGTAGTTATAGCGGTCGTATTGTGACGAGTAGTTATAGCGGTCTGATTGTGACGAGTAGTTATAGCGGTCGTATTGTGACGAGTAGTTTTAGCAGTCTTATTGTGACGAGTAGTTAGCGGTCTTATTGTGACGAGTAGTTAGCGGTCTTATTGTGACGAGTAGTTAGCGGTCTTATTGTGACGAGTAGTTATAGCAGTCTTATTGTGACGAGTAGTTATAGCGGTCTTATTGTGAGGAGTAGTTATAGACGTCTTATTGTGACGAGTAGTTATAGCGGTCTTATTGTGACGAGTAGTTATAGCGGTCTTATTGTGACGAGTAGTTATAGACGTCTTATTGTTAGGAGTAGTTATAGACGTCTTATTGTGAGGAGAATTTATAGACGTCTTATTGTGACGAGTAGTTATAGCGGTCTTATTGTGAGGAGTAGTTATAGACGTCTTATTGTGACGAGTAGTTATAGCGGTCTTATTGTGAGGAGTAGTTAGAGACGTCTTATTGTGAGGAGTAGTTATAGACGTCTTATTGTGACGAGTAGTTATAGCGGTCGTTTTGTGACGAGTAGTTATAGCGGTCTTATTGTGACGAGCAGTTATAGCAGTCGTATTGTAACGAGAAGTTATAGCGGTCTTATTGTGACGAGTAGTTATAGCGGTCTTATTGTGACGAGTAGTTATAGCTGTCTTATTGTGACGAGTAGTTATAGCGGTCTTATTGTGACGAGTAGTTATAGCGGTCTGATGGTGACGAGTAGTTTTAGCAGTCTTATTGTGACGAGTAGTTAGCGGTCTTATTATGACGAGTAGTTATAGCAGTCTTATTGTGACGAGTAGTTATAGCGGTCGTATTGTGACGAGTAGTTATAGCGGTCGTATTGTGACGAGTAGTTTTAGCAGTCTTATTGTGACGAGTAGTTAGCGGTCTTATTGTGACGAGTAGTTATAGCAGTCTTATTGTGACGAGTAGTTATAGCAGTCTTATTGTGACGAGTAGTTATAGCGGTCTTATTGTGAGGAGTAGTTATAGACGTCTTATTGTGACGAGTAGTTATAGCGGTCTTATTGTGACGAGTAGTTATAGCGGTCTTATTGTGACGAGTAGTTATAGACGTCTTATTGTGAGGAGTAGTTATAGACGTATTATTGTGAGGAGTAGTTATAGACGTCTTATTGTGACGAGTAGTTATAGCGGTCTTATTGTGAGGAGTAGTTATAGACGTCTTATTGTGACGAGTAGTTATAGCGGTCTTATTGTGACGAGTAGTTATAGCGGTCTTATTGTGACGAGTAGTTAGCGGTCTTATTGTGACGAGTAGTTATAGCGGTCTTATTGTGACGAGTAGTTATAGCGGTCTTATTGTGACGAGTAGTTATAGCGGTCTTATTGTGACGAGTAGTTATAGCGGTCTTATTGTGACGAGTAGTTATAGCGGTCGTATTGTGACGAGTAGTTATAGCGGTCGTATTGTGACGAGTAGTTATAGCGGTCGTATTGTGACGAGTAGTTATAGCGGTCTTATTGTGACGAGTAGTATAGCTGGTCTTATTGTGACGAGTAGTTATAGCGGTCTTATGTGCAGGTAGTTATAGCGTTCTTATTGTGACGAGTAGTTTAGCAGGTCTTATTGTGACGAGTAGTTAGCGGTCTTATTGTGACGAGTAGTTATAGCGGTCTTATTGTGACGAGTAGTTATAGCGTCTTATTGTGACGAGTAGTTATAGCGGTCTTATTGTGACGAGAAGTTATAGCGGTCGTATTGTAACGAGAAGTTATAGCGGTCTTATTGTGACTAGTAGTTATAGCGGTCTTATTGTGACGAGTAGTTATAGCGGTCGTATTGTGACGAGTAGTTATAGCGGTCTTATTGTGACGAGTAGTTATAGCGGTCTTATTGTGACGAGTAGTTATAGCGGTCGTATAGTGACGAGTAGTTATAGCGGTCGTATTGTGACGAGTAGTTATAGCGGTCTGATTGTGACGAGTAGTTATAGCGGTCGTATTGTTACGAGTAGTAATAGCGGTCTTATTGTGACGAGTAGTTATAGTAGTCTTATTGTGCAGGTAGTTATAGCGGTCTGATGGTGACGAGTAGTTTTAGCAGTCTTATTGTGACGAGTAGTTAGCGGTCTTATTGTGACGAGTAGTTAGCGGTCTTATGATGACGAGTAGTTATAGCAGTCTTATTGTGACGAGTAGTTATAGCGGTCGTATTGTGACGAGTAGTTATAGCGGTCGTATTGTAACGAGAAGTTATAGCGGTCTTATTGTGACGAGTAGTTATAGCGGTCGTATTGTAACCAGAAGTTATAGCGGTCTTATTGTGACGAGTAGTTTTAGCAGTCTTATTGTGACGAGTAGTTAGCGGTCTTATTGTGACGAGTAGTTATAGCAGTCTTATTGTGACGAGTAGTTATAGCGGTCGTATTGTAACGAGAAGTTATAGCGGTCTTATTGTGACGAGTAGTTATAGCGGTCGTATTGTGACGAGTAGTTAAAGCGGTCTTATTGTGACGAGTAGTAATAGCGGTCTTATTGTGACGAGTAGTTATAGTAGTCTTATTGTGACGAGTAGTTATAGTAGCTTGATTGTGACGAGTATAAAGATATAACTAAATCTTTGAAAAAGAATGAAAATTGATCTAAAGTAATGTACATTGCAACAGCCAACACAATCAAGAACACGAAATAGGTGTACTAGATAATAATAATAATAATAATAATAATAATAATAATAAAAAAATTAATAATAATCCATACTACTTTAATTGGGGCAAAATCTTATTACAATTATCGAATTTACGCAGGAGTAAATGTCCAGTTTTTTGTTTAAAGCCCGGTATGAGAGTAACAAACTTCCATTTTATTTTTTGACAAATAGTGGTCCACAAAATAATCATATTAAGAAATAAAATAAGTCTTATTTTACCAAACAATGAATGAACAATCTTTTAAAAATTGTGTGAAACCATATATTTATAAAACTATAATGTTATCTTTTTTTTAATAAAAAGAATATGCATACTGCAAAGAAATATATAACAAGAAATCTATGAGTTTGAAATGTATAAATAATTCTGTTGATGCAAACGGGGATATAATAACGGACCCATCCAACTCCGACGAAATCTAGAAAGGCCCGACATTGTTTGCACAAATGTACAAAATTTCTCTTACTAGGGCCTAGGTTATAGCGGTTTTGAAGCAGCTTCAAACATCATTCGAACGACGTTCTGTGGAACGGACATACGTACCGATGATTCGAACTATCTTGTGTCGAACGGACATATGTACTAATGATCCGTACGATCTTCTATCGAACGGACATATGTACTAATGGTCATTCATCTAAAGGTAAGATTTAAATCTTGTTACGAAACTTTCGTTTTACAAATCTCATTCACCAAAAGGACCAATCCTCAAATACAGAAAAAATGATGCAAACGAAAATGGTAAAAATAACTAAATTAAAAAATCAAGATTTTTTCATCAGAAATAACGGAAATGATAAGGTAATTCCTTATTCTCTATGGAATTAAAGGTTTCTATGATTGGTCAAATAATCTGTATGAAAATACCGTATTACGATTCGAAGAATTGTTTTGTATCACAGTAAGAGCTTGGGATTTCTACATAATGCAATCCTTTGTAATTATCAGGAAAAACCAACCGCTGAAATTTACATAGGTTAGTCAGCCATCGCATGTCTATTGACAAGTGTAGAGATCAATTATTTTAATGAGACGTCTATAGTTGCTAACGACTGATGTAATCGGGTATTAATAGTATATTACATTTATTGGAATATAAAAAATGTAAGAACAAATCAAAACACTGTCATGTGACGCGTGTGACCACACGACTGTTGTGTCACTTTTCTAAATTTAGACATGACTTGCATGTGACAGAAGGTAAATCGTATATAAAAGATTTAGAGCTACATTTAAATACCATGTAATTGTATTTATCTTATAAATGACTTCTACTTACACACGTGAAAACTGAAGTCATGTTTATCTGTTTTAAATCAGAAGTTTCGAACAGGTTTATTATATTTATGCAATAACATTTATTTAGAGACTTTCTTGTGGTGTTGTTTAAGATTTTAATGATTGCTTTTGCTGAAAAAATTCACAAACAAAACTCAGAAAATACAGAAAACAAAGTGACTGATTTTGTTTAAATAAGTAGACAAGGGACAAAGTGGAAACAAAAATCAGCTCTGTGGAAAGATTTTAATATTCAAAATGAGTGCTTCGACATTACAGTTATTGTTCGATGCTGTAAGACAATGTAAATTCAGATTAGTAAGACTTATAATTGAGGGAGGGATAAGTGTAAACACTAGGACAAAGGCAGGACGCACACCACTTATGATAGCTTGTAGCATTGAATCTAATTACTTCTTTGAACATTCTGTTGAAAAGATGGTTCTTTGGTTGTTAAACCAAGGCGCTGATCCAAATATGCAAGATAACAAGGGAAGATCTTGCCTAATGTACGCTGTAGCTTGCGGATGTCCCATTGAAATTATCAACATTGTATTAAAGTTCAGAGGAAATCCAAAATTGAAAGATAGAAAGGGACAAAACGCCATTAACTATGCAATCTTTTTCGGAAGGACTGAAGTTGTTGAAATTCTTAGTAAAACAAACATGTTTGTTAAACTACAACCAAGGAAACATTTGTATGTAATCGATTGTTGTGATGTCATGAAAAAATATAAAACAAGTAAACTGTTAACGAGTGAAATCAAAGACATACCAAATTCACGACAGATAAAATTACGGAACTTTGGTTTTAGTGAAATTTAAAGGCAGATGTGATGTGAATTGCATTGTAATATTGTTTAACTATAAATAAATGTTATTAATTCAAAAGTGAAAATGCATATTTCATAAAATTATATAAAAAATAAACTTGAAAACGAAAGCGTAATCTTTGGTTTCTTTGGATTGATAAAAATAGTTTGGTAATGGTTTAAATATACGGCATTAAAATTGATTGAAATATATATATATATATATATATATATATATATATATATATATATATATATATATATATATATATATATATATTTACTGGAAGGTTCAGCTAAGACAAAGCTTTGGTAAAACACAATATAGTTTGGTCAACTTTAAGACAAGACTCTTGAAGGAAAATCTTTGACTTTTAAAAGAACTATGCATACAGTTTTTTTACATCATCGGTAATAAAAAATAGTTGCCAGACGATCATAGTAAAAATGTTTTGTCAACCTCGATTGGTCACATAGGAAAAATGTTTTCCCCACTTTTGTATTTTTCTATATGCTTTGAGAGGTATTATATCACATTGTGGCTTAAGAATTAAACCTGTGAATTGTTGATAGTGTACTTTTATTACAAAAGACAGCAGCAATCACATCTAAATACAACCTCAAAGTACACTACTCTACTACAGGAACTAATGCTTATAATAAAAACAAAGCCAAAAGAAAGAGATTATGAGAATACCCAAAGGCAAAATACAGAGTAACAAAACAGACAGCCCTCTTCTTAAGTACCAGTCAAGCATTACTTTTCCTGCGTATGGTGTATATGTTGCACAGTTAATACGTTATGGTAGAGCTTGTTCCCCACTATGGGGACTTTCTACAACGAAGCAAACTGCTTACAATTAAATCGTTGGCGCAAGAATATTGCAAGCCTAGGCTGATCAAGGCCCTTAAAAAGTTTCATGGCCGTCATCACAATATTGTTAATAAGTATGTAGTCACTGTATCCAAACTTATACTGGATATATTGACTTACCATAGTTCCTTGTTCCTTTCATTCTCAATGTTGACTTGCACGCGACGGGTGTAGCTAGCTAGACAGGAGGTGCTTACGCTTTCGGAGCACCCGGCCTCACTTCCTTGATGGAAGTTCACGTGTATTACTAAATTTGCCAGCTTTCAAAGTTTTACTTTTTTTTTTTTTTTTTTTTTTTTTTTTTTTTTGAATTGTGGTTATGGACAAGGACTGGTATGTTTGTTTATTATATACCTTTGCTTTTCCCAATTATTTTACAACCACTAGTCACTATGCACAATTAAAAAAATAAAAAACACTTTATCAGTAGGCAAAATAACCGCTGATTTATTATCTACCATATAAATGACGTTTGTCTGGATATTTGCTCCTCTTTCCTGTTGTTGCCGTTTTATAGTATACTTGTATTGTGATTTAATTTTATAGTTTTGTTCTGTCGCCAAAATTACGATTACCAGTTTGCAAATGTATTTAAAAAACCTGAAAACGTTGATTTTGCAATCAAGAGGACGTCACAATGACAGTATTTGGCGCATTTTTAAAGCAAGACCATAAAAGCCTTCAAAACTTTCCAAACCGGACACCATGCTATCATTCTTCCGTTTCCTGTCCACTGATAGAATCAAGCCATTTTCCTTTTGTCAATGTTTTCGTCTGGATAGCTGCCAAGAAAATGTGATTTTGTATTTTACCTGGGTTTGCTGTACATCCGATTAATCAATATAAAAATGATAGCATTATATCACAAAGTAATATGACTAATATAACTTTCAGGTTAAGTATAAGAAATTAATTCCGTGATGTTCTGCATTAGTTTTATTAAAAAGGTATTAAGTTTCAATGTAATTGGTGGTTTAAGAGGATTTTCTCCCAAGTAACGACATTTAATATAGTTTTATTAAGATTTTATAAAGTTATATGTCCTGAAGCTCATCTAATGCCACAAAATTGTAATGGATTTATTGGAAACACTGTAAATACTTTTTAAAGGTTTTAATAGAGTTAGAATAGAGTATTATTATTGGGAAAATAAGAGAAAATGGAGTTTGAAATGTGAAGAGTGAGTTCGTAAAGCTTGACGATGAATAATAATATTCCATAAATGGTCGCTAAAATTTGTTAGGATGAAAATATTTTAAACAATTTTAACGATTGCAACAAAAAATATAGCAAAGCTGTTACTAAGCTGAATTCTATTAATCTTGTTTTCGGAGAAATGGTTTAAGATTCTTTTAAGGAAAAGGAAAGTTCTCAAGATATTTGTGTGGTAAAAATTGGACCTAATATATCTTAGATGAGATATTTTTGTTTTACATTATACAACGTTAAAGAAGTGCAAAGCTAAATTGATTAACGGCCAGATCAGGAAACTTATTTTTTGTACAGGAAAATTTATAAAATTCTATAGAGGATTTGAAAATGAAATATCCGAAAGACGATAACTTTATATCTAGACAATTGTTTGATGCTGTCAGACTTTGTAAATTTAAGTTAGTGAGGATACTTATTGAAGGAGGTGTCAATATAAACATTACCACAAAATCCGGAAGGACCCCTCTCATGGTGGCGTGTACTTTTATTGCTGAAGAATATTCAGGAAATTCGTATGAAGTGGAAAAAATAATTCTTTGGTTGTTACGTCATGGATCCGACCCAAATGTACAAGATTGTAAAGGAAGAACTTGTCTTATGTACGTTTGTTCTGGGAATTGTTCGATGGATATTATCAGAAGCTTGCTTAAATCTGGAGCGGATCCAAAAATAAGAGATGAAAAGGGACGTTCAGTTATGGATTTTGCATTATTTTACGACCGTTTTGACGTTATAAAAGTTCTTCATGACTTTGAAGTTTCTAAAAAGGTTATTCAAAACTGCAGCATATTTACTATTGGTAGTCCTGACTACGTGTTCACCGATGATAGGAAGTATTCTGTATTGTCTATGCCGCTTGATGAATCTAGGCCAACTAGGTCAGTAAAATGTTTGACAATGGTCCAAACAAGCAGTATATGACGTTATTAAAATTAAAGAAAGACGTTGTTATTTTGAAATCCCAATGTTGTTTGGTAATTTCGCGAACGCTATTTTCTATTTGGTAATAACATAACTGTAACGTTAATTATGCTCAAAATGAATTCAAACTTATACTACTAAGATGTTTTATCACAAGTGTTTAAAAACTCAACTAAATCATTCCAAAATTCCAGCCCCATTTCGGCTATTATACATGGAATCATGTAAAAAAAAAATTGCCATCCGGTATGGAGAATGAAAGAAAAAATGCAACAAAAGACATTTTTAATATCACATAAATCGACCTATTATTCCTTTCGAATATAAGACAATATAGTTAATTTTCTTGATTTATCGACGAATGCCCCTAATGGGGCCCCTAACAACATCTTGTTGCATCACTTGCTACTACACAAAATATTTGGTTTTCCATCAAAATCGATATTACAATATCGATATGTGTAGTCAAATAAGAATTTATCATTTTCTAAAACAGTTACTTTTATGTTTCACCTGAAAACACCTTGCTTGAGGTGGCTTATCAAATCGATGTGTTCAGCGACTTTATCGTCCGTATCGAAGAATGCCTGCTGTTTTATTTTCATCCATTTGTCCTTCTGGGCTTGGATAAATCGAATTCTTGGATTTTGTTTGAACCAGTTGGCTTTTGTCCTTTTCCTTGCAGAGTCTGTTGTCGTTCTCGCACGAACACGTTTACTTCCGTGTAAGACTTCCGCGCATGTTCCAAGGTGATAATTAACATGCTATCGAGTTGGTTAAGAATTTAGGATAACTATTTATTATGGGTTAATGAGAGCGAATTGAAGAAAATGGATCACACAGATCGTAATCTCAATCTGATTATATTGATAATTTTTTTCTTCAAAAATTGGTAAACTTTATGCAGCTTTAAAATCATCAATAACTCTAAACACATACACCCCACACACACTTCTGTTAGGCGATTTTTTGTTTTATACAAGGTTACAAAAGACTATGTAAATCACGTTAAAATTTTAAATCCTGAGATTGTGCATAAAAGTAACTCTGTAAAATTTGAGACCTAGCTAATGCTTAGTCCATTAAAGACCACTTAAACAACATCGAATGAAAATACTAATATGTACTTATGTCAGATATTCATCCCAGCCAGCCATTAAGATGTACATGCTTTAGTTGATCTAAATATTGCGATTTAAATGCTATTCAGCTATAGTTAACCTGGTCATTGAGGAGTACATGCTATAGTTGATCTGATTATTGCGATTTAAATGTTATTCTGCTAAAGTTAACCTGGCCATTGAGAAGTATATTCTGCTATAATTGACCAGCCAACCATTACAAGTTATTATTTTATAATTGACCTAAACTTTTACATGTTATTTGACTATAGTTGATCCGTTCATTGTGTTTAAAAGGTTACCCTTTCCATTATGATTTAAATATCATTCAGCTATAGTTCATCCGGCCATTATCATGTACATGTAATTCAGCTATAGTTGATCCGACCATTATCATTTACATGTTATTCGGTTATTGTTTACCCTGGTCATTGGGATTTAAATGTTATTTTGCTGTAGTTGACCCGGACATTGCAATTTAAATGTTTTTTAAACTATAATTTACCTGTTCATTGCGATTTAATTGTACTTTGACTGTAGTTGACATAAATGTAATACCGAAGTATATATCATTTAGCTATAGTTGACCTAGCTATTGCGAGTTACATTTTAATCGGCTATCGCTATCTTGGCTATTGCTTAGTCAAATTTTAATAAAACAATTTTTATCTTAACATATTGAAATAGACTATAATCACTTCAAGTGACTTTCTCCTATTTCAAACTAAAAAAACACCTCTGAGATGATGATAACAATTTATTTAGACGTATTTTCAAGTTATCCTCCTTCTCTCATTACACCGTGTTCTATATTATCTTCATTGTGTAACTCTATATTGTCCAAACTGAAATAATATGTCCGACAACTTTAAAACTGTCTAACACCATCTACACACGTAAAAGGCGCTATATTGCAGTATTCGGCGAGCTCACATGGGGAGCACCTGTTAATACAACATTCGCAGTTAATATTCTGTTGAAAACCAAATTCACGTTTCTCAGCTTTAAGGTATGACATGGCAGACTTTTTTTCAAGGATTCTTCCTGCAAACTTGGATAAACCAAGATTTATACCTGACAAGAAATACAGTTTTAAATTATGTTAATAACTACACACTAGAGGTGACAATGCAACAGTTTCTATCTTTTAAACTTTATAAGAAAGATTTAAAACTACCTAACAGAAATATAGCAAGTTTTACTAGGTTTAACCTTTAAAATCACTGTATTTACAAGATACCAAATATGAAGCAAAACATGCTAAATCAATAATAATTTTACAAATTTTTCCTAAAGACTAAAACTATATATAAAATTGACAGAACAATAATAAATACTACACGTTATATCCTTCAAAAGTCACCCAATTAGAAAAAATCCAAATGCTTAAGATGACAATAGGGAATTCTACAGATTTTTTCCTTTAACGTAAAAATTGGAAGTCTTACAACTAAATGACAAAACCATAGCCAATTTTACAGATTCTATCATTGATAGACCACCAAATTTAGAAGATTTATAAATAATAATATTATTATATTTGTATCCGTCTCGTGATCCTTGTTGAAACGATAAAAAAGGACGATAACCAGGATTCAACCAACACTCCAAAGTTAAATTATTATCCATCAATGATTAAATATATAACAAATACCTGCTAAATTTTGATGTGCCATATGTGCACATTTCGGAAAATAGTTCCTCATCAGTGACTATAGGGGCCGAAAAGTTTGAAAGATAAAAAACATAAGCCAAACAGTTGAAAAATAATGAATCTAAAGTTCCAAAATTATATGAAACCAAATCCAGCTTAGGAATGCTTTGCATGAGGGAACAGACCTTAGTTTAATTACACTGATGCTTTAAATTTTGTAGTACTTTAAGCAATTTTAATCAAGCAAAGAATGAAAAAAGTATTGAAAGATAAAAAACATAAGCCAAACAGTTGAGAAATAATTAATCTAAAGTTCCAAAATTCTATGAAACCAAATCCAGCTTAGGAATGCTTTGCATGAGGGAACAGACCTTAGTTTAATTACATTGATGCTTTAAATTTTGTAGTACTTTAAGCAATTTTAAACAAGCAAAGAATAAAAAAAAAAAGTTTTCTTTCAGTTTAAGGGAAAACATATTCCTACAAATAAACATGTTGTTTGTCCTATTGAAATCCATGGAAATTTTTTAGTTTTTGTTTTTTTTTTTATTATTATTATTATAATTATTATTTTGTATTTTAATGAATCTGTATTAAAATTAGAACAAACATTATGTAACTTAAAATTGCATTTTGTAACAAGATTATCTCATTTTTTAACAAATATTGAATATAGTGAAAATGATCTCCAAGTGTCATTTTAAAAGTAGTTTTGCAGAGCCCGTGCGGTTCAGCTAATTTCAATCAAGTTGTTTCAAAGCGTAAAAACTATTATACCTGCTTATAACAGTTAAAATTAAAACAGACAGAAATTTGAAGCTAAAAACTAATACTTGATCCTGAATGCTGGCCTGTAAAATAAGTCATAAGATCTGGGTGATTCTTTTTTTTTTTATTGTTTTAGTACATGACGTAAGTAGTGACCTTAGTTACGTCACTTTAATCACTTCTAATTTTCTTGAATTGTTCCGTGACGTCATTTAACACGGTTTTCATCATGTCGGCTGTTGTTGCACCCTAAAATTAAAACTTCAATCTGAAAACAGCGATACCTACACAAACTTTTTAAACCAAAATTGCAAAAGGTAATTAATATCGTTATTACCATCAATTGCAAATTTGAAAATATTACCTGTATAATCATTATCTTGACTTCTTCTTTTTATGAGGTGACTTGTCATATCGTTGTCTATCGATCCAGAGCGTTTCTTTTTACCAAATATATTATGATCTCCTCCACAAATCAGTGAGACTATGTCAGATAAAGAGCTGCCACAATAACCTTGTGGATGGGCTGGTTCGTTGCCAGTGCACAAATGGGGTGCGTCTTCTGAGCTGACTGACCTAGGGTGGTATGAAACAAACAAAACAAGGCACAATGTACAACCCAACAGCAACGAGGCATATCCGTCAGCAGTCAGCATGGCTAAGGTGATATTGTAAGTACTGCAAATCAGATATAAAAAGATAAAACACAATGCGTAAATGCATATTATAAAATAAGAACACAAATTAATAAATAAATAAAATAAAATGAAATAAGTGTAAGAAAAAACTTATTAAAAATTAATTAAGCAAACTCTGTCACACAAAGTATGGATCAAAACCTTTATCATCTTTATTTGCAATATGACGCAAAGTGACCTTAATAAAGTAACAGCGCTCTTGTTTGAACCGAATGTTACCAAGAACAATTTTTTTCATAAAATCGGAAAATTCGGATTAAGGATCAATTTTAATTTAGTCGTTATTGTGTTTTCGTAAATAAACATCTTAACGAAACTAGAATACAAGACGTTTTAAGCTTTAAATGTTTTAAAACAAAAATGGCAACTTTATTTTTTTTAAATTACAACTTCGATTTCCTATTTTTCAAATTTTAGTAAAGAAAACATTAGTAAAGGAATAATTGTGAATCTAGGATTTTGCGTTTGTATCATTACTAAGTATGTTAATATGAAAACTTGTTACTCAAAAGTATTTCAATTGAGCAGTCATGGATGAATGTAATAATGATGAAGACTTTGTTTTCGCTTATGCATCAGTCCATTTTATGCATGTAATGACTATTGTAAATAATAATAATTGAAATGATTATTTTAAACCAATGTGCCGCATTAATAAAAATGATTGATCGATATCAATATGTGTTAAGATTTGATAATAAGATAACAATTTAAAAGAAGATTTTTCGCACTTGTATTTTAGACTACGGACAGAAAAGAAAAGACAAGAAAAACGCTGTAAATTTATTTAATTTGGTAATTTGGAGACGACTATCGTTCAATTTTATTTTGAATCAAATCGTAGGATAAGCCTTTCTAAAAAAACAAGTTTTTTAAAAAATATTTTACAAAAATTCCTGCTTAATTTTGATTTACCATATGTGTACATTTAGGAAATTCATTCCTCACATTAGGGTGGAAAAAATTGATTGATAAAAATATATGCCAAACACTCTACAATTGAAGAGTCCAAAGCTCCAAAATTATAAAAA
Organism: Tegillarca granosa; assembly: GCA_029721355.1. Taxonomy (NCBI): domain Eukaryota; kingdom Metazoa; phylum Mollusca; class Bivalvia; order Arcoida; family Arcidae; genus Tegillarca; species Tegillarca granosa. Next base: position 22,633,745 of record CM056605.1, on the reverse strand, counting down.
TCAAAATCCAGAAATTCTTTGCATGAGAAAACAAACCCTAGTTTTATATGATTTTAGATAAAAATTAAGACGGCTGAAAATTTTGCTACAAAGAACATTTTCTGACAGCGCAAAGTACTGCTACCCTCCGGGGAGTTTTTCTTTTATCAAAGTAGAATGATGACAAGCATCGTTAAATCGAGAATTCAAAAATTTAAAAATGTAAAATTTATTTAATTTTTCATTTTGGAACTTTACGAAGATTTAACTTTTCAAAATAAGAAAAAGGTTTTTAATTTTATTAGAACCATTATTAAGATATTGTAATAAATGAAACAAAACAAGGCAATTAATCATATGTTTGCTTGTTCTGCTAATAATTCAATGTTTTTGTGTTCTATAACCAACTTAATTATAATTATATTTTAAATTTTTACATTTTTTTTTTATAAATTTGTGATACTTTTGTTATAAGTTAGGTATTATGTATTTAATTTAGAAGATACGTTGTGTTTAATTGAATTGTAAGTATTATGGGATTCTACTGCATGTTGATTTCCTGTTTGCATAATATTCAAAATCAATCACTGCATATCTTATACGATATTAACAGTTGGATTATGAATTTCCCTTTAGTAATCGTAGAAATCAGTAAATTAAAAAAAAGTTGTGATTATCTAAATATGTTTGAATATAATCTGTCTTTCTTGTTGTGTTTTATTGCTGTTTATGTTAAAATACTGTTGTATTTAACGATGTTTATCGCCTACTACATGTTTGTTTTTAAATTACAAATTACTTTAATACTTTCTTAAACTATTTAAAATAATTTTAAATTTTCCATCGTTTCCTATTCTGGTGATTTTGTTAAGTTATTTATAGAAAAACTAATTCCGTTAATATTCAACGTAAGTAAAGGTTTTATCATAGAACCAAGTGTTACATTTTTCATGAGAGGCATAGTTAAAGCTGTATTAAATTTTCCTAATAAAAATTAAAACAGCTGTGATCTAATTATATTCCTGATGAACAATGTTACATTTGGTTCAACGATAAAAGCTCAAATAAATATAGAAATTGCAGTAATTTCCAGGAAGATATAGATCTGTGGAATCATTAGAACATGGTTACGTCATTAAAAACCGGGTCGTGTAATCAAAACTTACAAAATGGCGAAATAACATAAATTAAACCCAGAATTTCTTATTTCTTTAAATTTTTCATTTGTGAATTTCTTATGGAAGTTCAAGTGTTTAACTATATTTGCCAGTTTCAAAGTTTTTACTTTGTTTTTAGAGATTGTAATTTGGACATGGACTGATATGTTTATGTTTTATCTGTAAGGAATAAATAACACCATTGCGAATACATCTGGTTTTAATGACAGATAATTAATGCAATTTGTTAGGTTTCCCCTTTAATTTATTTGAGTCTCTGTACATTAGTGTGCATGCTCCAAGCTAATTATAATCATCGTTACACAAGTGACCAACACGTAAGAGGATTCTGTTTATTAACAACTTATAGGAAACAAATTTTAAAAAATGAATCTCACAGAGCGTGATTAGAAGTAATCTTTTTTTTTAGAAAAATATATATATTGAAAATCAAAGAAAGAAAAAAAACTTAATGCAGCTATAAGAAAATGCGCCGTTTATATATTGAACATAGAAAAACTTAATGCAGCTTCAATATTTGATAATTACAATCATGAAATAACGAAGAATAATGCAAAAATGTCAATAAATGATTGTTGGTAAACAGTATTTTCATGTCTTACCTTGTAAAATTGTCTTCTTTGTCACAAAAGATTTAATTAGACTAGTGTCCAGTAAGTCACTCCATCTTATCCATAAGAATAAGACAGAAAACAATGATATATATATATATATTTACATTTTTTCTGTTGAAACACTTCAAAAACAAGCAATATCCGGTATATGTTTGTATCCATCCCTTCTTTCAATTTTTATTACCATTATAATGTTTAGTTTCGAACTTTGTTTGGATCATAGAATCATAAAAATTGATTTTTTAAATGTACTGATACGTTTCATTGATGTGTCATCGTATTTTTTTCGAAAACATATCATAAATTGCTTATGATCTTAAAACGTTTTTCTTGAAAAAGATTTACGGACATCCAGAAAAATATTTTCTTCTGATAATATCCGTTTTAGTTGTATAATTGTTGATAGCGAAACCTTTAGCATTTGTAATTTAATAGGACCAACAAATCTTGTCAAAGATCATTGAATAACTATTCATTATAGACATGGGTAACATTTGGTCATACTTGATTCAGGGAAGGGCTGACATTTTAGATTGAAAATAAAAAAATATAAAGAAAAACTTGATAGGCGTTAAAGTCAGTCGCAATAACTGTTGAGCCAGTCATGCTAAAAAGATGCAAAGGGAAATATATCAAGCATGATATCAAATTAAAAGCTTTTTGAGAACATAATGTACTGATATTAATAATTATAGTTTTTTACTGATAACTCTGAAGTAATTTTGACTGTTTTGGCCCACCAAAATACTTAAATCATACAGTTCATGTTGAGAATCAACATACCTGTAATAATACGGTAATCGTATATCGTTTAAAAAATTTCTCGTCTAATAAGTTTTGCTCTAAATTTAATCATGTACATATAGAATCATACAGATAATTATTGAACAAAAATACCTGTTTAAGTTTGATGTATCATATGTGTACATTTCAAAATTTCATTCCTTATCAGTGACACTTAGGGCTTAAAAAATTGACAGATTATAAAAATAATCCAAATATTTAAAAGTTAATGAATCCATTGTTTTAAAATTATATATATCCAAATCCAGTAAAAGAACTATTTGCACGAAGGAATTAATCTTAGTTTTAAATAAATTTCAAAAATTTAAATAAAATGTAAATAGTCCATGAGAAATTAATTCTGGTGATGCCTGATTTATAAAAAAAAAAGAGAAGACATTTCTTTCGCGAGAGATACATATTGCTGATATGTTCAAAAAAGAGAAAAAAAATTCTTTCGAGCTCAAGGAAAGATTTTGTAAACAAAAATTGACAGATAAAGAAAATAATGCAAATGTTTAAAAGTTAATGAATCAATTGTTCCAAAATTATATGAATCCAAATCCAGTAAAAGAATTATTTCCACGAAGGAATTAATCTTAGTTTTAAATAAATTTCAAAAATTCAAATAAAAAAAAAAAAAAAAAAAAAAAAAAAAAAACACCAGACATTCCTTTTGCGAGAGATACATATTGCTGATATGTTCAAATAAGAGAAAAAAAATTCTTTCGAGCTCAAGGAAAGATTTTGTAAAAAAAAAATGACAGATAAAAAAATATTCCAAATGTTTAAAAGTTAATGAATCAATTGTTCCAAAATTATATGAATCCAAATCCAGTAAAAGAATTATTTCCACGAAGGAATTAATCTTAGTTTTAAATAAATTTCAAAAATTCAAATAAAATGTAAATAGTCCATGAGAAATTAATCCTGGTAATGCCTGATTTGTAAAAAAAAAGAGAAAACATTTCTTTCGCGAGAGATACATCAATTGTTCCAAAATTATATGAATCCAAATCCAGTAAAAGAATTATTTGCACAAGGAATTTGTCTTAGTTTGAAATAGATTTCAAAAATTTAAATAAAATGTAAATAGTACATGAGAAATTAATCCTTGTGATGGCTGATTTGTAAAAAAAAAAAAAATAAAAATAATCCAAATGTTTAAAAGTTAATGAATCAATTGTTCCAAAATTTTATGAATCCAAATCCAGTAAAAGAATTATTTGCACGAAGGAATTTGTCTTAGTTTTAAATAGATTTCAAAAATTTAAATAAAATGTAAATAGTCTATGAGAAATTAATCCAGGTGATGCCTGATTTGTAAAAAAAAGGAGAAGACATTTCTTTCGCGAGAGATACATATTGCTGATATGTTCAAAAAAGAGAAAAAAAATACTTTCGAGCTAAAGGAAAGATTTTGTAAAAAAAAATTGACAGATAAAAAAAAAATCCAAATGTTTAAAAGTTAATGAAACAATTGTTCCAAAATTATATGAATCCAAATCCAGTAAAAGAATTATTTGCACGAAGGAATTTGTCTTAGATTTTAAATAGAATTCAAAAATTTAAATAAAATGTAAATAGTCCATGAGAAATTAATCCCTGGTGATGCCTGATTTGTAAAAGAAAAAAAAAAAAAAAAAACAGACATTCCTTTCGCGAGAGATACATATTGCTGATATGTTCAGAAAAGAGAAAAAAATACTTTCGAGCTCAAGGAAAGATTTTGTAAAAAAAATTGACAGATAAAAAAATAATCCAAATCTTTAAAAGTTAATGAATCAATTGTTCCAAAATTATATGAATCCAAATCCAGTAAAAGAATTATTTGCACGAAGGAATTTGTCTTAGTTTGAAATAGATTTCAAAAATTTAAATAAAATGTAATTAGTCCATGAGAAATTATTCCTTGTGATGGCTGATTTGTAAAAAAAAAAAAAAAAACAGACATTCCTTTCGCGGGAAATACATATTGCTGATATGTTCATAAAAGAGAAAAAAAATACTTTCGAGCTCAAGGAAAGATTTTGTAAAAAAAAAAAAAAAAAATAAAAAAATAAAAAAAATTAAAAAAAAAAAAAAAAAAAAAAAAAAAAAAAGAAAGGAAGACAAAACAATTTCCACACAAGTTGGTTAAGGAGAGTCTAGCCATTGCTTAAAAGTTGCATTTATCAGGGTTTACTTTCAAGATGATAACGACATTTACTCCCCAATGTAAGATAATGCTAAGATTTAAGGTAAAATAAGTTGTTTTACATTGGAGGAGTCAGTTTTGACATTTAAACACTTGAAGAGTTTCTTACAGGAAGAATTTTTTTTAATGAGAGAATATTTTTCTTCCTTTACAATTTTATGAAGCTTTTGAAAACGAAATCGTAAATTTTAGAAAGAAAAATAGGTCCTTATTTCATAAAATAAAATAGTTCTTACATAACGAAATCTTTTTAATGGTTTAATGTTTTTTTTTTAAATTTTTTTAAAGTTTAAAAATTTGGGACGTAAGTATGTTTTACGTAGAAATTATTTATTTATAAAAAGATTAATAAAATGAATATATTCAAATTATTATAGTAAGCAGTATTAACTGGGTAATCATAAAATCGAAAAGGGTTATTTTGGGAACAGCATTCGTAATCCCTTTTATCATCAATTTTGCATGATTATTTTTATTCTTATTGAATTGAAGTTTTGTATTATTTGTAAGATTTGAGGTTATAATTTGTTATCAAAACGTAATATATTCGACTTACCATAGTTCCTTGTACCTTTTATTCTCAAAATTGACTGCACGTGACGGGTGTATCTAGGTAGACAGGAGGTGTTTATCATTCCGGAACACCCGGCCGCACTTTTTTTATGGAAGTTCACGTGTCAAATAAAATTTGCCAGTTTCAAAGTTTTTACTTTGTTTTTTTTAGGGATTGTGATTTGGACATAGACTGATACGTTTGTGTTTTATAAAACCTTTTCCTTTTTAGGATGTTTTTAATTTTCTTTGTCTATGACAATTGTGGTTAAGACTGAATGATACATTACAAGACTAATACTCATCATAAGCAGAGGTGTTTTCAGAGTTTAAAAAACAATAACCATTACACCCTGACATTCTTACTATTGCGTACTTTTATTGTATAAATCTGTATCAAAAAAAAAAACACCCTGATAGTCTTACAGGTAAAAATCATTTAAAATCAGTTATTCCTTGAAGAATGATTAAACCTAGTGTAATTACTAGTACTGCTCGGTTTCCCTTTAATTGTACCCACAATGGACTATGGAAGTTTAATCGGGAACAATTTAAAGCAGGGTACTAGTGCAGATACTTGTAACAGTAGCAAGTTTTTTATGACAACTTTATATGGAATTCTTTTAATAACTACTTAAGACGATTTTGTATCAGTTCGGTTATAAGAATTTCTCTTTATTTTTAATCTACTTGCGTTTAGTGCTTACTAAGATATGTATGTCTAAAGGTTCATCTACTATCCTGCAAGGAGCAAGATGATAGTATTTTAGAAAACTTACTATAGAACGCACCTTTTTTAGGTGCGTAGACCTTCTTGAAGTGACCAAGATGTTGTACTTTTTGGTTATTATTCATGGATTTGATTCTGGTCCATTAAACATATGCTTCTATGATGTTGTAATTAGGTTTCTCCTAAGCCTGTAAAATAAACAAATAATCACATACAGAGTCAATTTGACATCAGAGACAAAAATCTAAAGATTCTAAGCTTTCACCTAATCAATTTTTTAAAATTTATTTACAACTTAGGTTTGTTCCCTCATGCAAAGCATTTCTTAGCTGGATTTAGAATCATATAATTTTTAAATTAGTTTTATTCAACTGTTTTGCTTATGTTTTTTCATCTTTCAAACTTTTCGGTACCTAGTGTCACTGATGTGAAATGATTTTCCGAAATGTGCACATATGGCACATAAAATTTAACAATGAATTAAAATGTCTATAAAATCATTCTCTGTAATTATTAATTTATTTATTTTTGTTTATTTTTTTTATTTGTTTAATTGATTTATTAATATATTAATTTTTTTTGTCAATTTGACTTTTTTTTTACATATTTCAGTTATCTATGTAGAATAATTTTATTTTATAAGTATTTAAGATATATTCAATTTAATTTATTCATATGAAATCCTAAAACCCCCTATATAAAAAAAGTTTCAACAGAGTCTAACTCAAACTGTGACAATGTTGTCAGAGAAACAATTAAGACTATTACTAAAATTAAGAATTGATTTCCAGGCTATATATTCTAAATATTTAGAAATAATACAAAACAAAATTTAAAAAATTATTATTGTTTTGATGCAAAAAGTAATGAAACACAAATTCCTTTTAAATTTTGTTTCGCTATATGCGCACATTTTGGAAAATCATTCCTCTATGATGAACTTTTGAATTGCAAAAATTGTTTAAAAAATAATAATAAAAGTTCATAAAAGTAGAATTTATGGAGTAAAAAGGTAGGTAATCGCAAAATGGTTCTTAGTAGCCAATGATATTCCAATTAATTGTATTGTCAGCCCTCGATTGTTTTTGATTATAGGTTCGAGATATATGTATACTGGATAAAATCTCGCTCACATTGAAGTAAGGAAATAAGTAGAACATGGTTTAAATTGTATGGCGATACATGTGAGAATGCCTTCTTGGGTAAATAAACTTACTTGGGAATCAAATATATGTAACTAAATACAATGACATGATAATATATGTTACAATAACCCAAGCTACCAGGAACAACAGCGTACACTAATCAAAAAGATATGTTAGACTTTGTATTATATACATTGTAGGACCATGGATTATAAAACAAAAACATCTAATTTATATATATAAAGTGTATTAATGAAGTACACAGTATCGCATATAAAAAATAAAAAACTGCGATCAGGATAATTATTTTAAACATCCTGCATTTAGTCTAGCGCTTTCAGTCCCTGAGATACTTTTTAAGACTATCCTGGTCGCAGTTATTAAAAAACTCATATATAATTTGTTTTAGTTCCCAGTCCTCTCTATTTTATTTTATCACGTGACAATGACATTAAAACTGGGTTGTTGTAAATAATGCGTGCCGGATGAAACATGTACATATTTAACCTAAACATCTTAAGTTCATCGTTATCTCAAATGACCTTGACCAAAGCCCGAAACTCTGACATTATCTAAGATAATATAATAATGGCGACCGATGTGATAGATTGTAAAAAACTCAAACTTTGCAATGGTTTGGAAATGCCAGTGGTTGGTCTAGGAACTTTTAACAATTTTGATGTAAGTAATATTAAAAGTATGAACGACCTTGTTTTTTTTCTAAAATGCATATGATGTATGCAAGTAGGTAAAAATGATGTTTATATGAAGTAACGTGAGGTAGGTTCTGTATTTATATTAAGTGTTGTGAAAACATTTAAGTTCTTTTTCACTTGCTAAGGCTTATGCCACATGTTGCTCTGCTCATAATGATAAATGCTGTTGTATTTGTAACATGCTAAATTTACTATAAATCATTTCAGATTACAAGAATGTTTTCACAGCTTTGGTGTACGGACAGTTCTCACTAACTAATCAGCTACAAAGTAACAACAGGGAGTGTATGCTTTCAAAGCTTCAATGTACGAATAGTTGTAACTAACATAGGACAGTCGTAATTTATAAGTAACACCAACGTCTATGCTTTCAAAGCTTGAAAATACATACATTTGTCACTAACAGATCGATTGGCCTATGATTAACAACAGCGATTGTACACTTTCAAAGCTTTGGAGTACAATTTGTAACTGACAGATCGGCTTTTAAGTAACAGCAACTGATTAAAAACTATGGTATATGCTTATAAAGCTTGGGTGTAAGAACATTTGTCATTAACACTTGTATGAATGGATAGCCGATACTTACTGATCTGTTTAAAAGTAAGCGCAACGACTGTTGGCTTTTAAAGCATAGGTGTACAAACAGTGGTTACTAACTTATCAGTTCGTAAGTAGCAATGAATGTATGATTTCAAAGCTTGGGTGTACAGATAGTCCTACTTATCATACCATAGACGATTCTAAGTGAATTTGGGTGGGGTTTGGGGAGTCCAAATGATCTAATCAAGGTGCTAGTGACCGTGTCATATGCCATTTTTGAATTTAATCATAAAATACAATTAAAATATGGCATATGACAATTATTGTATGAATTGTATGGTTTTAATCTAAGAAAAACTTTTTCTCTTCAAGGCATGCAAAGCTTAACTTAGTAGTCAGTACTGTGTGCTAACAGAAAATGTACCATGTAGCAAAATTTTCAGTCGTTTTAATTTTTTAAACATGTTTAAAACTAAGGTTTGTTACTTTATACGAAGCGTTCTTTGGCTGGATTTTGATTCTTATAATTTCGAAACTATGGATTCAGTGATCACCAACTGTTTTCTTATGCTTTTGGTACTTATCAACGCTTTTGGCCCCTAGTTTCACTAAAGAGGAGTTACTTTCCGAAATATGCACATATGCCAATTCAAAATTACAAAAAAAATGTTAGATGTATACGATTAGCCCTCCTAATCAGACCAGAATTGCTTGTATGTTTTCAAAGCTAAGATTATAGGTTGTCTTCACTGACTGGTTTTTTTAAGTGACTTCGACGATTGTATGTTGTGAATCCAGATGCACGAATAGCCCTGACTGGTAGCTATTAATTGTCCGCGGACAATTTTTACTTTTGAAGCTACAGATTATGAGGAATTCTAACTAACTGGTAAGTTTATAAGTGACCACCCTAATTATATATTTTCAAACCTTGGTACGTGGGTATAGGTATGGGCTAGTTCTTACCAACTGATCAGTTTATGGGAAACCTCGTAGATTGTAACGTTTAAAATGAAGCTTAGTTTCCTTATGCTCCTAACTAACTGATGATTTTAAAAGGAAAAGAGGTTATTGAATGTTATCAAAGCTAGATGTATTTGTAGTCTTAAAGCTGCATTAAGCTTTCCAAAGAAAAAAATAAAACGGTGCTAATCTAATTAATGATGTTCCTTATGAACAATGTTACATTTGGTTCAACGATAAAATTAACAATTAATATAGAAATTACAGTAATAACCCAGCGAGATGCAGCATTTGGGATCTAATATTAGAATATGGTTACGTCATCAAAACCCGGGTCATTTCAAACACAACTTTCAAAACGGCGAAATACGATAAATTAAAATCAGAACTTCGTTGAATTTGTCATTTGTGACTTAGTAAGGGATACATAACACCATTTCAAATACATCTGGATATTAATGAAGGACAATTGATGCAATTTGTCATGTTTCACCTTTGGTTGATGGTTTTTCCGTACATCCGTGCGCATGCTCTAAGCTCATGATAATCATCGTTAAACATTGACCAACCGGTCAGAGGATTATTTACAGCTAAAAGAAATGAAATTTTAAAAAATGAATCTCACGGATCGTGGTTAGAGGACATCAATTTTTTTAAAAATATATTTTTAGAAAATCAAAAAAAAATTCTGAAATTGAAAAACTTAATGCAGCTTTAAAGTTAACCGATCGTTTTGGAAGAGACACGTCCAAGTGAATGAAGTAACCGACACGTTTAAATGTTTATAAAACCTTGTTTTGTTTGTAGCGCTTACTAATATGTTTGTTTTACAAATAACCACAACGACTGAACGACTGAATTTTTTTAAAGGTTGGAGTGGAAGGATGTCCTGACTGGTCGTTTAAAAACATTCACTATAATTTTTGTCACAGGATAATGACAGTCATAATTATTACGTCTATGTTGTTCATGGTTAACTTTAAATTGTACATTTTCCAAAAAATGTCGCAAAAATGTTTTTACCGGTTAGAAATTGTTTAACCGTTGCGTTGGGACATCATACATTAGAGCTGAAAAAAAATTAAAGTAGTAAAGCGACGCAATGAAAATAGCAAAGACTTCTTTTTGTACCTCCATCTTATTAAATTATATGTAAATTTTTTGAAAATTTGTTTTTACAGAAATGTTCAAAAGGCATGATTTCACCATTTTAAGCCATTTTAGTTGAAAATTAAAATTTTAGTGGAGGGTACAAATAAGTCTTCCCTAGGGAACAAAACACGATCTTATATTTAGATCACTTATTTTAACCTCCGAAAAAGAAATACGACAGTCAAAGTTTTTGTTAATGTTTCCTCTAGGAACTACGTTTAGCCATCCACACTGACTTGCTATGTAATATTTTGAAATTATTTATCAGCTTTAAAACAAATCATGTCCGTGGAATTGACTTTGGACAAATTTATAACAAGCCAAATTTTTATTTAAGTATACTATCACTTTATACAACCGGTATGTTCGTGCAACTGTGTATGTGACAGTACATTTTGCAAATAAATATGAAAAAATGAAATCATTTTGGCTAGTTTTCCCTTTGTTTTATTCTAGTCAAATTATGATACCATTGAGGTAGCCATCGATGCAGCAATACAAGCGGGCTACCGGCATTTTGATACCGCGTGGGCATACAGAAATGAAAACAATGTCGGTTCTGCTCTTGGTAAGAATATCAATGAAGGGAAAGTAAAAAGAGAAGATTTGTTTGTAGTAACAAAGGTAATACAAGTCTTTAGAACTTTTTATTCTTTACAGGGTTAAAATCTTACTATTTTAAAGGTTCATCCACACGGACATATATGTAACCACCTTGTTTATCTGTACGTCTGTCCACCAGTCTGTCAATTTGAACCTACGTTAACATTTTCAAGTTCGTTCTCTTAAGTTTTAATCGGTATGAAGTTTTTTATGACACGTGAATGTTTTCATTGTCAGAAGTTAAACAGAGTGTAAGTTAGGAGGGTGTTAGTCAAAGATCAAGACAAGAACATACAGAAAACTTAAATTTGAGTTTATATTTGGACCACTTATTAAAAATTTCCCGATTTTAACCACCATCCAACTTATGTTACAACAAATAGTCTAAATATACCCAAAGTAAAAGAATGAGTCTAAAAAAGCCGAGCGATCCGCCTATAGGTAAAATGCCAAGAAATAAGGTTACACCTTTGGGAGACCTCTATATCCCAACATCGATTCGAGGCAAAATGCAAATTAATTTGAGCCTAACGTGCCTATATTAAACATAACGTAATAAAGACATCTCAAAATAGTTACTAGGAAAAACTTAATATGAAAATGTGTCATTGGTTGTTTTCTCACCATTATTTCCCGATATGTGAAGAGCAAAATTCACTAAACATGATTTTCGCCCTTGAATTAATGCAGCGCCTATATTGCAATGGTAATAGCCCCGTGTTTAACATGCTTTATAATGTTGCCTTGTATACCTGTATAGGAATACCAGTGGCCTGATGATAGATCATTGTTGTTAGATATATACGAGATGTATTGAAACTAGTTTCAATGATGTGTTCAGATGAGCAGTGCGTAATTTAATTGGATTATTTGTTGATAAAGCAAATACACTGCGTTTAAATGAGAAAAAAATATTTTAAAAGTGAAAAAATTACTAAGAAATTCATTAAAACAAACAAAAAAGGGACGACATGCGAGATTCGAACTTAGGACTTTGAGGTTATCATTCCATATGTCCTACCAAACAGCCAGCTTAGATTATATGGAAATCGTATGCTATCTAATATCAAGTATGTTATGTTTGGGGCGATTAAGGGGTAATGTGTTTTATCTTTATCCCCAAATTTCAATGCCAGCGCATCCCTCTCCATCAACCAAAATTTGCAAAACGGAAGATAAAATATAGAAGTTTTGGTAGTCAAAAAATCTTTGATGGAGAGGAATGCGCTCTATGTGTATTAATTGAAAAACATGGTTATTTTCGTCAAAATTTTCGTATTTGTATGGAAGTATACGGAATGCAGCATTCTGAAATGCATGTTTAAATACATAATGTAATGTTTTATCAAACTTTTAATATTCAAAACCGTTTTGTTCTGGTATTCTCCTCTGGATGTTTAAAGTATGAGTATCATTGTAACAAATTTAAAATTTTGAATTCTATAGGCGGATGCCTCGGCTTTTTGAGAATTATCCTCTAAATAAACCTTTTCCCAATAGCCTTTGCATGTATTTATCAAAACAACTTTAGAAATAAATACTTTTGTTAAAATCCCTCTGAAAAAGAAATGGTAGATTCAAAACTTTGAGATGTTATTTCTGGCTACATATGATTAATTCTTACAAATTCGACCACAGAACTATATAATGTTTTATTACATACATGTACCTAGACGATACTGGAACAATTTTTAATTGATATCAATAACTGTACAAGTATTGAAGTCTTCTAATCCACTGATATAACAAACTGCAGAATAACATAGACGCTTCAAGAAGAAACAGGGAAATGGAATAAAAAGTCATATTAGAGAATGGGGTAGAGATAGTCTAAAGCACCGGGTTTTGGACAACTGCTTCTCGGTATATCAGTTGGAGCAATATTTTGTGTCAGAACTTTGACATTTCGCTTCGCGAAGGTCGACGGTTTTCTCCGTGATGCTCCTGTTTAATTCATTTCCTAGATCAGACTGCTCGATAAATATGGAAATGTTAAACACAATTTATTATTATTTCCCTTATTTTTTCAATATTTTCTAATAAGGTTTTTTTTATCATATTTTATAGTTGTTTTATCCTTTCCACCATCCTGACCTTGTTGAAGACCATTGCAGAGAATCATTAAAGAATTTCGGTTTTAATTACATCGACCTGTATCTAATACATTGGCCAGTAACAACTAATATCTTGTGGATACCTGGAATGGTAAATTAATACGTTAAATAATAACCACTAAGGTTTGTTTTTGGTCACAAGATGGTTGACGGACTGTTGTGTTAGGTAAAATGATACTATGACGCGCTTTTTCTCCTGTATGTCTTCCGGTGATTTCATTCATCAGTCATGTAGGCGAAAATAAAAATAGTTTTTAACCAAACCATTTAAACGGAAAATGGCTCAAACTAACGATTTTAACCATTGCCCCGATGTATTCATCAGAGTTAGAAAAAAAAGACTTGAACACTGTATCGGTAATTATAATTTAAATTGGCGAAGACTTAAACATTTTGTAAGTCGCGAATGTATAGTATTTTAGTCAAATCACAAAGAATTTTGCAACATTCAAATTCTATAGACACCCCCAACTCTTTCACGCGTCTTATTTAAGTGTACGGATACACCGTATTCTGATTCTTGTTGGATCTTGTACCATGACTTAATGACTTAATCATTTCGAAACCATTTCCTCTTACTTTACGAATGAACGTTTTAATTAACCATTAGTTAAACAAATGTGCTTCACAATATATATATATATATATATATATATATATATATATATATATATATATATATATATATATATATATATGCTAAATACAAATATATTGGTGCAACTGATAAATGTACTTGGACATATTAAGCAAACAACAATGAAACATACAGGCTCCAGTTTCACAATCATTCCTAACTAAGATTTTCATAAACTTAAATTTAGCAAATTTTGTCAATCTTCTTTTTGAAATACAAATTAACACTTTGTGGCAGAACTAAAATACATGTTACAAGCTAAAAGTGATCTTAAAAATGACACCTCAAATTCCTAAAATGTCTAAATAATTAAGAAAATTTAACAGATTTCAAATTTACCAGATTTGAGTTGAGGACAATCTTACTTAAGGAAGCATTGTGAAACTGGAGCACGGGAAATTGAGACCATTCATAGTATAATACCTTTACAATACTTTGAACAAGCACTTAGTAATATAGAAAGAAATTAAATGTCTCCGTGAAATGAAAAAAGAAATTACATGTACAATTATTAAAGCAACACAAACAATAAATATTCTAAAATTAGCTACATATGTTTTGTCTTAAACAGGATAGCAAAGGAAGTTGTGAAGATGTTGATTTTGTAGACACATGGAGGGTGGGTAAATTAAACTGTTTTGTCATCTTTTATATTATTACTTGATATATGCATTCATTATTTAATCTTTATATTGTGTTTCACTTGATAAATAGCTCTCCTTCTCTCTCTCTCTCTCTCTCTCTCTCTCTCTCTCCTCTCTCTCTCTCTCTCTCGTTTCGCGATGTTTTTATGTAAACATATTTTCATTTTCGAAAATAAAATACGAGAAGTAGATTTTTAAAGTAATTCGTTGCATGTTATTGCATCTGGGGTTGGATATCGCGAGACTTAGTTTAATGCGTAGCAAAAATTCGCGGGAAAAGTTGTTGCGAAATATGAATCGATAAAAAGTACGATGAGCGCTTAGGGATATGTCAATGACCATAATTCTCATTGTTGTAGAAATTTATAATTATTATTATTTATATTATTTTTTATATTTTTTATTTTATTTTTTTTTTAATTTTTTTTTACATTATTTATTTATTTATTTATTTATTTATTTTGAAAATAGGCTATGGAAAAGTTGGTAGATAAAGGATTAGTAAAGTCGATCGGACTATCCAACTTCAACAGTAAACAAATACAAAAAATTTTATCATTGGAAAATCTCAAATATAAGCCAGTCTGTAACCAGGTTTGTGTCTTACTTCAACAAAGATGTTTTCTACAAATGTTAAATAAGATTTAGAAATCTTTCATTCACTTGTAGCTGAATTATAGAGCGACATCAAAATAAAACGATCTCAATAAGAAATAAGACGCATGACAAACAGATACCAGTATGCATTCGGAAAAATGATTAACAATTCCAGACTAGTTACGAGCGTATTCTCGTCAATGTAATATATCTGGTACTTGTTCACAAAGCAGGCTGAGACTACTTGTGTTTAAAAATGTTCTTTCTATGTGATTGAGGTGGTTAATTTTTGGAGTGCCCAAAAGAAAAAAAAATTTAATCCTTAGATAAACCGTGATTGCTTAAACTACACGGCCAATAAAAAAAAAGAAAGAAAGAAAAAAAACGAGCAGGTGTTTCTTTAATTAGTGTATTTCAAGGATTTGTTTATTGTATTTTTTCGCATAGCATGATGTGAAATGGAGCATTTGTCTTCTTTAAATCATGTGACACATAATTATTTACAAGTACTTACTTACTTACTTACTTACTTTTCAGGTCGAAGTTACACCTTTTCTTACGAATGAAAAGCTGATTCATTTCTGTCAACAACGTGATATCGTGACGGTGGCGTATGCTCCCCTGGGTACACCCGGCGATAGAAGGTAAGTAAGAGAAGGAAAGGTGTTTTACTCCAGTTCTGATACTCCTGATTACCCAGAGAAAATAGCCGACTTTAGGAAGAAAACTGACAAAGTTGGAAAGACCTTTGTACCCTCCACTAAAAATTTAAAATTTGAACTATAATGGCCTAAAAATGATGAAATCATGCCATTTTGAACATTTCTGTGAAAAGATGAATGTTTTAAAATTCTTTCATAGGATTTAATGGGTGGTGGTACAAAAATAATTGTACCACAAAGTTTAGCACACTTGGATCTTTCCGAGTACAAATCAAACCTGTCCGATTTAAGACTCCGTGGTTTGTAAACCGGTGCTTAAGATGATTCGGCAACAAAAGGTACCTGTTGTATTTGTACAGATGAAGCAGAATAACATGTATAACATGCATACCAGGCCAAACAAAATGCAAACAACATGGGATTGTATTGAATGAGATATCCGCCCATGTAAATTTAAAAAATATATATTGCTAATGAAATATAGACATATTACAGATAAATAACATGTATACGTGACAATAGTCATCAAATAAAAAAAAAAAAGAAACAAATTAAACACATAAATTTAAATCTGCTGTTAAAAAAGCATGCACGAAAAAAAACCACATCAATCAGGAAAAAAAAAAAAGCAAAATAATATTGATAATCAAGTCTCTTCAGTGCCAAGGTACACATATCACTGAGACAGAAAAATCTATTTACGCATCAGCGACAAAAACAAGATAAAGTTACAAATTACAATATAAACACGTAATAAGAGCAATAATATAGAAAGCCTTTTACTTTTATGTAATATTTCAAAAAAGTACAGTATGATTTGTTGCATGTGCTTAAAGAAGTCCAATAACAACACGTCACAAATGTAAAATTACCGATAATTGCTTTGCGACATTTAATTGTTCAGTTAAGGTTGGTTGGTTGTATGTGATTAAACGTCACATCAGCATTTTTCAACATTCGTGACGAGACATTTTTTATTAAAATTATGGATTAATTTAAACACAAGTTTGTATGGTGCGTTATTGTGAAAATGTTTCTGGTAGTGCGCACTCATGGCCGCCTTAAAAGTGCTAGAACAATCGTCTGCAATGCCACAAATAAACATTGCAGACCATTCTGTCCATTCTACTGGTAATGAGCCAACCAGTAAGGGCCATTGTCAAGGAAAATCCTTTTTCACCTGAGGTCGAACCCGCAGTGGTCAGAAGTCTTGATTTTAAAGCCTAACGCCTTAACTACTCAACCACTCCTGTCTTTTATTTTCAATTTGGTCAATAAAGATTCACAGTATTAATCCTACAAACATTTTAGAAAAGCTGATCTGTGGTTGCATGGTGTTTAGCATCGAATAAGTAATTTTGTTATTTACAAAGATTGCGAGAAATCGTGCAAGTGGATTGAAGTGCAGTAATGCTTCAGTCAAGGTATTTTAATTTATATCGACGCTGTCGGTTCACTGATGTCGGAATTCCGAGAAAAAACCACGGATATTCAGCAAGGAAACTGACTAACTTCTCACACCAGGATGTGTCCGAGTGCGCACTATCAAAGTAAATGTTGCGAATTAGTTTGACCGTAAAATCGTTATAATTTTTCTAAGTAGTGCTAATTTGTATGTTGTCCTGATAACGTCAACTCTAACAATTCGTCATTTTTGCGGTTATAATGATTTTTGAAAAGCTCATTCAACAGTTTATATATTTATGCGTATTGTTTTTGTTTATTTTAAATACTTTAATAGAGTAACACCAGATACACCAATGCCTCTGAAAAATCCAGTCGTGTTAAAAATAAGTGAACGGTACAAAAAATCTCCAGCACAGGTAAAGAAAAAAATTCGTTCGTGAAATGTACAAGATACGGAGCGGATATGAAATGAACTACAAAAAAGTACGACATGGTGACCTTGACACCTCTTACCTGCAAAGCGCATAATGATTCATGACGATTGGTCGTGTGTTGATTGTAGAAGATAATATTAGTTATCTGGTTTTTAGGCAGGTGATATGGAATTTTACAACCTTTCTGATTATCTTATTTCCTGAGGCGCAGCCGAAGGAAATAAGATAATCAGAAAGGTTGTAAAATTCCATATCACCTGCCTAAACACCAGATAACGAATTTATCATTTTATTCAGACTTAATATTTCAATATGTTGCAAATCTTTTTGCCATTTTTTTTAGAATGCAGACGACAAAATTAAAATAGTCGGCAATACACTTATATTTACATATCACCAAGTAAACAAAAACAAAAACAAATCAAGCAGGGTTTCGAGCAGGGGACCAGGTCGGACTCAAATTAGAATGTAAACATTGTGAGAGTTACTTCCCTTTTGCCGTGTATCGGTCACCTGGAGTAAGCGATGTTGAGTTTAATTTATTTATAATATCGGAAATCGAGCTTAAAATTTAACTAGAATTTTAAGATAATACACAATAAAATATGCATCATGTGTCAAATTGATTGATACTTACAAATTAAGCGTAAATTTTACTCTGTTTATTGCCCAATTGAACTGTATGGTGGCGGCCATTACCGCTCTATTCACTCTTTCTTATTACCTGTGTAATTTTTATTTATTACCCGAGTGAATTATTTATCACCCGTGTAAAATTGTAACATCGGTATTTACAAGGACCTTATTATCCAATCAGATCGTAAAGAAATTATCTGAATAATGATAATAGACAGTTATAAAATTGTGATGGACTTACTGACGGACAAGACAAAAAATATTCCTTCAAATCGTTGTTAAGGGGTATAGGAACAACTTTTATTGAATGAAAGCATTGACAGCCACTACTCCCTTTCCAGAAATTTTAGTCACAAAGAAAATTCTAAATTTCTAAATATTTTTTAAATGTTAAATTTGTAAATGAAAATACCAAATATAACAATTTAAAAATTTTATTGTAACTAATTTATATTTTTTTAATCATTGAGCTTTACAAGTCTTTTCTGTACATAGGGAAATTTTGAACATTTCACAAAATTGCGAAAAACTTACTTTTCTATTGAACTTCATGCAAAATCACATCAGGGTAGACAGAGGCATGTAAAGTTAATCGTATTGATATGCAAATTAAGCTTCATGACTATTAACAGTAAACATCGGCAGGTTTTTTTAAGTGTTAGTGTACCAAAAAGTTGAACTCATTACTTCACCTTTGATGTATGTTAATATTCGAGATGCAGAAGGGATTATTTGAACATAGTCAGATTACTGTGTAGTAAAATTATCTAAAAATTTGCCCAATGAACAGAATAAGTTTAATTTTTTGCGAAGTCTCATTATTTTTCCTATTTAGGTCGGGGGATGTTAAACGATTTTAAGTCAGGAGATGTTAAAGGTTTTTTTTTTTTTTTTTTTTTTTTTTTTTTTTTTTTTTTTTTTGTAGTTAGAAATCAATATTTTCAAAGCTTGAATTTTCTTTGTGAATACAATTTCTGGAAAGAGAGTTTAAAGATCAATAGCCTAAAAACAAATTAACATTCACATTTGTTACCAAGAACAATAGCCTCAAAATAAAATAAAACAAACATAAGTGCCATCAAGGATATAGCCGCCATATATACACCAATATCACCAAGAACATAACGCAATGACACAACTCAAAATACTGTTAAATATGGCATGTCAAACGTTGCAATATTCTATCTTTTACATTTGAATTCAATAATTAGAATACTGCAACGTTTGACACGCCATAGTGACAAAATTGTTATATCAAATACAACAATTCTTACATAATTATTTTATTACCGATTTGGTTTTTATTTTTTTCGCAATAACGCGAGACATTTATTTGTGGCGGCAACATCTTCAAATGTGAGTTTTTTTAATAGTCAGTTGAAAATTTAAAGAATAAAATGTATAATTAAAAACATCTTCTTTGCAACAGACGACACAAAAACACGAAACAATACAAGTTAATAATTTAATAATGATGGAAACCAATGTCGAGTTTAGATATTTAAACAAGTCGAGACATCTAAATTTGTGGAATTCTTGTTAAGTACTTAAAGTTTTTTTAAGATATTACTTAGGTGGGGACTTCAGAGAGGTTACGGCGTTATACCAAAGAGTGTAAATCCGGACAGAATTAGAGAAAACATTCAGGTAACTTAATCAGAATTGGAGACAATATTCAGGTAACTAAATCTGAATCAGAAACAATATTCAGGTAACTAAATCTGAATCAGAAACAATATTCAGGTAACTAAATCTGAATGAGACGATATTCAGGTAACTAAAACTGAATAAGAGACAACATTCAGGTAACTATAACTGAATGAGACAATATCCAGGTAACTATGACTGAATTAGAGACAATATTCAGGTAACTAAATCTGAAAGAGAGACAATATTCAATGAGTATCTCAGAATTAGAGAAATATTTATTCGAATGAAACAGAAAAATGAATTGATTTGGAGAAATATTGTTTTACGTTCCAGTCAAGATTATTTCACTTAAATCGAGGAGGTCAGTTTTTATGATGGAGAAAACCGGAATACTCGGAGAAAAATCACCGATCATCGATAAGCGAACTGACAAACTTTCTCAAGCTAGGATCTGTCTCGAGTGGGATTCGAACCCAGGCGGTGAGAGGAACTGTCACCATTAAGCGTGGGCTTTGACCAGAATTAGAGATCATATTTAGCCATTATATATAACACACATACCTGTTAAATTTTGATGTGTCATATGTGCACATTTCGGAAATGATTATTATCTAATACTGTAAACGTTTGATAAACCAGACCTTACAACTTATTTTGATTATTTTTAACGAATTATTACATACAGTCGTAACCACTACGGTAGCTCAGTTGGTAGAGTGCTCGCTCCGTAAGTGGAAGATCGTGGGTTCGAAGACTTCAAAGCGGGTAGTGACTGTTCTTTCGCCAAGCACTCGGCATTACGAAATGAAAGTCACAGTTCTTTCGGATGGGAACTTAAAGCTGCATTAAGTTTACCAAATTTCTGAATTTTTTTTGATTTTCTAAAAATATATTTTTTTAAAAGTAGATATCTTCTAACCACGATCCGTGACATTCATTTTCTAAAATTTCATTTCTTTCAGCTGTAAATAAACGGAAACCTCTGACCGGTTGGTCAGTGTTCTACAATGGTAATTATGAGCTTGGAGCATGCGCACGGATGTACGGAAAAGCCTAGAATCGAAAGTGAAACATGACAGATTGCATTAATTGTCCTTCATTAATATCCAGATGTATTTGAAATGGTGTTATTTTTCCCTTACTAAGTCACAAATGACAAATTCAAGAAGTTCTGTGTTTAATTTATCGTATTTCAACATTTTGAAAGTTGTGTTTAAATGACCCGGGTTTTGATGATAACCATGTTCTAAAATTAGATCCCAAATGCTGCATCTCGCTGGGTAAATACTGTAATTTCTGTATTTATTCGAGCTTTTATCGTTGAACCAAATGTAACATTGTTCATTAGGAACATCATTTATTAGATTAGCACCGTTTTATTTTTTTTCTATGGAAAACTTAATGCAGCTTTAAAATAAACGAGGTCCCGTGTCATGGCAGGCATGGCACGATAAAGAACCCTGCTGTATAATGCCATCAGCGCAACGGACAGTCAAAATTTCTGCACTTTCGCCTATAGCTGGCGACGTCTCGATATAAGTGAAATATTCTTGACTGGGACGTCAAACACTCTCTCTCTCTCTCTCTCTCTCTCTCTCTCTCTCTCTCTCCTCTCTCTCTCTCTCTCTCTCTCTCTCTCTCTCTCTCTCTCTCTCTCTCTCTCTCTCTCTCTCTCTCTCTCTCTCCACACAGTCGTCATTTACAACAGACAAGTGTTATTTCAAGTACGCATAAGTTTGCGACTAGATGTTCGTGTTCAAGTTACAAGATTAACAGAATGAATTTTAAGTGAAAAAATTAAAATGCCTCGGTTTTGGTTCTTTTGTGATTTTTATCTAATTTTTATCTAACGACTTATTTAAAAAAAAAGTGGGCACAAATCCTTATTTTATTAGGTGGAATTGATAAACATCTACACTGGAAACATTTAGATTAAATCAGTAGCAGAACTTTATTTTTCATGATATAAAATATCATTTTCTTTCTTTCTTTTTTTCAAATCATCTTTTTCGCTGGTATTAGTGATATTTGTTGTTCAAGCTTAAAGTAAAGTACCGTACAGTATTAAATTGCGGGATATTATATCATACGGGGAAAGAAAATTATTTCGAGAGAAAGATTTTGGTTTAGTTTGCTAAAGAATCGTTGCGAAGTTACTTGATTTTACTGAATAAATTACTGCAATGAAAAGCGGAATGGGAAATTTTTTGTATCTATAATTTATTGATTTTAATACACGTATTTAATTTTTCGGAGTCTTATCCATTTTTATGAGACCTCAGTCCATTGCAAGACTATATATCACCACTATGGGTTTGACCCGGGTCCGCTGCAAGTTAAAAGGTTTTTTCTTGTCGTAGGATTAACTGGTTGGCTCGGTACTACTATAATGGACCCAGTGGTCTGCGATTTTTATCAGTAACATCACTGGCCAGTGTGATAGCACTCAAAAAGTCGCCATAAGTGCACACTAGTAAATGCAGATCACGCTCACACCACATAAGTTTATGTTTAAAGTAATCTTTGAGAGTAATAGTAAATTGCTTCGTCACATATAGCTGAAAAATGCTGATGTGATGTAAAACAAAATTTTACCAATCATTCCATTAATATCAAGTGAATTGTCCTATATATCAGCTTGGTAGACTCAACAGTTTGACCGCTTGGCCACCTGTCTCCTCTACCGGAAATATATAAATGTGATGTGACCTAGTATTACAAATCAAATGATAAAATCGTTTTGCTTTGTCAAAATATGTGTGAGACTTGATTATTGTAAAGAACTTCTTTTTTCTTCGTATGGGTATAGACCTGTTGAATCAATAAAAGATATTTAACCACACCACTGAACACATCATGATATATATCTGTATTTTTGTCTTTAGTGCCAGCAAACGGTTTCTGCGAACCAATTTAAAAATATTGTTGCGATAAATTAAAAAATAAATAGATAAATATAAAGTTTTATTAATAGAAGATTAAGGCTGTCCAAAAGTATATTTTATATTAAAGGTCATTCGGTATGGTTAAGTATTTATCAATAAGCTTATTAATTCGACTTTTGTCATAGTCAGTTTGTATCTTATATTTACAAATTTGACTAAGTATAGAGCATTGTACTGGAGCCCGTAGGGTGACGTTTGTGAAAAAAAGGTTTTCGTATTTTCAATAAAGTACTAGTATTTCGTAAAATCGCAATAGCTATATTATGTATTTTGGCAATAGTTAGACGAATTTTCGAAATACTATTTTTTTCGTAAGAGCTATTTCGTATAATTGCAATACTGAGATTTTTCGTAATTTCGAAATAGAAATTTTTAAGATAGTAAAGGCACTCCTGCATATACAGAGAAGGGGGATTAGTAAATACAGCATCAATCTTCTTACGCATCTTCGCGACCGTGCATATTGCCGTCGCTGCACGTATTGTCGCCGGCGAAATATTATTTCGGAAATACGAAATTACTTTTGCCAATATATAAATTAATTTTGCGAAAATACAAAATAACAATTTTTTACATGCGTCTTCTTACGGGCTCCATAAAATTGGCTCTGGAATACAGAGTGGATACTTGGTTTGAAAAAAAAAACCTATTATTATGCACATGCGGAATCATAAATGAACGTTATGGCATTATAACTGTTCATATTACGAAAGTTTGAACCTACACACTGTCCTAAATAATAATTAATGATTTTATATGAAAGATGTATGTACATGTATATTATATATTACTTGAGTCTAACGTCTAAAGGTTAACGTCTTTAAAACCATTCGGGCACCACGGTCCACTGATATTTAAAAAAAATAAAAATTAACTCTTAAATGATTTTTTTTCTATTGGCAGGGCTAAATCTGATCCATATTACCCTTTTAATGAAGAGTTTTGACTGACTGAAATTAATGAGTGGTACACTTATGGGTCTACTGTCCTCCGTGATAGCTACCAGAATATACATATTTTTTATTTTATTTTTATTATCAATCAGTATTTTTGATTCAGAAATAAAGGTTTAATTTTGATAGCATATTGACTTTGTTCTTATCTATTACTTACCATTATATCATTATATATGTGTTGCTTTCCAACCGCAAGATTCAACACATCCGGTTTGCTTGATTTCATTAGTGTCCTTGCTAGTTTTATATATTAAATATTGTATCCAAATATTATATCTATTAACTTTTTGCTTAACTCCTGTCACAAACACAGTGATACCGACAGTAGTAAAATATCCTAATCGCGAGTATTTTAGAAAACGTTTACTCAGCGAATTTCCGGTTTCGGTCATTTTACGATTTTTGTTTAGAATTTTTCGGGATTATGTGGTATCTCGAGGTATGCTGGCGAACCCAATGACAACTTTGTGACGATTTGACTCAGTAGAGTTTGGTAGAGTCGAGACTCTTTAACCTATATGTAGGAGGTCAGTTCTGGAATGGTTGAGGAAACCAGAGTGCCCGGAGAAAACCTCCAACCTTCCCCAAGTGGACGGACAAACATTCTCATTTTAGGATCTGACTGAGCGTATTCAAACCTATGCAGTGAGAGGCTTTTTGATGCGTAAGCTCGTCCTTTAGACCATTCGTCCACCTATTTGACAAAGGACCTCGTAGTTATAATACCATGTTTACAGTGATAACGGCGCGGTTAACCTTTATTTGAGAACTAGGACCTCCAAATATAGTTTATGCATGATCATAGCCGCAGTTTAAGGTCATTCGAAATGATTTTTCTATATAGCTTACCGGTTCGTTTAAAATTAACAGATATATACGCTTTCTGTCAAGTGAGGTAACATGAAAAGATGAATACTTTTAAAATGTTTAAACACTTTAATTTGTGTAATTTCAATATTTACATATTACATTATTCAAATAATCTCATGAACGCATGCAAAAGTAATACTTAATGTCAAAATTATAGGAAGAATATTTAATTTAGGCATAAAATGAAGTATCTTCATACAAGATTTGTGATCAGTTCAATTGTTCTAAAAGTGATCATGTTTACTAAGAATAGGAAATCAAATATCGTGCAAACGAAACTAATTAAACAATTTATAAAAAAGAAAAAAAACATGACAATATATTTATAGAAACCTAATATAAAGCTTATATCAGGATTATCTAATAAAATCTTTTAAAGTATTTACTAATTAAAAAAAGAGATACATTTCACATTATTACATTGGCATTCTAACGTCATATTTTACCATTACCTGTAATAAGTAGGGGCTGGAGTTTTATACAACGTGTTGTATGTTTCCATGACACCAGCCTGATCCTTAAGAACTTGAGAAGACTCCGTGTACTTTAATGAATTATTCAGTCAAATTTGAATTTAATGAATATCCTACGTTTTAACATATGTTAAAATTAACCAAATAACTTGTTTACTTTGACAGGCCTTGGGTACCAGCTTTAAGATTCAAAACAGTTTCAAGTTTTATATTATTTTAATAAGAACAGATTATAAAAGTTTTCTTTTACGGTTAGCTTTTTTACATAAAAAAATACAAAATATAAAAAAAAACCTACTGTTAACTTAAACGGCATAAAATATTGACTTCAAAAGTGCACCATTTTGATTTAATTAAGCATATATTAATAACCTGGTTATCAAATTATTCCGTCTGCCAAATTTTACAACAATTGTCAATTTCATATAAAATATAATTTAGAAATGTCATACATTATGTAAAAATTAAAAAGTTGAGACCTAGCTATGCATCAATCAGTATTACCCATGGAATGAAGAAGAACGCGTTTGGTTCAGAAAATATTCCTTGAAGCAGTCGGGGCCTCGGCAGCCAAATATTCTAAGCGCGCCTCTCACCGTCTGGATACGAATTCCGCTAGGGTAGATTCTAGAGTAAGGAAGTTTGTCAGTTCGCTTGCCGAAGTTGGTGATTTTCTGTAGACATCTTAGAAATGACCGCCTCGATATAAATGAAATAATTTGACTCTGGCGTAAAACACCAACTATCCAACTCTACTGAAATGAAATGGTCAATTTAAACTTATTGAGAAACGTTACGGTTAGAAATCAAGGTTTTAATTTATAGTATTCTCCTACTTAGCCAATGGCGGCCA
This sequence comes from Tegillarca granosa, assembly GCA_029721355.1. Lineage (NCBI taxonomy): Eukaryota > Metazoa > Mollusca > Bivalvia > Arcoida > Arcidae > Tegillarca > Tegillarca granosa. The sequence continues at coordinate 22,607,712 of CM056605.1, read as the reverse complement.
GTGATTGAAAGTTAATCAACTAAATATGACTGATTGTTTTTATTGAAAAGCTAAATTGTTCATTTCTTTTATTATGTCCTATCCTTGAAAAACAAATGATATGATTTCTATCATACCGAAAGAATACGTTTAAAAAGGCACTGCTTTGATTATGGCGACCCGTTAGTGTTGTTATGTGCTGATTTTGAATAGAATGCATTATTTCAATAGAAATTCAAAATCAGCGCATGACAATATATTAATGTCAATTATCATATTGGTAGTGTACTTGCTTTTCGGAGGAAATAAAATCACGGTGGCGAATCACGAGAATAAACATTTGGTTATTAAATTACATAAGGAGCCTTGAAACGAAGGGCAAAGGCTATAACTGTAGTAATGCATTAAAAAAACTAGCACAGAACGTGAAATGGTTTGAAATAGTCGGGGGAAAAGAGTTAAAGCGTGAAACGCGATTATCTTATGTAGCCAGGTGATAGAGTAATCAAAAACACAATGATGTGAAAAAGACGCGGAAAAGAATAGAGTAAAAGAGTAAAACGCGACAACTCGAAGAAGCCGAAACTGGAGATAAAGTAAAAAGAGACAGGAAAGATATACAAGGGCAAAAGACGCGATGATATGAAGAAGTAGCAACAGGGAAGATATGGGGAACAAGACATGCTGACGTGAGAAAGAAGCAACAGGGGAGATAAAAAGAAGCAAGATGCGATAACGTGAAGGAGCCGAGACAAAGGAAATATAAAAACAAGATTCTATGAAAGAAGAAGCAACAAGGGAATTATGAAGGGACAAGACCCGATGACGTGAAAAAGAAGCAACAGGGCAGATATAAAGTGGCAAGACGAAATTACACGAAGAAGCCACTATAAAAGACATAGTCAAAAATCTGGAAATTGAATTGCATTGAAGACCATTGTAGCAAAGAATATGAAGAAGCATTATATCAGATATCGGAAATAAAGGAAAATGATTAAAAATACTGATTCCCTCCTTCCCTTTGATTATTCCAAAAGAATCTCTTATGAAACATTATGTGAGATTCGTCGGGAGCGAACTAGTATCAAATTTAAAAAATCATTGGTCCTGACCAAAAATTATACTCGTAGGGTGAACCAACATTGTTCGGAAGTAAATAAGCGATGACAAAGGTAAGTTGTAATAACGCATAATGTAATGACTACTATAGATTGGTACTAATCGATCACCATACTTCTAGCTTGAATGAATATGCCGTTGTTGAATTTTATTGAAAACCGTTGGAGCGAGACACGGTTGAACAGCATACCCCTATATAATGTATATTTTATAGATATCATGGAACTTTAAACACGTTTTATTGGACATAACAAATGACATAGATATATCAATATGATTAAAATCACACAAGTTCAATGCTAGACATTGTTTGTTGTAGAGCTGTTAAGGATATCGAAAAGTTTTAATAATTAACCAATGTAAAATCACGTAACAACTAGTCATTGTTTACAAATTTCAGAAATTCAGATATTGAATACCAAATCTTAAAAAAAAAATTCGTAGTTGTTGTAACAAAGTTTAATATTTTTTTTATTTACAAGTGATATAAGAAATTAAGAACTAAATGTGAAAAATGTGTCAAAGCGAGTTTAAAGAGCTGGAAATTAATTACTCGATTCAGATAAAGAAATAATGCTATAGCTTTAATCTTTTGGATTATTGGATTAAGTTAATCCGTATGGTGGATAAAGTTGGTTTATGTCGACAATCTTGAATGACGGGGTAAGACTTATGATTTGTTAAAGCATAGAGTAAGGAAATGTTCTACTTAGCAACTAGTAATAAACTTTAAAATTTTTAATCAATATGTAGATATATTTAAACTCTCTAATCAAGTGTTTGATAGCATATACCCTCTTCACTGGAGTTTATTTTGATAACGATTTATCTGTAATTTTTGACAAGTGACCAACTGGTTTTTAAACTGTTATATTTGACAAACATGTGAAACGTCGAATTTTAAATTCCGGTTATATATAATGAGACATTTATATATCTTTATATTGGATTCTGGTAAGTATGACATTATTTTTCGTAGAAAAAAGTATATTTTGAGTGGTATTGTAGATATTGGAAGTTAGAGTTTTTGGTTAGTTTTTACTAATCAGAACTATTGGTTATTAGATCCCTATATAGTAAGTCAGGGTTCGATTTTCAATTTCGAAAAGTTTTATAACTGATAAATTGTGTATATTTGATTTTCTGAACCTGATAAATCAATGATAGGATATTTATATGTTTCTGAATTTAACTACGGAAAAGTTTAGAGGTTTCTCTACAAATGTATCGTAACTTTGATAGATGTTGGGTGGAGCATTTGAAACAGAAATTCTCATTAATAGTTGAGGCATGGATACCAGATTTTTCACAACAAGGACCCAGCATTGAGAATTATATAACCGATTTGAAGATTCTACGATTTTACAACAGAAATGTTTAAATAATTTTAGCTGTGTTATGGAATTATCCGTCTGACATTTGTATTTCTTAAATCTGAAGGAGAGACTTCCTTTTGTATACTGTAATAAAATTTATATTTCGAATGAAATTGCCTAAAATGATGGAATCAAGCCATATTTAACATTTCTGCGGATTTTTTTCTTCAAATTTTTACATAGAATTTATTTGGCTTAAGTTACAAAAGGGAGTTTTACAAATCTAAAAAGCCGGCATATACAGATGCTACTGCTTCTACTGGAATCGGGAGTCATTTCATATTTATATTGTATCGAATGAAGTAATGGTGTTTTACGCCCCAATGAAGAGTATTTAATTTATATATCGACAGTCAGTTCACTACTGCGATAGTTCAGTTGGTAGGGTGTTCGCTCCGTGGGAGGACGTGGGTTCGAACCCCGACCGGGTAGTGTCTGTTTTTTCGTCAAGCACTCCGTATTACGAAATGTAAGTCACGGTTAATAAATGAGGTCCCGTGTCACGGTAGGCGTGTCACGATAAAGAACCCTGCTGTACAATGCCATCAGCGCAACGCACAGACACTTTCGCCTATAGCTGGCGACGTCTCGATATACGTGAAATATTCTTGACTAAGACGTTAAACACCATTACTCGACTCGACATTCAGTTCGGGTATGGTGGAGAAATCCAGAATGCTAAAAAAAAAATAATAAAAATAAATTTAAAAAAAATTATTCATTTATTCAATTTTATTGAAATTTAAAAAACAGACTTTCGGCAAGCGATCTACTTGCAAACTTTCTCAAATTTGAGACTCTCTGCTGTTAGGGTTCAACTTTTGCAATAAAAAGGAAACAGAATCTCTGCTGGGTTTAATAATGAACTGATTTATATAATTTTTTAAGTTTTTAAAAATCGTACTTTGTTACGTATAGAAGAAAATACTACAGATAGACACAATACTCTATAGAAAAATGATTGAAAAATACGTAATAGAAAATTACACATTACATATGTTCATGTAATGTATTAACGGTTTCTTATCTGCACTTAAGCTATCAAGTTCAATATTTAAAAAATTATTTGAAATATTGGAATATAATATCTGAATGAATTTATTGTTCAGGTTGTTTTGAAAAATTCAATTAAATGTAAATATGGTATATAATGATTTATAATGAAACATAAAATATCGTATCCTTTATAAAATAAGACCCCGTGTTTACTGAAGTGTCATGGATCATTTAAGACTTTATCCCATGTGGGGGATTCTTTATTCCAGTCAGACACATTAAGTTACCGAGTTGTTTGTTTGTTTTTTAATGAAATCTTGCGAGTTAAGTAGGTGAAAAAATTGGAAGTTTGCAAATGGGTTAGAACCAAATCAATAGCTACCAATTAGTGTTTGTCGGTCTACAGACGTAATTTATAGTAAGTGATACCAATATTTCTTCAAATTGTGGCTCTTGACAGTTTTCTTTTAATTTTTTATTTATTATTAATTTTTATTTTTTATTTTTATTTTTGTAAATTTTGTTTATAGGCGAGTAGAATAAGATGCCAATTACAGCTTTTCCTACTCAATCAAACATTTTTTGGCCTATCCTTATGTTTTCATTGTCTTTTTTGGATATTTATTTTCTATTAACTATTTTATAAAGCCACTATTCTATTTTGTTGAAATGTTAAAGTAAAAACACAGAATTTACATGAAAAGGCCTTTTTCCATCTTGGACATATTTAAAAGTCTCACCTTTTTTCTCTTTTTGTAGTTCTCAAAAACTAGAAAGCTTGACAACTTCCAAAGTTTTAACCAATGTCGTTTATTATTACAGAGAATCTTTTTAATAGTGACCTGTTTTGTTCAACACATTTTGTTTTCCTCTAGAATATCATGCCACTTTAGTAGCTCAGTTGGTAGAGTGCTCGCTCCGTAAGTGGAAGGTCGTGGGTTCGAACCCCGGCCGGGTCTGACCCAAGACTTGAAAGTGGGTAGTGCCAAGCAATCGGCATTACGAAATGAAAGTCACGGTTCTTTCGGATGGGAACTTAAATAAACGAGGTTCCGTGTCATAGCAGGCGTGGCACGATAAAGAACCCTGCTGTATAATGCCATCAGCGCAACGCACAGTCAAAATTTCTGCACTTTCGCCTATAGCTGGCGACGTCTCGACGTTAAACACCATTACCCAACTCACTCTAGGATGTGAATCTATGCCATTTCATTTTAGATGTTTCTGTTATTCCTTGTTTTTCCTTTTTTACCTTTGTTTTTGTTTGATTTGTTTAAGCGTGGTCTTGGTTGTTATTGATAAAACTACTTGAAAGAATATGCTCGTAGTTAGTTCAACTTCTAAATTTAATATTTTATTCTATTACCATCTATAAAAAAAAGTCGACATTCATATATACATGTATTACCATATTCTGGGTCACCTGGCTAAAAACTTTAAAACAACTTCTTTTTTCAGGCTAATATGATAATACGTTAATCTTTAACTTGACCCCTGATAGTAAAGATCATTTAAAAGTTCACGTAAATACGATGTATAAAATACACTTAAAGATTAACTCAATCTTTGGTCTATCACCTGTTTCTTAAACTGCAACGTTTTAAATATATTGCACCTGAATAAATTATCCTTATCGATTACAAAAAAAATCCAGAAATCGAAACATTATTTAACATGGATAACAGAAAAACTTTAAAAAAAAAAAAAAAAAAAAAAAAAGTAACATATTTAAACTCCCTGTTAACTACGAATCTGGCTCTAGCCAAAGGTCGATTTTTTTTTCAGGGAAATCCGATTTTACCAAAAATTTCAAACTGACTCTCCATATTTGTTACGAAATGAGAATAACACTATATAATCTGATCAACTTCTTTTACTTAATGGAATGGTTTCCAGTGGTACAGTCCAGAAAGTTTAGGTTATAAATGCTATTTGCATTGCAAACCCCATACATCCACTGTTTCTGATTGGCCCGCAGTGTAATAATAAAAACTTCAAGACGTATAATTGTATACAATACTGATCGATTGGGTTTATTGTAGACTTATTCCTATTTTAATGAACGTTTTAGAGACTATTGGTTAAAAATAATTAGGATTTTAAAGTACATGTACTTAAACCACACCACCGGCCAGGGACAAAAAATACACCACCGGTCAGGGACAAAAAAATACACCACCGGGGACAAGAAACCACACCACCAGGTACAAGTTTGTCACAATGTACAGACTAGTGTCCGTTCAGAGTCGGATGATTATGTCAGTCGTTTCTACAAGATGTCATGTTTTCTTACTTTTCCGTTTGTGGTTGCTTGTTCCTGGTTGCTGTAGCTGTTACCAATCACGATTTTAAAGGATCAAAATTTTATAATTTTATATTCCACTATGTACTATAGTTCTTTTATGTATAAAGTATCCAATTGGACATTAAAATAGATAATTATTGTTACATATAAGGTGTAATGTTTGTTGAAACTGTACAGGTATATCAAATTCTCAAATCTAGGTATATCTGCCCCATCTAATTACAGTTGCTGATTGTGCTCCTTTACTGTTAGGTTGAAGGAGCGACGTAGCGAAAATACAATTCAGCCCTAACCGGACACCATACCCATTCCATGACAAGTTTTTTAATGCTTTAGTGGTACATGAATATAATGACTTGATTATTTTAACTTAGGTATGGCAATTATATCCAGAAACAATGAACCATACTTTTAAATCACTTTGGTTCTCTCTATCTTTTGACTGCTAATATTGATTTTAACTGCAAATATTTTTTCAATTTATAAAAGTTGTCTATCAATTATTGTTAAAATGAGTTCAATTTAAATTAAATATGAAATTTTATACTTTAAGTATACAATAAATTTTAGATAAAAACTTTAGCCCCATTTGTTAAAGAAACGCGATACGATTTTTTTACCAAAAATTCAGTTACAAGTAGTAATTTAGTTTTGTTATGCGTGCAGAAATGGTTTGTTCATTGTTCGCTAAAATAAGTTTATTCAATTTTTAAATTTGCGTTTTTACGGAATCACTTTGTCATAAAATAAGTGGAATGAGTTTGGCCTTTAGTAGAAACTTAACCACACTAACGGAGTGTCCATCCAAAGTCCTAGTTTTTTTCGAGAGTTCCTGTATTTGCTTTCCCTTTTTTACCCTTAATTAGTTTGTGTTCTTGGTGGCAGTGATTGTTCGCCAGTATATGTCAGTTGTATATATAGGTTCACATTATAGAGTAAGAGGCGTTAACATTACAAACAATTCAGTTCGATGCATCATCATCATCATCTTTATTGTTATTATTTTTATTAATAATATTATTATCATTTCATGTCGGTATCTTAGATGCTCGGTCTTTTGGCAAAAACTTGCAAGCTTCAAAATTCTTTATTTCGTTTTACAAACAGATTGTGACATTAACGGATTTATTTTTATTCACAGATACAGCTTGATGATGTGAGAACCATACATAATGCCTGGTGATATATCCGGACCGGATTTACAGTTAGCTAGACCCCACACATGTCCAGCAGCTACTAGTCGTCATGACAACCATGCTGACAAGAGGGATGGTCCAAAAGACGACAATTATGATGTCGAACTTTTGGAATACGAGTGGCCCGATTTGCCACCTATTCCGAACATGAAAGACGCCATCTGTCGACAAAGAGTCAGTAAAGGTATCAGTTACGTCCTTCCTGTCGACAAAGCGATGAATTCCGTCAACAGTACTTTCCGAACGGATTTAAGGGCGATGTTTCAGGAACCATATGCATCAGAAGAGACCGGATATGACGACAGAGCGTTATTGACAAGTGCCCAAATTCATTTTAATGCTAACGCTGCTGGAAAAAAGTGGTCAAAGGAAATTATCCGAAACTTGCCGTTCAAACTTAATTCAGAATCAGAAAAAGCACGTAAATTATATGCTAGATCAGCTCCTGCTACTGGTTCTAGAACAGCTGGATTGGACATTGATAAAATGCGTCCAAGATCAAGTTTATTTTTGCCCATAAAGGCACAAGAACACCCTGAGGCCATTAAACTGAGACAGGAAGTCGAAAAAATTGTTGAAAGTGTTAATTTCGATGAATGTAGGAATGATGATGTACAGTCGTATGGGGCGCGACCCTCTCCCATTCCGGACCGGGAACATGTCCATCAAGCTGCCAGGAAAGCAAGGATGACTCGTCCTTCCTTACGTTACAGTATTGTAAAAGCCAACTCCCCGAGACTAAGTGTTCAACAGGGAGCCGGAAGTGACAAATTTAAACAATTTATGTCCAAAAAGACATCAAGATTAAAGTTAACAGCTAAAGACTTTAAATCTTACGATCAACTTAAAAAGACAAAACCCCCAAAACCAATTATTCCTCCCGAGCTTAGATCTGAATATCTGAGTGATAATAGGAATCAGGAAATATGGGAGTGGCTTCACCATGACGATACTATGACAGATTTTGAATTCTTCCTTTCTGTGTGTGGCTGATTTCAAACATAAAATTGTCTTTTTTCAATATATAAATCAGGTGATAAGCATGTTTGATCAGTCTATTTGTATTAACCCTCTACAGACTAAGCATCGTATTGGGTTCTTGAAATCAATTTTACATTCTCATGTTCATGTCGTCTGCTACGTTTCCTTTCGCCAGACCAGGAACATTTCACAAAAATACCCAGGTGCTGTCTTATAAGAAAAAGTGACTCCTAGTTGTTACCATGCCCCCTCACGAATTTCCTTTTGCCAGGCTAGGAAATAACGTTTTTTTCTGAAGCAGAGAGAAAACAACAGTCATCGACAGGGTACAGCCATCAATTTGCGCAAAATTAAAAAAAAATCAGAAAGGGTTATCTAGAAATAGCATCCATGGCTTGTATACATATCAATATAATAAAAAGATTTAATAGCGGGGTATGCTAAAACCTATATATCTGTGTGTAGGGTTTGGTTATTTTTAAAGGTGGGCAAAAAACGGAAAGATGAATAAATGAAGGCTGTATTCCTGACATAACGTTGCTACGGAAGCATATTTGGGGCATGTTAAAATAAATCTAACTCTTTTCGACTAATATATGATAAGAATTTTAACTTTTTTTATCTCAAAAGATTGGCCTTTTATTTCGAGTTTGTTAAAATGTTAAAGTCGAAATATTGAAAAATTCGAGATTAATGATTGTGTATGTGCCCCAACACGCTTCCATACTTTTCCTGTATTGTGTTCAATAATTATCCAGTAAGTTGTATAACTATGTATATAACTATAAAAAATAAAATATTTATTGATGTATGTACGACAGTTAATTGTGTAATTTTTAAGGTAGCAACCATTACTATTGCGGTACATTCGGGTTTTGGATAATAAGTAATATCAATGATGTCGAAATTTTACTAAAGGCACGTCTCAATGAAGATTCCTTCGCCTATATCGAGGTCATAAGCTCTGTGAAGCACTGTGGTTCGTAGGTCTTTGCCCTAGACCACTCATCGACAAGGTCCCCGTTAAATACGTGAAGATGTACAGAAAAGCTTAAATGCACGTGTAATTGTGTGTCTTGCTAGTGCAAAGTGTACTAAACTTTTTTCATTTTGAAAACTGCAAATGGGTTAATGTTTCAGGTAAAAATCAATTGTGCCACCGGAAAAAATTTCGTCATGGTTAATATCGATACCGTGTTAGGTATTCATAGGGAGTTGTTTAAAGAAAAAAGTGTTTACTATCCTAGTCAGGATTAATTCATTTACTTTGAAGATGTCAATTATAGGATAGCGGAGAAAACATGGGTACCTTTTGGAAATCATCAACCTTCGGAACTGAAAAATCAGAAAGAAAAACATGTTAATTAACATGTTATATGTATGAAGATTACTTATTCCGAATAAATGGAAGTGTTCTTTAAGCGGTTGCCATAGTAAATATATTCTACGTTTTTATGGTAAATTTGTTTTTATAACAAGCATTGTAGTCGTCGATGTTAATACTGTTAATAACTGATTTGGTTAAATTTCAAGTTTATGCCAAGAATCCAAGCGAAGTGGCTTCCGAGGTTCCTAGTGATCCAAAGTTGTATTTAGATTTTAATCTAACTCAGATAAAAAAAAACAGATATCTCAAATAGGCCACAGTGAATTCAGTTGCAAGTGATCCCTCAAATTTGTATTTGTTAATTTTTCAACAAAAAAAAAAAAAAGTAAAAAAAAAACCCTGAAGATAGTATATTGCATATCTTTCTAGTAATTTGTTAGGTAACTTTTTCCAAAAGCTTTATCTACAACTTCTAAGGTCTAGCTATTGTTTAAATATTTCTTCAAAGTCATTTTAAAGTGTCCACATTTCGACTCAATAAGTGAACTGACAGGTTGACAGGTAGAGCAATTGCAAGCGGCAAAAAGTGGTTTTACAGGTAGGGCATTGGCAAGTGACATCGGGTAGTTAGACAGGTAGGCCAATGGCGAGCTGTAAACAAGTGGTTCGGCAGATATGGCATTGGCGAGCGGCAAACGAGTGATTTGACAGGTAGGGCATTGGCGAGCGGCAAACGAGTGATTGACAGGTAGGTCATTGGCAAGCGGCAAATGGGTGATAAGACAGGTAGGACATTGGCGAGGGGCAAACGGGCGATTTCATACGCGGGGTATTGGCGGGCGGCAAACGGTTGATTTGAAAAGTACATAATTGGGTGTTTGCCCATTTATACTTAACGAATCAGTGGGCATAAATATTTGAAATTGAAAAAAAATATATTTGAAATGACACGAGACATTAAACAAAGTCGGATAAATAAGCATATCTGATTTTATTTCAAGTGATTTAACATAATAAGGATATTACATGAAAACAAAAAACATTTTAAAAACAAATTTAAAAATGGTCTTGGTTCTCTTTCATAACAAGCATGCATGTGGCGAGTAGTGACTTTGCATTCTCTCTCTCTCTCTCTCTCTCTCTCTCTCTCTCTCTCTCTCTCTCTCTCTCTCTCTCAGGAATCTAAAATGTCATTATTAAATTTATATTTATTATAAACTGTGGATTAAGTGTAAGCAACTAAAGATATGTCTAAACTTGGAACCAAAATTATAGTGCCAATTCGATATTTTCCGGAAATAACGGTGTTAACAAAATCGTACAAAATGCAACTAAACCCGATTCCATAGGCTCCTTCCACCTCATATAAAAACTGAGTGTAAAAGCCCTGAGTAAATAGTCTACTGTGATAATATTGCTATGGTAAGTACTTAAATTTTCTTTAACATTTTCAAAAATACCTAAAGGGTCACTAATTCTTGTCATGTGAATGGCACAATCAACAATTTTCATGTACAAGACTGTATATGAACAATCGGGCCCAGGTATTACAATCATTTCATTACCAAGGTTTTCTTTTAACTAAAAAATCAGTAAATCATCTTTTTGAATTACAAATAAACATTTTGATATAACAAAATTCAGATATTAAAAGCTTGAAGAGATCATAAAATTGACAACTTAACATTTCTAAATATCTGAACAAATAAAAAAATAACTATGATTTTAAATCTGACAGATTGGTGTTAAGGAAAATCTTAATTTAGAAATGATTGTGAAACTGGAGCCAGCATGACCAGAAACTGTGCAGGAAATTGATGTTAACTAACCATTTGTTCTCCTTCTCTGACACATCTGACAGTAATGTTTGTTTTCAGACATCATACTGCAAGAAACATTTTAATATCAAGGTATAACATTAAAGACATAACACCAGACTTAGAGACCCTGCAACAAATTCATGTTGTCTAAAAAATTATGACCAAAGCTGAAAACTTCAGCCAGTATTTCAGTCTTGGTCAGAATTTTCAGACTACAATCCATGACAAATTACCAGTAACCTGTCATTTACTTACTCCAGAAATTTTAGTTTCTAAAACAAAATTTCAAAGTCCAGTAAGTATTGTTGTAGCATAAATAAAAAGAATGTAAACAAAAATTCCAATTAGGACCTAAATCATGTTGCCTGGAGCAATCTTTCAGTTCAGATTTTTTTAAACTGTAAAAAAATCTCCAAACTTCACCAAAATAATAGGTGCAAATCTTCAATATCTTCAGAATGAAGAGTAAACATTTTATTCAAATCCAAAAATTACTTCAGGATTACACAAACCATACATTCCTAATCTTTTAATTCTTTCTTGTGATTCTATTTCTATACTTGCTGTTACATACCATTGAAAACCATATTTTCAGTACTTACATCATTTTACTGATTCTATTGACTACACTGAATATATAAACATGATTGTAAATGACAAACGTAAATGAAAACTCAACAAAAATAACAAAGGCCATGATAAAGTTATTTTCTGATTTTCATCCTCTTCAATATTCTTGTCACTGGGATAATTCAAGACCACACAATTTTTGTCAAGTATCCGTAAATTTATTTCAAAAGTTACACCAGACTAATTTAATTGAACAGTGCTGATGTAACTATCTGTTCAAAGAGTTAATCAAAAACAAAAAATTCAACAATGGATATGGTAGTTATAGTTCCTACCATGGGGGTATGGATGACTTTCTGTTTCTATACTTCATATAGGCCAATGGAAATATATGATGAAAAATATACAGTGGAACCTGCCTTGACTAAAACTTAAGGAACAAAGATTTTAATCCAAGTTTTTAGTTTTTAGTGTTGGCTTATTAAAAACATACACATAATATATATTCAAAAAAGTTTAGATTGGTTCTCTGTTCATTCATTTTAATACGTACCACAGCTCAATGAAAACTCAATATACTAAGTGTCATTCTATTAATGATTGGGAGGTGCATGCTAACGCTCTACTGTACATTGTAGAAAATTAAACTTTAAGGGGTCATATGTTCAAATCTTCATTAGCTTAACCAGTTGGTCAGTGAAAATTTTCATTTTGTGTATTAGGCAATATTATTAAATTTTTGTCAAAAATTCATTCATATGCTTGCTGATAAAAAAATTTTGTCATGTCTTTTTAAACATTTTGATAATTCACTTTGGTTAAGCCAACTTAGCTTGGAACAACTGGCCCCAGAAGTCTAAGCAGCGTTTAACAAATAAACAAAATATATAAATAATTTATTGACTATCAAATTGTGTCTTGATACATGTACATAAACAAAACAAAACATAATACATGTAAAATACAGCACCATAACATGATATCTCGACTGGATGTCAAAAAAATATATAATACTTCAATACATAATACATCATCTGGCTGGTGGCACAACTTCAAAATTAACGTTTCAAAAAACTAAAAAAAATTATCATTTTTGAGTATCTCCTAACCAAACAAAGACAGCGAAACTTTTGTTTAACAATACAATGATATTTCAAAATTCAAAACTAAAGAAAAAGCTAAAGCCAAAAGGTTATTAATAATCATATAATACTGTGCAATGAAATAATTCAGTAATTTAAACAAATCAAAAATCAAGCCAAGTATTTTTATCAAAAACCATCAAACTTAAAAAAAACAAAAAAAAACAAAACAAAAACCAAAAAAAAAAACATCTACTACTGGACACACTTGAATACTGTGAATTGAAATAATTCAGTAATTTCAGCAAATCAAAAATCAAGCCAAGTATTTTTATCAAAAACCATCAAAAAAAAAAAAAAAAAAAAAAAAAAAAACAAAAAAAAAAAAAAAAACATCTTCTACTGGACACACTTGAATTAAAATTAAATGCCTTTAGTTATTAAAAACTAAACCTCGGTTCCAACTGACTGCTATTTTGACTCTATTACCAAGACAATGGCTAGCATTTTTAGCCAAAACTTGTCAATGAAAATAAAATCGTATACAGCAGTCAGCTGGAGATGTGTTTTAGTTTTTAACAAGGTATTTACATCAGTACAAATCTGGCAGAATCTTTCAGCTTAACGATTTTAAGCTAAAATTTACTCCTACGAACTGACATTCAAAACTGCATTATTTTAATCAGAAGGTAAGTGAAGTCTAATGTATCATCAACAAATAACATTGCTGTTATACACAAGGGTGTGTTACTTCTATCAAACTGTTATATCTTTGTACCATAAATATTTACTATAGTTTCAACAATATTGTCTGATACACAGAATACATCATATACATGTATATGAATGCAAGTTTTTACATGTTATTTTATTTTTAATATCCTTTTTTATAAAAAAAAAGTAATAGATTTAATAATATATAAACATATACACGTAAATAATTATACTTTATAATTTCTGTTGTGTTCAATGTTCTTGCACCAATACTATGCCATTGCACACACTTATAATCTCACAGATATTGATCATTCAACTGTTCAAAATGGCAGAAAGTTTATAAAAACAGATGACTCCTCTTCTAATAATCAGGCAATAACAACAAACTAGCGTTTTTTAACCTAAGCATATAAAGTATAGAGTCTGATTACCAACTGACTTAGTAGATTGTGTTTATAAACACAGAATGATCTCAAGAAGGTAAACATAATGAACAAGAATTTATATAAAACCCAATTATTTAAGACATGATAAATCGAGAAAAATAGCCTTGCATACAGCATACAGATTTTCACCACAATTGGTTAAGGTTCAAAGTCATGATTTTTTTTTCCAACCTACTTTTTTTCATATAAAACTTGTTACATAATCTATAGGTCATAGCCTCTTATGCAATTTTCTTTTGTTAAAAAAACTGGTGCATATACACCAATGTGGGCCAGTTTTGGGTTCTTCAGTTGCCTTAAACAGTTTGATATACAAGAAATCACATCTTATTCTTTATTTGTTTAAACTACTGATGTCCCCTGTTAGGAAAATAATCTATCTGTGTGTATACCTTGCAATCAGGCCTAAGTCTCACAATCATTCAAATTTTTCTTAACTAATATTTAACATTTTCAGTATATCATATTGTTAACAAAACTTTTCAGTACAATGGATTGCAAATGAATGAAAGACAATACAGATAACACAGGCTAACTCTTTTCTTCAAAACTACATCTTAAATTCCTGAACTTCTGTAGGAAAAACAAAATTATTCTGATTAAAAATTTGCCAAATTAAAAGCTAAACTAAGAACAATCAATCTTAAGAAATGATGGGAAAATGGAAAACATATACAATATCTGCTTGCTTAAACATGAATAAACAAAATTAAATGACATTCACATTTCCAGGAAGTTGTATTCACATCTCCAGGAAGTTGTATTCACATCCCCAGAGAGATACTTAATCTGTTGTAACAGGTAAAAGATCAAAATATTCATTTATGGAAAATGTGTAAGTGCATGATTATTTATATTGAATCTTAATGTCACCAAGCTCAAGTTAAAATTGAAAAAAACATGGTTCTTTTGCAATAAGCATATAATAATGAGCTGCAAGTTTCTTTTCCAAGCCACACCTACCTAACACGAAGGCATCAGTGTTTGTACACAAAAGAGGATAGAAGATCAAAACCACATCATGATTTTTCAACTGCACTGGAATTTGGAATAAAGATAATAATATAATGAGCATTTCAATCGTCATAAATAAGGATTTCTATTGGTATCTCTATAAAATGAAAATACAAGCCTTAGTCTCAAAAGAGATAAATTAAAATTTTTGGTTTAAATGATTTTTCCGGACATTTCTTGGGTGTAGAATATAGCCCTTTTTGCCAAATATATACCAATTTATTTTAGAAAAATATCCATTTAATAGTTGGAAAAATGTCCATTATATATGTGGACAATAGATAGATTTCGATGTTGTATTTTTCATGTTTAATGAACAGGCATTTGTTTAAATTGAAAAAGTGTGAAAATTTTATAAGGTTAAATTGTTTGGTAATACTTGTGATATGACAAATTCAAACCAAGATCCAAGCTCAGAAACAAGTAAAAAATTAACACCAAGTCATCATCAATCATCATCATCATCATCTGTAAACTCCTTAGTATCCCTTTTATCAATAATGAAAACCGACATTTACAAAAAAAGTTCCTGTAATTGTATATATTTATATATATATATCACAGCACAAACATTGTATAATATGTGCACTGTATTAGCCAGTAGTGGAAGCAAAAATGTCCATTGCATCCTTTCTTGTTGTTATGGCAACCATGATAAATAAAATTGCACTTAAGCAGCACCTAACAGAAAGAAGAAGCTTTCATTATCTGTTGATGCAATATACAAATAGCACATAATAAAAAAATTTGTAACCAGTCACCTTGACCTTGACACTCAGCCATTTAACCTTGGAGTGATGCTCTTTCCAAATGACCTTGACACTAGATCATTAGTAGGAATAAATCAATGACTTAGTCTTTGTCAACTTTGTCATCCTTGCACTTGAGGAGCAGTTCCATTTACTAATCCTCGAAGCTGTTTGAGAACTGTATCCAACAATTTCTTTTTGTCTCGTTCATTCTTTTTCAGAGATTGAAACAAATTATTTTTCTTCTTATCTGCATTATTTAACCTACAAGAACATAACAGCAAAATAAATTAAACAACAACTACCAAGCAATGAAGCTTACATGTTTATCTAACAAATAAATAACTACAACAATGTATGCAGGGGTTATACATTCATTCAAGTTAAAACTGACAATGGGTTCAACTCCGGTTGATCATGAGTGAGTGAGAAAAGTTTTTCCTTGTCTAGACCCTTACTAGTTGGCTCAGTACCAGTATAAAGGACTGAGTGGTTTCTGATGTTTATCTGCAACACTGCTGCCCAGTGTATTAGGCGCTCATAAGTGCAGATTAGTACAATGCAGATCAGAAACACTTGGACACTTCCACACCACATTGTAATAAAGATGTTTCTTGTCATGAATAGCTGAAAAAACTGCTGATGTGACCTAAATCAACATCCAACAAACCTTAAAACTGGACGAGAATAAATTTTTGTTTTAAAAATGAAATAATGAAAAATTTTGCAATTTCTTCTTTTTTTTTTTTTGGCATTAAGATTGTAGATTTATATTGATCAGTGGGTTAAGATGGTGTTTTCCTCTCCAGTCAAGAATATATTGGTAAGTGATCAGTTCAGAAATGAGGAAGGATACAGTAAAGAGAAAACCACCCACCTCTGGTAAATGAGTTGAGTAATGAAGTTTAACGTCCCAGTCAAGAATATTTCTTATATTGAGACGTCGCCAGCTATAGGTGAAAGTGCAGAAATTTTGCCTGTGCGTTGCGCTGATGGTATTATACAGCAGGGTTCTTTATCATGCCATGCCTGCCATGACATGGGACCTCGTTTATTTTAAGTTCCCACCCGAAAGAACCATGACTTTCATTTTGTAATGCTGAGTGCTTGGCAAAAGAACAGTCACTACCCACTTTCAAGTCTTGGGTCAGACCCAGTCGGGGTTCGTAGCCACGACCTCTCACTTATGGAGTGAGCACTCTACCAACTGAGCTACCGCAGTGGTCTCTGGTAAATGAACTGACACACGAAGATCTGCCTAACTGGATATTGACTAAGACCATAGAAAGGACTATGATCCATAAACTGGCTTTATAGATTACTTAGGTCACCAGTTCCAACTGTTTATGATGTCAAAAACTACTTACTTCTCTAGAAGACTTATTGCAGCATGTGGCTGTACTCGTAAGTATTTACTTTTTGGTTGTCCATAATCAGCTAAATATACTGACCAATCCCAGTTCAGAAATAAATCCAGTAACTATAAATAAAATTTAACAAATGAATTAGGTAGAGTATAGATTATCTATAATGTAGAGTTAAGATAAAAGGTCAATGTTTATATGTAACATAATTTGGTTAAAGATCAATTTGAGTTGTTTCCCTTCATGTATCATTACTATACAATCATAAAGGCAGGCACCACATACAAGTTTTGTCATGGTTGTCATCAAGCTTATCCTTTTAAGGTCTTGCATTTTGCCAAAATACTACAAACAGCCTATAACTTCAATGTTATTTCTTTGGTTTTTTCCCCTTCTTTTTCTGTTTTTGTTTTTTTTACCACAATTGTTAACCACCCCTATCCCTCTAACTCAGTTTGCTAAGGGTATCATATTTATAATATTACAAATGCTTACCTGTCTTAGGTCTGTAAATGCCAATAGCAGTGTACCATCATTATTGCCTGGTACTGGTTCTGAAGCAGCAAATTCTACAAAAATAAAGTATTTTAGTATTAATATTGTCAGCTATAATGAAATGTTAAATGTCTTATACATAGCAAATTTATCAGGTGCCCAGCCAGCATGCTCCATAATTAATAATTAATTGGTGAGTCATAAATAAACTTACGTTCACACTGCATCAGATCCAGGTTGAACTGTTGTAATGCCCCCATAGTTATTTGTTTGACTTCATTGTCCAACAAGAATTCCATCAATTTAGAACTTATATATTTACAAGCTGACATACATGCTGTTTTGGCTACCTTTTCCTGTAATTATAAAAAAAAAGGTCGAGAAAAATTAAAACATTTATAAACAGAAGCTGTTTTTAAAAAGGCCCACAAAGCTCACCTGGACACCCATTCTATTATTAAAATCAAAAACTTAATCATTTGTCAATCAATTTTAACAAGAATTTTTTGACACTGGGTGCTAATGCTGTCATTAACTTTCACAACAAAGGTATGACATCTCTGTATAGGTAGTATCAAGGTCAAACTTTTACAACTATTCTTTATAATGAATTTATTAGTTCCAAATAAAAATAAATAAATAAACATACAAAATTACAAACATCTTAAACAAAAAACTAACAGAAGAACAAGGCAGTTGTCTATATATCTTGTTTCATCATAAAATGTTAACCCATACTTTAAACCTGGTCACAAAACCCCGTGCTTGGAATATTCAAATGTCTTACTTCTAGTGAGTGTAGTAGAGTAACAGCATTTTATGCCCCAGTCAAGATTTTGTCCGTTATATCAAGGCAGTCAGTACTGGGAAGGTGGTGGAAACTTGAGAGCCAGGAGAAAAAAAAAAGTTCGACAAGTGATCTGATAAACTTTCTCAAACTAGGATCTTCCAAAGCAAGAATCGAACTTAGGCAACAAGAGGCACAGCGATTTGTACCTATTTAAAGGAAAAACCCATATTTTTTTTACTGTTGAAGGCATGTTATAAACACTTTAATGCCTAAAAAGATTTACATGTAAATGGGAAAACTCAACTGAGAACTGATCAAAATGTATCTAAGTATATTTAAATGTGTAAACATTGGAACATGATTTACAAAACTGAAAACAAAACATATAGCCAAATGTAAAAATAGTGTTTTCTGCTAACATATTAAACAGATTCAGGGATAGTTTGATCAGGCACTATAGGTCAAGTTAGCAGAAGAGCACATTTTTTCCTTAGCTTAATTATAGTATATTCTCTAGGAAGTTCTAACTTGTTGTTGACTAACTTGTTTATAAAATCATGCATATTTAAAATATGCATTAAATTTATAATAATAATAATTAATAATAAAAAATAAAAAAAAAATAAAAAAAAAAAAAATTAAGTAAATAATAATACTTTGTATGTATGTATATATAATATTATATATTAGGTTTTGGACTGTAGAAAAATGCACAAAAAAGAAACTTATCTTTTATATGATGTGGTACTTGGTAAATTTGTGTGGAACTATCATTTTAAATGGTAAAACAGTTATGTAAAGAGTTAACACGACATATTTCTGTAATAACATTAAATTTTATTGAAAATCTTCTATTTTCTATGATTTTATACCAGAAGTGAATTATTGTTCCACACAATGTTAGAGGGGTATCATATGCTACATGTATAAACCATAACAGTGAACATTTTATAATCATAATTCAGCCATGACATTTCATTATATAGCTTGGCTACATAATAATGATAATATCATACAAAGGTGAAGCAGGTGGCTGGATGGTCAAGGTCAAAGTTACTCTACTTACTTTTACTGAACATGGTCAACTGTGGAATGTTTGGGGGAGGGAGGGGAGGGGAGGGGAGGGAGGAGTAAGAGTACCTAGATAAAACCAATGACCTTCAGCAGCATACTGACAAATTTTCTTACATTCGGATGTCTACTCAAGAAGCAATCAGACCTAGGGAATAAGTATAATATATCCAGACAAGAAGAAAAAAAATTCTTTCAAGTATACAATGTACACTGAGGGAGAGATTAAATACAGCATTCTTATCACATTCAGGAAATCGGGATTTTACATTGTGTAAATATGTTCTCTTTTCTAAAATCAATACATACTTTAATTTGAAAATCCTGAAACAATAGTGAGTATTTAAGAATATATAAGTTATCATTAATGTTTCCATAGCAACAACATACCTAAAACCTTTTTTTCAATATATTGTAAATGATTTTTAAAAAAGGTTCTAAAAATGTCTGGTAAACCCAAACCATATTAATGATATTATAACTTCTACAATTCAGAAATAAAAAGTCTTTCCAAATACTGCTCCATTTAGAATTGTTTTTTTTTTACAATCACTCACACAGACAACCCCATAACTGCTATATCAAACCTTTTCAAGTAACACAAAGATGATTAAAAATACAATTATTTCATAAGAAAAAATACATGTAGTAGAATAGTTACATCAGTCTTTATTATGAGTTTTTAAAATAAAATGTATGTAACAGTTAAATAAATACATTATTAAAAAACACTTTAAAATTGAAAATACAAAAATATACGCACACATATAAGGATCAGTGTGTCTTGTAATTCTTTTTTTTTATTTTGCTAACCTGTTTAAATCAACTCTTGTTATAAGAGTTCTCTGTGGTGACAACAAGTGACCTACTCTTTTTCGAACTCTACAGAAGCACAGAGTCACAGGGTCATGATTTTGATTCTAATTCAGAGGACTTCTCTGGTAACAATGAGTATTACAGCTTCAGTATAAGTAGGAAAAGAAATTCATCCCAGAGAAATTCAGAGCTATCAAGGGAGCTTCAAACCTACAATCCTCGACTCCAAACGTAAGTTATACAATGTAGTTCACTCAGCTATGTCCTCTCATTTAATAATAATGAGTTGATTTTATTATTATTATATTATATTTATTTATTTATTTTTGAAATAAAAAACTTCAATCTGTTATGGACTGTTATAAGATGGCAGAAATGATGCATAAATAACTAGCATGAAACTAAAACAAAACACACTCTTAT
Organism: Tegillarca granosa; assembly: GCA_029721355.1. Lineage (NCBI taxonomy): Eukaryota > Metazoa > Mollusca > Bivalvia > Arcoida > Arcidae > Tegillarca > Tegillarca granosa. The sequence continues at coordinate 22,587,076 of CM056605.1, read as the reverse complement.
CAGGTAAATGTTCATATAATTAGCTAAGCTGCAAATCAATGGCTTTCTTGGCATGACAAAAGCTTGTCTAAACTGTCAGAAAAAACAACATATCTCCTTTAAACATTTAGTCCATTAAAACACTTAAAACATTCATTTGTCAAGTAAAAAAACCAACAGGCTCTGGAAATGTCACTCACATGAGGTATGACAGGAATGAACCAGAGAGTGATGAAGCCACTCAATAGTTGCCTATATTGGAGTACATGTTGACATGGATGCAGATGCTGAGAGGAAAACAATGGCTCTTTTGTACTTTAAGTGTGCAAGCTAAATATATCAATATTAAGTTGCAGAAATTTGATCATTCTAGCATGCTAAAACATGAACTTCTAAATTTTCAAAAATCCAAAAAACTTTTAAAAACGAAAAATTATCAAAAACAAGCAAAAAAATTTCAAGTAGCTTTACAAGATCAAAATAAAAACAAACTTTACCCTCCAAATAGCACAATTACTGAGTAAACAAAAATATGTAATGAAAGAAAAAAAAAAACATGTCATCTTAATTTTTATGCAGCAATGCCAATAAATTGAAAATTAAACAAGAGATGTCAAAAAAGCTTTATAGCAAGCTTGCATATCTAGTTCATCCAAAAAAAATTTTGTAATTGTTACTGATCAACCTTTATAATGACAGTGACACTCACAACCAGAGTATGACAAAACCTCTTCAACACTTTTTGTAAATGTCCAAAAATAATTTGTACATTGTGCATTATTGTTGTTTCAAGAAAAATTTGGAAATAACCCTCTTACTATATGGAGGGTAAAAAAAAAATTAACAAAAAAGAACAAAACAAAATTACCGAGGGATTAAAACTAATGTCCTACAAATTATGAAATAAAACATAAAATGTTTTACAAAAGCAATCAAAAAACCCAAAACATTGATTCAATTATTGTAAAGTCTAGATATATGTAAAAAGTTTTATTTCTTCAACAAAATGCCTATAAAGTTGTGATCAATGCAGATGACCATAAGAACTTTAGAATGACTTGTCAGTTTTTTAGAGGTTTTAGTGGTAATAATTATTTAAATTGACACCCTGTATCACCACAGGACATGAGACTAAAATCAATCTTCACTTATCTGTATAAAACAATCATTTTCAGGAATATAAATTTCTGCCTTTCCAATTAATGTTGGCAACCTCTTCAAGTAAGTTATAACTTTGTGTATGACATACCAGCAGAAATCTCTACATACATTCATTAAGAAACAAATTACAATGACCAACAAAAATACTAAACTGGAATGTTACATCAACATGTTATTTGCAGACGGCACAATTTTATTTCAATTTTCTCAAAAATTATCTGCATAAAAGTTTTTTCAAGGTGCAAGAATGTGAAAGTGTCCCTGATCAGCTTTCTTCTTGTGTGTGGGAGGGTGGTTTTTTTGTGCATTACTTACAGGGTTCATTGCAATTCTTACAATAAAAAGATATGCAAAAGTGGACAAGTGAGGATTCTCTGGTGCTTAAATTTAAATATTATTGCTTCTTGTGCATGACTTACAGCAATTTTTTCAAGGGAAGAAATTGAATTGTTTAAAGCTGAAAATATTATATTGGTAATTTTAGGCTTAATACTTACTGAAAGGAGGCAAATTGAAGCCTAGGGGCATAAATTGGTGAATTTGAAAAATTACTTACAGGAAAATGTGTGAAACAGTCAAATAAATCCCTTAAAAATCGTACTAAATCTTTGATATAATCACTGGCAATTCCAATTGCCTCTGGTAACATCCAGTCATAATTTGCTGAAAAAATAAAATACTTGATAATACTGAAGTCAAACTATTTCTAAATATGTAGTACAACACTAGTACTTACAGGAAGATTTGTGAAAGACATGAATATACTCTGTAGAAACGCTACTAGATCTGTAATGTAGCCACTGGCGTGTCCACGAGCTTCTGGTATCAGCCAATCATAGCTTGCTAAAATTAAGAAAAACAATAAATAAAAGCATGTGCATGTAAAACATGTGTAACAGAAAACAACAACTGCAAAAGCTAAATCTGGACTCTAGCCCAGGGCATGACCAAAACTTGTGACAAGTTCAAAAGATTAAGTAATGGTACCAGTGCTCAGACACCTGTTAAGTCCAATTTATCATATATAAAATCTATATACGGGTAAGAAGAAAATACTTCTCTTTTCATTTAAGATCAAGTAAAAAATCTCAAAAGCTCAAAATTTTTTATGTATCAATTAAAAATATAACAACAAATAACACTGTATTATTTTAAATAAAAAAAAATCATGAACTTCCAATTATATCCATGAATTGTGTTAGCTATAGTACAGTATTCACTTGCCTATACAGAATAGACCCATCTACAATCTAAAATTTAAAAACATAATGAAAATTTTCAAAATAACATTTCTTATAGCAATACGGACAAATCATGGTTAACATATGGTGATATAAAATACAAAATGTACATATAAAAGTGCTGGAAGAAAGTTTTTTGTGGTAGAATTTTTTTTTTATTTGATGAGTATATACACATTATCTTAACAGACTCACCATGTGGTAATATAATATACAAATTATAATGTAATTGAGCAAGAAGAAGTATTTGTGATAATCTTTATTAATGAGTTTATACACACTGTCCTTAAAGACTCAGGGGCCTTGGTGTGCAAGTGGTCACTTTCAGTGCCTCTTAACATCTGTGCTCGAATCATACTTGGGCATATACTGATGGGAGACAGTAATTTTGCTGGCTGAAAATTTGTGGTTTCCTCCAGGCACTCTGGTGTCCTCCACCATACTAGAACTGACTGTCTTGACATACATGTAAGTGAAATAAATCTTGACTGTGATGTAAAGTACCATTATTCGATTACTCACTTTAAAGACTTAAACTACTTTTTTTAAAGTTCAAATACATGCATATGAAATTGTGAAAGTAAGGTTTTCTTAAAATATTTCAGTTAATAGAACATAAATGATACTAAGAATAGAACATCACTTACCTAATTCTAGAAACTCATCCATTTTATCATTTAATTGTTTATATATGTGATCTTCAGCATCACTACGTGCATCCTACAAATATACAAATATATATATAAAGATGAAACATAACTCACCAGTAGTTTGATTTTACTTATTAAGTAACAATGCCTCACAATGTTAATAAGTAATTATTATTTCTCCTGGTTCATGAAAAAAAATTTTAATGATAATTCCTGAATAACATCATATTTACTAAGAAATAATAATTTTTCAGCCCTTAGTCCTGGGTAGAAAAGGACTGGGTCCTAAAGGACTAACACAGTTATTACATAAATATTAATTTTAAAAAATTCTTTCTTTCTTTTTGTTTGACATTCTTTCCGTTTTATTGAAAAAAAAATAATTGAAAAGAGGTCTGAAGACGGGGAAAGATTACCGGTACTTCCAGGTTATTTTTTAAGTCAAATTTAAAACAATAATTTAGATTTATTTCATGATATATTATAATCTTTTATACGCCACTAACATTCTAAACCAGACATATCAACTGCTTTTTAAATCTAGAGAAACAAAACTTTGTCTAATATCACTAAATTCTTCTGAGTGATAACAATGGATATAAGAAGACGAGGTAGTAGCTAGTCCAAGTGTGATTAAATTGATATGCCACAAGCTAGTGGTAAAATTCCTAAAAAATAAAATGTTCACATTGGCTAATATCATTGACATGATACCATAGCAGTGACAAACACCTCGGATAACCATGAACAATACGACATCTCAATGATGATATACATGTCTTACCTTAAACATAGATGTTCCATGTAACCTAGCTATGTGTATACTGTCATTCTGTGCACTGAAATATAAAAATAGGGAAGTCTGTCATACTCTACAGAACATGTATCATACTTATTTATCATAAACAAGGAAAAGTTTTGCTTGTTTTGCTATTGGATTTTGTTGTCAGTTGAAAATTTTATTAAATGATTTATTAGTGCGAATTGTGGTGAATATATTAAAACAAATTTCTATTCACAAATGCAAAACTTTGGGTGTATTGTTGCTCAAGATTTCAAAATGAAATATCAGATGAAAATAGGGTTCTTATACTGTATGTCAGAATTATTTCACAATGCCAAGGTGCTTAGTAAAATTACCATCACTGTCAGTTTTTAAATCTTAATGTCTGTCTGTCCTAGCCATGAATTGAACCCCAACCTCTCACTTTTAAAAGTTAGCCTTCTACCAACTGATCCATCAAAGTCCAATCATTTTTAATCACTAAATGCAATGGTTATAAACCTTACCCAGTTATACTGGAAATATAATCTTCTAAGTAACTACATGATTTCTCTAGGTAATTCATGTTAATTGCTATCTGGATCAACTGAAAATTAATAAAAATAATGTACTATGTAGAAAGAATTTAACAGGTACAATTTAAAGTGATATTTTGTTGTCACAAAGTTAGGCTTTATTTAATTTATTTATGGTCACTTTCATAATACTTTATAAATTAAATATCATCAAGTCTTGGTGGCTGAGCGGTCTAAAGCACCAGTTTTAACATTACAATGTCTCTCACCATCCAGAATCCAATCTAACTGAGGTAGATCATAGTATTTAAAAGTTTGTCAGTTCCTTGCCAAAATCAGCAGTTATCTCTAAAAATTCTGAATTTTAAACATCCCAGAACTGACCTCCTGCATTTTCTTGAATTGAAAGTAAAACAACATCATAAGTCTACTCAAATCAAAACAAGTCAGTAATTGGCATAACTTGAGGCATGATCAAAAGTGCTTGTATTTTCTAATGCACAAAAACAAACAAGTTGTGCCAATAGTCACTGTTAAACACTTTTTAACAAATAAATGTGTACATACATACTGTTGAAAGGGCCTCTGAAAAATAATATATATCTGAAAGAGATCTTTTTTATTTTTCTGAAGCAAAAAATTCCATGGTGAGACTTGTTAAGAGTTAGTAAGTAACATCTTAAAAGATAGATGAATACTACCTCATGCTACATCAAATGACAAAACATGTAACATCATAGGCTTTTTAATCATGCCATGGAAACTTGTACCCAGAAAATACAAAATCAAGCTGATCACATGACAAGACATATGAACCCTATTCCTTATGAAAATGTAATATGAAAATTAAAGACAATTATACATCAATACTGTCACACTTCTCGGAGAAAAAAAAACTCTATAGAAAAGAAAAGATTATTTTAGAGTTAAAAGGTTGTACCTACCTGTAATAGTAGTAAGTCTTGGTCTTTTTATCAGAGATGAAAGACAACTAGCTAACGTTAAAAGGTTGAACCTACCTGTAATAGTGTCAGTCTTGGTCTTTTTATCAGAGATGAAAGACAACTAGCTAACGTTCTGGTTAACAACAGGTTGGTTGATTTCCGTATCATATCATCAATTTCTGTATGACTATAATATAAAAATACTTAGATAATTGTCTCTACTGAAAACATAAATACTTCTTTCAAGAATTTTAGTTCATTCCTTCATTTATACCCTATTCAAAAAATAACTATTTGTATGCAAACTGAAAAACTTTCTCACATTAGATTATGTTTGAGCGAAGATGAGGTGGTAAAAGTTCTCATAATTTCCATGTCACTTTGTAATTTTAAGTTTGGCAAATGTAAAAATGTAAAAATCTTATATGTAGTCTGTGACTTTCAGAACTTTGTCAAAACCTAAATTTGATTAATGTGGAATTATTAATTCAATGTTTACATGACCAGTTCATCAATTAGTGTCAAGTCAAAATCATTATTATATAAAAATGTTAAACTCTATTTTGAATTTGAAAAATATTTACATTTAACATGTAAAGATCATTTTTCTTTATTGACACATGATGTAGATGTGGCTCTCTAAAATCATACCTAGAAACAGGAAGATACTTAAATATTCCTAGAGAACAAAGGCTTTGTAAATGCTGCAAAACCAACTTTTTGGAAGATGAATATCATTTTATGATTTTAAATTTATGTAAGATGCAATTATTATTTTGCATTTTGTTTTTCTACAATGGACAACCTACACTTCATCTGCCAATCAGTTCAGGGATGTTGGATGAAACCGAAGTAGCTTGGAGAAGACCACTGACCTTTTGTAAACAAACTGACAAACTTTCTCCCACTAGGATCTGTCTTAATTAAAATTTAAACCTAAGGTACACTGTTATCTGTATGCAAGATTAAGACCACATGGCCACCAAGGCCAAGAAACAACTAGAGTGGCAGCCATAAAAACATAATTCCCCACCACATCTGTAACAAGGATACAACAATTAACCTAGCTTATAAGGAATCATCAATCATTACCTACCTTAAGTGCAGATCAGCAGAAAATTTAAGACATGCATTAATGTATGCCTTAACTTGGTTATATATGTTTGGCACAAACTGGGAAAATGGAAATCGCTTTGGATATGGTGCCTATAAAATATGAGAATTACATTAATTCTATATTAATCAAATCAAATGTACAATACATTAAATATAGTGTTAAATTCCAAACTATGAGTATTAATGTTACAAACATTTAATAAAATAATTATATACCCAAAAACTGTACATATACATTGAGTCATATATTAAATCTTCATTTGTCAAAAAAGCATTGTTGAATATTTTTTCATCAATGAAGAGTTTAGATTTAAGCCCTGCCTATGTTTGTTTTGACCAATGAAACAAAGCAAACCACCAACCTAAAGTGTTTTTAGGTTCAGGACACACTTTAACTGTTACCTGTTTAACTCCAAATATTACTTACATTATACAGTGTCTATAAATAACTTTCAGAAGCAGCAGAGCTTACCAACACTTCTGTATCTAGCCTATCCAAAATACTAACTAATATCTTAAGTAACAGATGTCAATGCTAACACCAATATATATCATAAAGGTATGACATAAGGTTTTTTGCAAACTACAAATGTAGACTTGGCTAAATAGAATTGGTTGTGTCAATTATAAAATGTCAAATTTTATGCATAAAAAGTCTATTACTTTAACCTTTTTTCAGTTCAACTAATCAAAGTAGCAGGGTAAGCTCTGGCTCCAAACATTTTGTCACCAAAAATATCTACAAGAGCCAAATTTTGTCTCCAGTTTGTATTTCCCAATGCCAAAATCCTCCTACTTGCATCTTTTATTTAGACTGACACAAAGATCCTTGTTTTCAAATTAATCGCAGGAAGCCAATTTTTTTCCGCCAACCTTTTTCAAAAATTGCAAATAACATTGGCAATACCTTGAGCTAACCATGAAGTAGAACACTTACATTTTCCAGTTGTTCGTCTTTGAAAGGAAACTGTGTAATAACAGATGTGTATTCTTCTGCAGATTCTACATAAATTGGGGTATAATTGTCATCATCAAAAATCTCATTAAAGATCTCCACCCAATGTTTTGTCAGGATATCACTATACTGATCCCTAAAAAATTACATAACACCAAAAAATTTAATCAAAGGTTGGACAGTACTGACAACAGTTCATTCATATAAAATCATACAAAAACTGCCAAACAATCATATATCATGTAATTTAATGTCTTGTATTGATGGTAAAATATGGTAAAACTTTAAAATTGAAAACTTATGATGTCATCTAGGAAAATAACCAAAAACTATGCATATGATTATATAAAGATGAAATTCAAATTCTTTTCAACCATTTTACAGGAATGATTTGTCTCTTGAAGGAAATTACAATCAGTCAAGTGTTCCGAGTTCTATGCATTTAAAAGTTGTACAATGTTTTTATCTCAGGAGTTTATAGGAAAAATTTTGAATTCAAAAAATTTTCAAAATAATTAAATTTGAATACCTTTTCAGTTTCTGTTTGAACAATGATGAATTATTTTAGATTGAAATATTTTTGTCATTACAATAATTAAATTTGAATACCTTTTCAGTTTCTGTTTGAACAATGATGAATTATTTTAGATTGAAATATTTTTGTCATTACAATGAATTAACACTGACAAATCTTACCTCATTTCTAACAGAATAAACACTAACAAATCTTACCTCATTTCTAACAGAAGTTCTAATAAATGTCCAACACTAAAACCATAACCCTGAAATTACCAAAAATAAGCAAAAATTACCAAAATTAACCAGAGAATTACCAAACATAACCAAAGGTTTACCAAAAATAATAGAAAATTACCAAAAATAAGAAATTAGAAGATTATCTACAACAGACACTGTTGCAGTTTTTCTTTATGTTAATTTACTAGTAACATTGATATTTATGTCAGTTATACAATGTTTCAAATGCACATGTTATTGTAATTTGTGATAGATAGAACGCTTATATACATGAAAAGAAACTAAGTATGAATAAGAAGAATGGAACATGTTAAAAATTATGATTGTGGAGATGAATATGAGGAAATGAAAACATGACCTAGTAAAAAATGTGAAAATGTAATTACATTCTTATAGATGTATACAGTGTGGTCACCTGAAAAAGGTGCTTTAGAGGTAAATTTCAAGGTTATACAACAGATTTTCAATTCATGACACAATGTAATTATAACAAGTAAAACATCTCCACCTACCTTTAAGGTGTGACAAAATAAAACAATCAATTTTTTTATATCTAGCATCATGCTGGAGTCTTTACAAGATGACTGAAAAAAAATTTATTGAATATCAATACAAAGTTAAATAATTTCATCAAATCAAACATATGATAAAGCAATATCATCATGGTCTCACTTACATGTACACTGTTGTTTATTTATCCAATACAATTTTTATAGGTAAACAGCAATCATTATACAAGTATATGAGGAATGGACCTTTCATTTATGGATTCAAGCAATCTTTCCAATTATCATAAAATTCTAGATTTAAAAGTTCACGAATACAGTGAAAGTACTTTCATTAGCTACTGTACTGTTAATCTTTAAAGTTTTTGATATCAAGAAAATGTTCCCTAACATCAATTATTATGGTAACCTTCACAGCATTTTTTAAATGGTTTTCAATGAGAATAGACAGGGATATATCTACTAATATAGTACAGTGAAAATCTTAAAATGATGACTTATCTTGAAACCTAACATATCTGATTAAGTAAAATATTGAGTACAATGTTAAAATTTCTAAAATTCCATTTAAAGTAATAAGAATTTCCCAATCTTAGAAGCTATAATTATAGTTTTTAATAGACAAATTAGAATTACTAGTTCCACTTTTATATTATGACTTACAGCATTTGTTCGCAGAGAGGCTGCAAGTTTGGACACAGACATTTCCCAAAGTTCATCCATATAAGCTCTATTAACTAATCCTTGTGTTGTACTTAAAATGTGATCTTCAACCACAAAAAACCTGTAATAGAAAATAAATGTAAATCATAATGCAAGCACAAATATTAACTTACTGCTCATATCAAATAATAAACACTATAAAAAAAATCATATCTCTCTGCACTTGTGTTCAATGACCCCCTTTGTGGCTCAGTTGTAGAGAGTATGCCTCAAGAGGGGAAGTGGTATGTTTGAGCCCTGGCAGGGTCATAAATAATACTCACTTGACACTCTGCACTTAGAGGATAGAGTACTGACAGGTTTATTTTGGTACAAGGATAATAGATTGGGGGAGTAGTATGCTTATCTGTGGCAAACTGACTCTCTGAGCTAGCACCTTACCAAAAATTCACCCTAAGTGTGTGCTAGTACATGGCAAACCATAAAACACACTTGCAAATACACAACCTTGTTCTTAGACTTATCACTGAGATTAATAACCTTGCCACCATAGCAGAAAATGATGATGTGATGTTAAACAACATTACAACAACAACTTTTGTTCAATCAACAAGAGCCTCATGGGCCTAATTGCCCATGTGTAATATCTTGTAAAAAAAAAGAAGAAAGTTTTCAAAAATAATAGGACCTGTGTAAGTTCCCTTTTTGAGGCCCTACTTTAAAGAACTGTACAAATTATATACTATTTTTTTAAAATCTTTTGGCTCAAGGGAGCTAAAATGCTTTTCATTTATATTTTAAATATTTGTGAAAACAAAATGTTTAAACCAAACACTAGACATAAAGCTTTTAAATGTATACATATCAGCAGAAATGCTAGGATTTAAGGTTGTGAGTTGACAATCTAGAACTCTTGGTCATTTCACACAACTTTAACAAAGCTACTATTGGTCCATAATTGTTTGTCACATGGTTTTTTCTAAATATTTCTTTAAGTCAAAACTTTTCTCATAAAAATAAAGTAAAATTGAATTATAAAACACTAACCTAACCAAATTCTATTTTAAAATGAAAAAAATTCTTCTTGGAATTCTCCTGTACATAGAAAAGGTTTTGGAAAAATGCTGAAATTTAATTACTTCAATGATCCAATTGGGCCTCACCCAAGATTACATCAGGGTATTTTAAGGTTAATAAAGGTCAAAGGAATTATATGCAAATCACATTTCCATACTACATGGTGTTGAATTTAAAAGAAATAAGAAAAAGAAACTGATGTCCAAAGATGTAGTAGATAACGTTTTAAAAGTTTTGATTTTTGTCAATTAAAAAAATGTAGGAAAGAGCCACAAGTTAATAATTGGGTGGTAATTGTTGTTCGGATTTTCAAGGGGTGATCATCATGAATATTCAATTGATGACATCATATCTTATATGGTAAATTAGGAAGTTGCACAAGGGATATTTTGGACATAGAGAATTTGTTATGTTATTGAAAACATTAAAAAATTGTTATATGCACAGAATTAAAGAAAATTCTTGTATAAGTCTGGTTATTTTTCCCAATTAGGTTAGTAAATTTTACATTGATTTTTGACATTTTTGAAGGATTTTATTTAAACATGGAATTTTGTTTTCCAAATATTTATATGACAAACAATTATGGACTGATAGTAAGCACATAACTGCTAACCCTATAGGTTCAAGAAAAACTATAAACTTCTTTAATCAAAACATCTTTTAACACTTACCCAACAATATCATGGAAATATCTTTTATAGTTATCTATATAATCATTCTGAAAAAAAAATAACCAAAAAATTCAGGTGTAGGTTAATACCATAGCATAGGGTAGATCATAGGTCAAAGTCAGAAAAAAAGTTATCTTCTTATGACATAAAAGGTACTCAAAAATTTATAATAAGGCATTAATTCACAGGAAGTGGACAATTTTTTTTATTCTGTACTAACAAAATATAAGACAAGACACCATATAATACAGTATCTCACTGACTCTAGTACTAGTCATTTTCTAGAATACCACTGTTTACAAATTATAACATTATTTTCACTAATTTATTTTTCTGATTTTAGATTTTTTTTTAGATTCTTTCACTTTAATAACAATATGATATATTTTAATACTGTGTATCATATATGTTTTAATTTTAATACTTAAAAAAAATAAAATAAAAGTAGACAGTCCTATATTCTTTTGATTTCAATGTGAAATTTGAAATTTTGATTTCTTCTACATCCTAACCACTGGTAATATATAGACCAAGTCCATGTGACTGAGTGCTGTTTCTCAAATGTAGATGTAGATGTATATTTTTCATACCATGTTAGGAGGTGGCTGTAAGGAAAGCCTGGCTTGTTTTCGTCTCTGTTTCCTATAATATGTTTCAAACTTTTCCCTATCACCCTAGAAATAAAATATACTGACCAGTATTAAAACAAGTTGACAATAAATTTATAACAAATTCAAAGCTTAAAATGTGTATTTCAATCATGCTAACAACAAGACTATTGAATCAGTTCAATTTATGCTTTTCAAATTATTTGACTCAAACATGTCAAACTGAAGGGCTTGAAAGAAAGACAAACCATACTTTTTTCAAACAAGTGTCTTTAGACTGTCATACAAAAAACATTGGTAAAAGAAAAACCTAGAGATTAATCTACGAACCTTAGACTTAGTGACAGAATGGTCTAAAGCACAGCACTTACAGATCATGGTACCTCTCACTGCCTTACTCAAGGCAGATTCTAGTAAAGGTCTGTCAGTAAGCTTGTCGAAGGTTGGTGATTTTCTCTGGGCACTTTAATTTTCTTTACTTCCTCTTTTTCATAAGCAGTTTACAAATTCAGGATCAAAATTGATAACTCTAACAATAGTAACATCTTACAAATCTGAGGTCACATATAAAAACTAAATGTCCACAGACCTGAGGTCAAAATTGATACTACAAACATCTTATAAACTGACAAATCATAACTGACAAATCTAACAGGTCACAAACTTAAGTCAAAATGAATATATCTCCAAGTGCTCAGAAACATCAAAATTTAAGCCCCATGCTCTTGGACTTGTCAATTTCACTGTGTATGGGAAGCTATGTCAATACTTACCAGTACTGTGTATATGTGAAGACATCTGTAAACAGGAGAGAAGTCGATCAGATCTTGTGCACTAAGAGCCTAAAATAGAAGAAAAAATTGTTACAAAGACTGTATAAATCACTATGTCACTATTAATACAAAGCAAACAGAACACAAACTGATTGATGGGAGGTTAGCTATCTGTTACATTGATGAGGCTAGCTTTCTGCTACATTGATAGAGGCTAGCTATCTGCTATACTGATGAAGCTAGCTATCTGTTATATTGATAAAGACTAGCTATCTGTTACATTGAGGAGGCTAGCTATCTTTCATCTGATATTATGAGCTTTCTACTTCAGTGTAAAATCCAAAGAAATCACAGGTGCTTTATCAAATTAATCCTCCTCCAAAGCTTTCATTGCAGAAAGACCAATAATATATGTAATTTAAAAAAACTCATACCCCTGATTCCTCTAAATCATCAGGTATTGTTGGTTCTTCCTCAGTCCTTATATCTCCCTCTTCCTCTTCTATCTCTCCAGTAAATGGGTTTGGAGGTTTTGGGGCCCTTCTCTTTCTGGGTTTTTTCCTGGCATTTACAATCTTAGGATCCATATTGTTCTGTTCAGCAGCCTAAAAAAATTAAATAACTTTAATGTAACTATTTAACTACAACTACTTTAAATCGGTACTTGATTTGATTAACTTCAATTAAATGCAATTAAACTACACACAAAAATAATCACACCTATAGTACACTATAACTGTTTTCTCAGCCTAACTCTCTTTATTGTAACTTTTTAAGTAGACAATGCAACAATTCTAATGTAGCTTCACACTCCCAGTATCCAAATTTTTCAGATGCTAAGCTCCAACAATACACACATTTTAATTAACATACAAATAAACTTGATAATCTTGTACAATTTGGAGAGTGACTATTTATTTTTACTTTTTTATCAGCAACTCCAAAATACCTTTATCTTTTCATGTTAGTACTAAAATTTCTGTGATAAAGAATATTCACAAAGTTTACAGCATTTAAGCATTAAGATTATATTTAGTAAGGTAACAAAAAATTAATAAGAAATAACAAATAAATAAATAACTAAATACTAGTTAATAAATAAATAAATCACTTAATTCAATGCTAAATAAATCAAGTAAATAAATCATACATGTCTCATAGCCACTTCACCAATCTTTGCTGAATGTTTTCGTATATTCTCCAGGAAGTCTTTAAGCTCAGACATTGAGGCATCCTTGATCTTTTCTCTCAGTTTGGGAATGGCCTCAGCCATTGTTTGTGAGAACCAATGGTCACTGACTCTTGGTAAATATGTGTGTTCAAGTTGTTCCAAAGTCTTCAAAGCTGGGTAGTACCTATACAAAAACAACATAATTGGTTTTCATAGCACAGTATAATATATCAAATATCGAAAAATGTATTACTTAAACCATAATGCCAAATCATTTTTTATGTAATCTGATTTTCATATAAATTTCAATGTTAATCAAAAACTATACATCTCTCAACTGCAAACTCTTCTTGTTTGATCAAAATAGTGGTTAGTTAATATCCTGAGAAGATACCAGCCTGTATCCTTTTTTCCCCACCCATTTCTAAGTGCATATTCTTAGATCAGCAATTGATTTTCAGACTACATCCCTAAAATAAGACTATCCAGATAAAGTATTTGACAGTCCCTAAGGACTATTTTGGTCATACGTTTAGTGTTAAAACTGTGTGTAAATTTCTCAATGAGGGATACCTTTTTGTTTTCATTTGATCCTGTAATTTACCATACATTTCTAAAACTGGTAAGCACAGGTTTAGATTTTCTATTGCGGCTGCTATGTTTCTTTGTATTCTGCGACATCGTACTAGTTCCTCTCCTTTTGTCATCAAAGGTGAACAGGAGTCTTGTAAGCTATTGTTTACAGCTTGAATTTCTTCCTGTAAATGTGAATAAAATATTATTCAATTTTAAGATCAATAAAGCGAATTAAACTAGGATTGTTTGACAAATGGCATAACTCTCTTAAAATCTTACACATTTATTTTTGATGACAAATACTGCAAAATGTTTGAATCAGAACAGGAATGGATACTACCCTTAGTATAACAAAATGAAAATCATGGGCCCATACATAAGACTAATCCTGTGGCCCACATTATGTGGCAGTGTGACAAGAAAAAACCTAACTGGGTTTACCAGTAATGCATTGCACAGGGAAAATAGTTTTGCATCTATAAATGGTAAAGCCTTGACATTGTAAGTAATTTAAATTTGACAGGGAAGTAAAAAATCCAACAATAAAAATAATGCAGCATTTGTTTACTGATTTTGAATAGTAGTGAAACCTATAACCTACATCAGGTGATGTCTTATCATAATGATATTCTCTCTACTATAAAGCATAACCCTTTTCATTCACTCTAATATTTACAAAGATGATTGTTTTTCTAGATAAGTTATGATTATTATACATTATATAAAATTCATTTGGGGATTGCAATCTGGCCATTACTGCAAAATGGCCACTAAGGACTAGAAATATATTTTTGTGTTTCTAATTTTATTTCTCAACAATTTCACAATTTACATAAGCTTTAATTAAGAAGTATGTGATATTAAAAATGTTTGCCCAATAAAAACTACGGTAGGCAGCTAAAAAGACAAGCAGGAAAATCAAAAACATATGCTCAATTTATTTTTTACTTCCTAAAGCAGTTTTTATTATTTATTTTCATACCTTAAGTTGAGCAGCATCTGTACTGACTTTGAGAAGTTCTCTTATTGAATCAATGAACCCCTGGTAATGGTAGTTACACATACGCTCAATCTCTTTATCATGACTAGTTATGTGGTTGTTTAACCTTTCTTTAAACTGATCTAATTCCCCTCCTTCATAAACAGACCTGCATTAAGATAATCATTTTGTTTTTACTATTGTAAAGTAATTAATAAATTTTGTTTAATTTGGATAAAATTGTTCAGTTTAAAGTATGACAATTCATATATACCAAGCTGAAGATTAATTCACCAATACACCATACAGGACCATGATGCAAAATTTCTGCTTGTGAAAATAAAGTGATCTACAGTAATTTTGATTAGAATTCTTCATTTTTGTAATCATCATCTATAACTGTGCTTGTTTTACTGTTTTAAAAATGAGATAGTTAGGATGCATCCAGGGTACTTAATCATCATCAATTTTGTCAAGTGCCAGTCCAAAGTCAGGAATATAACAATAAGTGGAACCTAATTTAGTTGTTATCTTGTCTTACTGAATACTCCAAATTCATTTTTTTGTTTCTTGTTTTTATCATGCTTGCCATGACTACAAAAATACTTTTAGCTTTAGGAAACTCATTTCATTTTTTTTCATACAAATTGAATGTGAAGAAAGAGACAAGTAAAGGAATTTTATAGGAATTTTACAAATGCCAACAGGTTATTGGTCTTGGCCAGTTGCAAATTAAGTTATCTATGGACAGCAGCACCTTAAACTCTGGTCCAGAGCAACACTGTGACAGAAACCCGAAAATAATTTGCCGATTGTCATTTAAATTGTACCATATCTATTATTAGCTTAGTAAATTGAAAATGTTTAGTTAGGGCTTCATCGGTGGGTTATGAATAGTTTGAACACTTTAAATAGTTAAATAATATGACAGATAGAAAAATAAATGCCAGTGTAAGCAGACGCGAAGTTACAGTTTAAACACTAAAAATAATATAATTTTCTACTTTCAAAAGAAAAATAAACCCGACTGGATTCATACCGCAGAGTGGTTCCAAGTGGACCATCTGATGTTTCTATTTCAGTTATTAAGTGATCATGGTGTGCAATTATTGATTCCTGTCTCAACGTTTCGGCATCTTGAACCGCATGATGCGTATCTGTCAAATTTTTCCAGTCTGGATGATGTTTTTGGGGTGTTGCTTCCGCCATTACATTTTTCACATTGCACATGCGTATTGGATGCAGGATAAAACGTACCATCGCCTAAACGTACCTATCAAAACGGAAACAGGACAAATCGGCCCCAAACAAGGTCGGCCCCCGGACAACTCGGCCTTATTCCATCCCGGCCCCAAGACAAGTCGGCCTCACTTTCTAGACAAGTCGGCCCCATTTATGAAGTATAATAAAATAAAATGATTTTTTTTTATTAATATACAGAATCAGTTTCAAATATAATTAATTATTTTTGTTTGATCACCCGAAAGCGTAGCCCTTTGACTGGACCTGCAGCCAGTGCAACACCGGTCAGAGGATTCCGTTTATTTACAGCTAAAAGAAATGAAATTTTAGAAAAAGAATGTCACGGATCGTGATATATAAAGTAGATATCTACTTTTAAAAAAAATATATATTTTAGAAAATCAAAAAAAAAAAAAAAAAAAAAAAAAAAAAAAAAAAAAAAAAATTCAGAAAATTAAAAAACTTAATGCAGCTTTAAGTATCATATCTCAAAAAAAAAAAAATTAAAAAAAAAATAAAAAAAATAAAATAAAATTAAAAAAAAAAAAATGCTCCAATTTTATTCATTGAAATTATCAAAAAAAATAACATATTATTTTAATTGTGCGTTTACCCTGGCCTCGCAGATACGGAAACCCTATATATATATATATAGGTCGCATTTAAGATACTTTGAACGATC
Source organism: Tegillarca granosa (assembly GCA_029721355.1). Classification (NCBI taxonomy): domain Eukaryota; kingdom Metazoa; phylum Mollusca; class Bivalvia; order Arcoida; family Arcidae; genus Tegillarca; species Tegillarca granosa. The sequence continues at coordinate 22,570,024 of CM056605.1, read as the reverse complement.
ACTCAGACACGCGTAAAGTTTGGCTGAAAATAAAAGCTATGAAAAATAATCCACAACACGCACTTCCGGTTATCAGTGGAGCTACTAGTGCAAAAGACAAAGCTTACATTTTAGCGGACTCTTTTTCCAATGCTAGCTCCAACAATAACCTCAATCCAGACTTCGCGATTAATAAAAACAAACTAAATCGGGCAAATCTAAACAATATTAACGAACTCACTTTAAACCAAAACAACCCGATTAATAAAAATTTCACTTTAGCAGAATTCAAGCTAGCGCTCAATAACAAAAAAAAGTCATCGCCAGGAGATGACAAAATCTCATATGAAATAATAAAACATATGCCTCTGTCTACCCACCAGTTAATTCTTGAATTGATCAACACGTCATGGGACACGGGAATTCTACCGGACAAGTGGAAGGTCGCCATTGTGGTACCTATCCCCAAACCGGAAAAACCTCTCTCTGAACCTTCATCTTACAGACCTATTTCGCTAACACCTACAATATGCAAATTAATGGAAACCATGGTTAACGACCGGTTAACCTATTTTTTGGACACCAATAATTTAATATCAAACAACCAAAGTGGTTTTAGAAAAGCCAGATCTACTTTAGATCACATACTCCGCCTACAAACGGATATTAAAAAAGCACAAGCACAAAATAAAATCTTAGGTGCGATCTTTCTCGACCTAGAAAAAGCATTCGACCTCATGTGGCACGATGGTGTTTTACACCATCTCAAAAATTTCGGCATATCAGGAAAAATTTTTCAATTCATTAAAAATTTCTTACAAAACCGCAAAATTAAAGTCAGAGTATCTGACCAGCTATCTGACGAAAAGAGTCTAGAAAATGGCTGCCCCCAGGGCTCGGTCATTTCCCCGACTCTCTTCAACATAGCGGTCAACAACCTCTCATCATGTATTCAGCACGCCACATCAAAATTATCACAATTCGCCGACGACGGGTGCTTTTGGGATGTCAGCAACAACCTAAACGCACTTGAGTCGCGGCTACAAGACATCTTGGATGAGGTCCACAAATGGTCTGTAACATGGGGCTTCAAACTCTCTGAAAAAAAAACTGTAGGAATGATTTTTGGGCGAAACCCCATACATTCCCTACACCTCAATATTAACGGGACACGGGTTAACTTTGTGAAGGAACACAAGTTTCTTGGAGTTGTGCTCGACAACAAACTTACCTGGAAACGACATATTGAGCACGTTGTGCACAAGTGCAAAAACGTGCTCAACCTCATGAGGAATGTCTCAGGTACCAACTACGGAGCCAATAAAAAGACACTTATGCTACTTTACAAGACTCTCTTCCGCTCCCAGCTTGACTACGCATGTCAGGCCTACAGTTCAGCGGATAAGACCACCCTCTCCCAACTTGACATACTTCAACACAGGGCCCTCAGAATTGTCCTTGGAGCCATTAAAAGCACACAAATAAGCACCTTACTATCAGAATCTGGCGAACTTCCGCTACAAAAGCGCCGTGAGCTTCTAACGCTGCGTTACTGGGCACGGACCGCTCCCCACGGGGACAACCTCCCGGTCAACGCAACCTTAGACAACTGCCAGGCCTACCAAAAATATTATAGAAAATGGAAACAGGGCACAGAGCCCTACGGTTTTAAAACTAGAAAGCAAATCACCGATTTAGGCCTAAATCAATTACAAATAATCAAAAGAAAACCTACTCCAAAACCGCCTTGGTTGTATTTAGACATAAATTTAAACGCAGACCTTCGAAATCAGATATCAAAAAAATATCCAACTGCAGCTCACCTGGCACTAGCTTTAGAATTCATTAATACACAGTACAGCCACAGAAATTTAATTTATACGGATGGCTCAAAGGACCCGATTTCTGGGAAAACTAGTTTTAGTGTGTACCTCCCCACTATAGACAAAATATATGCAGCTAGAACCTCAGATCACCTGTCTATTTATACCACGGAAATGATAGCCATCAGAGAGGCTTTACTGTTGAGCCGCGAAAACCAAATAGCTGATCCAGTTCTCCTCACTGACTCCCTATCATCCATCCAATCTATAAGTACAGGTCGATCCAGTAGGCCAGAAATCTTACATCAAATTCGGTATCTGGCGACCAAAATAAATGCCACAATAGCCTGGATCCCCTCTCATATAGGGATCCGTGGCAACAAAGTCGCCGATCAAGCGGCCAAGCAGGTGCTAACCAAACCCGCCCCCAACTTCATTGTAAAACTAGCTTCCACTGAGCTTTATTCGCTTATAAACAAAGCTATCTGGGGAGAATGGGCTCAAACACTTAGCACCTCAGCTAGCCAATGGAGACGCGACCTTGAGATCAAACCCTCTAAGCAAACTGTTCTCTTTCACTCGATCCGAGGCCTGGACCGCGCCATCACTAGACTCCGCATGGGTGTAACCATGCTACACGGTTACACCCATAGCCAACATATTAAGAAATGTGGTCCGGCCTGCAGACACTGCGGACAACCCGAGACAATAGAACACGTTCTGCTGCTATGCCCTGAATTTCTGGAAGAAAGACGGGAGCTAGCCAATCAAATAGGGGAGCAAAATCTCACGTTAAAAGGGCTCCTCAACCCGCCCGCCAGATGCCGAACCCTAATCTACCAAAAGCTAGGGAACTACATATCCCTGATCCAGTATACCAGTAAGGTCTAGCCTCCCACTACATTCCTTCCTCTACTAACCAACTAGTAATGTTTATAGTGATTCCCCGTTCTCCTTTTTATTAGGAGTGCACTACTATAGGTGACTGCCAGTCCAGGACACGTCTATTGTGCACATAGCCGGGCGCTCACCTCAAAAAAAAAAAAAAAAAAAAAAAAAAAAAGAGAAACGCTGAATAGCTATAAACTACCACTAAATTATACTCTTTCTATCTCCCTCCAGGCGCATTATCTTACCTACTGCAAGCGGGGCCGCGGCCATAGTTATATGCGCATAACTAAGCAGCAGTAGGTTCCACTCATAATCTATCTTATTACTAACAAGTAATCTATCATATTTACTTATCCATAGATTCACTGAAACTTCCATGGATAACTAAATACTTAATTAAGGAAATTAGTTAAGGCTCCCGAAAACACACAGACACGCACACAACTGTGAAAATGGCGAGCACGAGGCTGAGCAGATGTATCCCACTCCGAGGTGTATGCAAGCACGAAATAGAGAGAATGAGGCCGGGGGACAGTGACCGTCAAAAGTCGCTGATCCCCCACAAAAAAAAACTTCTTACCCCAGTACACAAGCTGAATGAAAGTCCCAACTTTTATATGTCAACCTACGGAATGAAAAGCATGAGAGGAATAAGCGAAAATGAAAAAAACCAAAAAACAACAATGTGGCGTCAACTCTGGTAATCTTAAACCATCGCATGCTGGTAGTCTTGTCTTATATGTGTTTGTTATTGTTATTTCATGTATTTATAATCCTGTTTTATTTTCAGATGGCCCGCTATATCCTATCGGCGCTCCTGTTCGCCAACTCATAAACCGTCCTTTACGGTACCCACCCCTCTTTCTACTTCTTACTGTACCCGTGCAGTACCGGACAAGATACAATCAAGTATCTATAAGTATCTAAGAATAAAATTTAAAAAAAAAACTGGTGCTGCACGGTGATACAAAATAAAAAAATAAACTGTACTATACAGTATTTCCGCTCTATTGTTGTTAGCTCTGTAAGTACGTGTCAGAATGTGTCAGAAAGTGCTTGAATGTGTTAGTGTGAAGGGTGCGTCTCGCCTAAGACGTTAAGCCGGAGGCCCCGTGTACCCGACAGCCTGACGGGGCACGATAAAGATCCCCTATGTTTATCGAAAACAGAGTAGGCGTTTACGCCGGCATAGGGCCCCTTCACTTATATCTTCAAAATTAGACATCCAGGCTTTTGATCCCCCATTAATAAAGATCCCCTTTTGGAACAGGCTTCAAATAACCCCACTCCCTTAATTTTATCAAAATTTCAAAATTTTTCTCTTGGCATGTTCCCGCGCCTGGTTAGGGATACCCTATTGTTGCCACGGGCTACTTCACTCACAGCTGGGCCCCTCCTCTTCCTGGGCACTCTCCTGTTCTGCTGCTGTCCTGGCACCTGCGTGTATTAATGAGTATAACCACCAAAAAACCAAATCATTAAAATTTCTTATTAAGTTAAACAGTCTGCACAATGGCCGAAAGGCCCCATGTAGACTATAAACTCGCTCAATATATATTTAAGGTCGCAAATGTTGAACTAAGTTGTTGAAAGATTGGTAACATTTGTTGTAAAACCTTGAAAAACTAGTGTTACGGCAGACGTGAATCAGACAGTAATTACATCTGTTCAGAAAACACAATACATAACTTTGCAAAATATATATCATTATAACAAACACAATGGTCGGCTTGTCCATTAATTAAAACATTAAAATCGATACCTACAAAAGGGGGCCGACTTGTCTTTCAACTGTGGGCCGACTTGTCTATTTTTCAGGGCCGACTTGTCTTAAGATGGGGCCGACTTGTCTTTGGACCGAGTGGTCTTAGGGCCGATATGTCATGTATTCATCAAAACAGATCCTTTTTAGAACAACATACCACATCCTCCATAAAAATGTTTCAAAGCGTACTTATCTGAAAGAACCTAAACATCGTTTTGGTCTACATAAAAAATCACTTAATTATTAACTTCAACGGATAACCTTTATATAAACGAATAATTCTACTGGCTTCACGAAGTTTGTTCAATATGATTTTTATAAAGCAATTTGATCATTATTATAAGCACCTGTTATTAAACCTAGTTAATCATCGGTCCTTTATGGAAGAAAACATGACACACACACACACACACACACACACACATATATATATATATATATAATTATTATTATTATTTTTATTATTATTAAAGGTCATTTTGGTAACTGTTGTATTACACGCGACTTTGTGTGCGAGAGTTATTTCTCTTAGTGTTGGTGTGTTTTTGTGTTAGGACGCACAAAGAAAGTATGATAAATACTTAAATATTAGCTCATTTATTAACCTTGTTAATTTGTTTCTTTGTTTTTATTTTTATTGTAATTTTAGTTATTGAGTTAAATAAAACGAAATTAATTTTTGCGTGTGCACCTGAAAAAGGTGGAAAAAAAAGGAAAAAATATTTAGCCAATTTTCCTGATATGTTCTTGCAGTTTGTCTTATAATCTTATAATTATTTATAGAGTTTTTTTCAATATATTTTCATTTGCCGTGTGATATTCCCATTTCTCCAAGCTTGAGAGTCGTTGTGTTCTTATAGACTGTGAATCACAAAAACCTCGTGAATCCGTGCATGATTCAATATACAATCCTGAACTACAATAAACAAACACGGTAAAAAAAGCGCATTTACGAGATTTTACACGAACGGTTCATAAAAAAAGTATTTTTGAGAATATTAGATATTATTAATAATAATAATGATTTAAATATTATCAAAAAAATGTGTTGTTATTTGTGGACTATATCATATTATTTTCTCGGTCTAAAATTTGAATATTAACAAAAAAAATGTTTGTTATTTGTGGAATATATTTCAGTTGAAAAAGATTTTCTCGGTCTCGTGCAAGTTCTTCGAGACTGTTGCGTCTAATGGTCTCCTCCTGATGTCCATGTGTTATAGAAGGGAATGCTGACGCGCATTTTTCAGTTTGCTTGTAAAGTTTTTGCATTCATATTGACAATGAACATCATTTTAAAACAGTTCAATTGTTAAATATTGCAAAACTTTTTACTTGAATCAAAATCATATCTGAATTGATATAACTAAGTCTTTGGTTTAAATAGACAGTATTTCATAAACTAACTTTTCAAAGTTACCACCCTCGCTCATTAAATTACCTTGTGACTTTTATAAGCGTTGTCGTATACCATTTCAGTTTGAATTTTCTCATTCAATATATCGTTATTTGAACTTTTTCGTTATATTCTGTCAGACAGTCTTTTCTTCACATTACCTAAGAAGTTTTTTTTAATAAAAAAAGCGAATGAAGGTGAAAATTACAGATAAGTAACTATTGTATATCAAGTTTTCTATACCCCTTGCATCACAAAGTACGCTAATACATGTATTCAACTACCAGACTACAGGTTTATTAGTACATGTACTGCCAATAACGTCATATTTAATCACGAATATCTATATTCCATTACATGTACAAAGTAAAGCTGGGTATATTTAATTACAAAGTACACGCTAGTATTACTGTGAATTCTGTGTTCAGTTGTCAAAAACATGCTATTAACTGCAATTTTCAGAGGCTGTGTTTCTCATTACTAAGTACTTGTAATTCAACAGCAACTCGCCTGTTCCATTGCCAGGAACATACGGTTCAACTTCAGAATTATATCTCCCGTTATGCTATTCAACTGAAAATTTCTAAATTCCAGTCAGTAATTCATGCTATTCGAACATCTGTAGTTATTGCCAAGAACATATTTAATGACAAATTTCTGCATTCCATTCATTAGCACTTACTATTCAACTTACTACAAACTGTAAATGATATCCGAGCGACATTTAAAACATCTTCAATGTTGCTGATGCTATTCAATACAAATTTCCATCGCCAAGCCGTAAATGTTTTTAACAACAAAATATTCCTTTAATCCGGTTTGCCAAGTCTTTTCTATTCAACTAAAAGATTATTATTTTCCATTGCCAAGTACGTTTTATTGAACTACAAATATCCGATATATTCCATGATTGCAAAGTAAATGCACTCAACTTGTTTTGTCACGGTATTCCATTCATGAGTACATGCCATTCCATTGCAGATATCTGTATTCAAGTTAAAAAGTCATTGCTTTCAGTGACGTATCTAGCTAGAGATAGTGTTATAGGTCCCTGTTGCTTTCCATCTCAAATTTCGGTATAAATTTGCCAACTTCATGCGATTTGATTGCAAATCATCAAGTTTGTGATCCATTGGAAAGAAGTGATTTTCAACTGTAGTTTTCAGAACACCTTGCAAAATACATGCCATTTAACTACAGACTCCATTGCCAAGTACATGCTATTCAACAATTTCTCAGTGTGGTATATTTTTGCTAAGAGTATGGTTTTAACTACAAATTTTTATATCCCATTGCCAAGTTCATGCTATCACGAAACCAATGTATTCCACTGCAAATTGCGTGTACACTTACTTCAATGCAAGTTTTCTGTTAGCAAGTATTGAGTAAATTCTATATCATTTTATTACAGATAATTTGCAGTAACTGCAAATGCCATGTCCTTATAATTTGAAATTATAAAAAATGTCATTCGAACCACAGGCGCTTGTTTCGATATCTAAAAAAAATAAAATCTCTTGACATAAGTCTTATGTTAGGGTCCAGGGGTTTATTTTTTTAAATATCGAAACACAAGCGCATGTGATTCGAACATACTAAATTTTTGCTCGAGTTACCTCCCTTGTATTACTCTTTTATGGTGGAGATAAATTTTGAAAACACAGAAATGCAGACGAGTTGACCAGTTCAGAAAAGTTTCAATATTTTCTCTAAACACGTAAATATTCACAAATATTGAATTATTTAAAACTCATACATGTTTTTTTGATGTTCGTTGTACTTAAATTTGATAATCACTTTACAAAAAATTGTCCATAAGAGAAAAAGAAGTGTGCCTAATACATTAAAAATGATTCATAACATCCGCCCAAAAACTCAAATTTATCCTCAGGCCAATTACACGAAAACCTGTACGTGTAACCTCCCATTAATTTCTATATTTTGAGTATCAGATTTTTTACATTAAAAGACCAGATCAAAACTAATTATTTCAAAGGCAAACAAAATGAAGATTTGACAGGGACAACATCATCAGGATGAGGAGTGGTTGGGATGAAATTAAAAAGAGAGTCTCTTTCTCTCTCTCTCTCTCTCTCTCTCTCTCTCTCTCTCTCTCTCTCTCTCTCTCTCTCTCTCTCTCTCTCTCCCCCCCTCTCTCTCTCTCTCTCTCTGTATGTGTGTGTGTGTTGTTGTTGTTGTAGTTGTTGTTGTTAATCAATACTGAATTTGAAATCACCATGGCAATTAATCTCCTTTATTTACATTTTCTGTCCATTGATACTTTTTTATGTAATTTTACTTTGTTTAATTATGGAAATCTAAAATGATCTAGGGGAAGTTATCTAGGCAGAAATCACATTTTATTACCTGTTAAATTCTAGGTTTGTCTTTTTACTAGAAGTTACCTCCCATGTACTACCTGACCTTATATAGACGTTTAATTTCTTAACAATAATGGATCTATTTATATTTATTATTTAACAGGCTGAATGACTAAGTAGCAAGCAACTAAACCTCATAATATTACCAAATGAAACCATGACAGAACCTGCAGAGGGAGAACCAAGTTCGCCAATACCAATACCAAGAGGCTCATATAATATCAATTTTGATGAAATAGATGAAAATACTAACCCATTTGTTGGCAAATCAAAAATTCAAAACTCTCCAACAGGAGAAGGTAGTCCTTTTGCATCAAAAGTAGGGCTAAAGCATTCACCACCTATTGCAAATAATAACACTTTAGATAATAATCAACTTTTAAATGAAGAAGATGCATCTAACCCTAACCCAGAATCAACAACAAATAGTGAAGAAATTCAATCACCAAATATTGCTAATACAAAGCTAAAAAACAAAATACCAAGAACACCTCCCAATGTATCACCAGGTGATGAAATTCTAGAAGAAAATAATGCAACAGATGAAACTAAAGAAAAAAAGGACAGTAATTCAAGAGATGGATCTGAAAAACCACCAGCAAGCAAAACAACGCCGTAGGTCTTCATACATAATCATCTTTTTACCTAACTTCTGTTGGACCCTGATTTTTTATTTTAGCATTGTCTCTATTATTATTTTATTTTTTATTATTTATTTTTTTATTTATTTATTCATTTTATTTTTATTTTTTTTTTTTTTTTGAAAATTTAAAAAAAATGAAACCTTATTCTGGAATTAAAATTTAGTTTTTAAAGAGTCAGAAAAAGATTGTTGTAAGGTTCATTTAAAGATTTTGTTATAAGGTTAAAGTTTTTATGTAATGTTATACATGTATTATAACATATTGATGTTTAATAGTGCCTAAATGGTTTAACAGTGCCTCTTACTGCCTTGATTCAAATCCCCCTTTTGCAGACCCTAATGTGAAAAAGTTGCCTGTTAACTTGCAGTAGGTTGGTAGTTTTCAACAGGGAATCTGATTTTTTTAATCATTCATGAACCTTCTGCCTCTAAAAAATAAGTGAAATAATCTTGACAAGGATGTAGTCAAATTTAGTGACAGAATCTATAAAGCTTAGTCAAAGTTTTGCATTATAAATCAACTCAGATCATAAAAAGACTGGTAATAGTGAAATTCAATGATGTATTTTGAATTGACATTTTTTTTTTGTTACAGATTCACTTTTTGAAGGAAATGTGTAACTTGATGCTAAGTATATTATAGAGAAACATCTTGATATAAGTATTGTAGCATTTAAAAAAAAAATTCAACTCGGACAAACTCTACTGTGAAAAAGATAGATGGCTTTCTCCTGACACTCTAAATTCAGAACTGACAATCTCAGAACATGACTCCTGACTGGAGTGTTAAATATCATTATTCCACTCCAACAAGCCCATGTGAACATTCCATTGTTGAAGTTTTAGGATTCTTTTCTGAATGAGATTTGTTGTTTTCTGTTGTAAATTTTTGTTTCATTTTTTTACATATTATTTTGTAGGAAGAAAACTGGAAAGAAGGGATTGAAAAAACCAAAATTTTCTAAGTTCAAACCTCCAGAGAATTTTGGAGTTACGGTATGAAATTATTTGTTCCGACTTATTCTTTGTGATTGGGTTGGCCATTGTACCACATTATTTAACTGCATAGGTTTCTTGGAATTATTTTGAAATGGTAGAAATATTTATATTGTAAATTATGGTAATAAAATCATTTCTCTAGGAAAACATTCCATACCTGTAGGTATAGGTTGTTCATAATGTAATGACTTATTATGTATCAACATGGTTGTGTAATAACTACGTAAGCAGGTAAAAGCATTGTGTCGCCATTGTATAATTATATAATATTTCACTTTATTTGTTTCAACAATCCTATTATTAAAATAGACTCACTGTGTATTGCCATCAGATAAAAAAATGCCTACATGAATGGTTCTTTTTGGAAAGCTTATGGGGTAAAGCACACTGGTGAATTCCATTAAAGTCTCACTAATGAATTCCATTGAAATGTTTTCTGTTAACTTTTTTTAATTCAATAACTAGAACATCCCTAAGCTTCAAAATAAAAGTTAATTGAACTTTTAATTTATATTGGAAATAATTTGACTATAAATATTTTATCACTCATTGTTTGCAATAATTACTCCATCCACCACAGCCTCATTGAATCATTCTATCCACCACATCCTCATTGGGTCACCACAGGCTCATTGGATCACTCCTTCTACCACAGCCTTTATGGGATCACTCTATCCACCACAGCGTCATTGTATTACTCCATCTGCATCAAACTCATTGGATCATTTCATCCAACACAACCTCATTGGATCAATCCATCCATCACAGTCTTATCAGATCACTCCATCCATCAGTCTTATTCTATCACTCCATCCACCAAAAGCCTCTTTGGGTCACATTCTTGATTAGAAATCACACCTGTAATGAGAAACACAAAATGTATTAATACTGATACATTAATATCCAAACACTGGACAACAGCAACTTTAGTTTTACTTTGTTGCCTTAATCTAAATCTATGACCATGTTTTTTTCATGAGAGAAAGTGAAGTACAAAAATTTGTTTTTTTAACCACTTGACCTTCGCATTCTGTCTGATGTGTGAAGTCATGGTACTGCAATGTTGAGTAATATAAGGCATTGTGAAAAACAAAATCTAAAATTAAAAAAAATGTGCAATTTAAGATTTTTTCTGGTGTCAAAGTGGTGTTCAATGACCAGCTATTTAAAACATGGTTATTGTTTATCCAGTGTGCTAGGTCAACATGATAAACTCACTTTATAAATGTGTACTGTTAGAATAAAATATTAAGATTGCTTTAAATTTCACTAAATATATGTTTTTCAAACCTGCATTGAAATATCTGTTTTTTTTTTTGAATTATAACAAAATAAATTGGTCAATATCTTTAACAGGGTGGTGGTGAAGACATTCAGATATTTGTACCAGAAAAACCAGTCACAACCAGCGAGCCAGAACAACCAACTGCAAACAATAAACAGAACCAACAGGTTGATGAAAGTCCAGCTCAACCAATGGTTACCTCTACAGATAGTAACATAGCATCAGCTAATCAAAATGATTTACTTAGTGAAAGAAAATCATGTGATATTGAATCAACCAGTCACATGGAAGGAAGTTTAGAAATGGCCAATCAGATGGAAAGAAGTTTAGAAATGATGCATGAGTTTGGTGCTGGTGAAATGCCTGAAGAAGAAAATGAAGGATTTGCACCTGTATCTGATGGTAAGTATTTTACTTATATTGAGATTTCACAAGTTGTAGGTGTGTTATTACAGAAATTTTTACCTGTATTATGGCTTTTACATACCACATCTACCATGACAAAGGTATCAATGTGGACCCAAGCTTGGGCAGGAAATGAGAATTATGTCAGAAAATTTCCCAGTTAATAAAATCTTATAATCCATAATATGATTCGTCAATAATTTTTTACTTGACATTTTCATAATTTTCAAGATTGGTTTCATGTATAAATTATTTGATTGTAAGAGTGAAAATGATAAGGTCAGCAAAAGAATAGAGAATGGTAGAGTTTCCGGTGGTGAAGATTATGGTTAAGGGTGGGTTAGACATGTTAACTAGTTTTGAAATTTTTTCTTATTTCAGCATTTGCTGACTCAGCTGCTTGGGATATGTTAGAAAACTTAGGACATGAAGGCCATGTAAGTACTTATTTATATGAATTACTGGAAGAATCTCACCTTAAATTATGTAATTGTATCTTTTTGGACATAATTTTTAAGAAAAATAATTTGTGATTTTTTTTCTATATCCCCAATGCCCCCCTCCTCTCTCTCTCTCTCTCTCTCTCTCTCTCTCTCTCTCTCTCTCTCTCTCTCTCACATATTTTGAAAAAATGCAGTGCATTTTTAATTATTTTCAAAACTTCATTACAAGGCAGTAACAAGAAAACACAAGGTCTGAAAGTGAATTTTTATATTGGGTATCTAAACTAAAATCGAAATTTTGATAAATATTTTAATAAATATATTAATTCTTACTTTCCTACAGGAGGATATAGCTAGAGAATCTTTATATGAAAAATTTGACCCATTGCATCAACCAGATGAGAATATTACAGGTAAATATATTTAATATTATCTTTATACAAATAAAAATGTATATATTGTAAATTTGGATATTTTTGTGCATGTTCTAATTTTGCATAAAATTTTGGTAGTGGCAAAGGACAAAAAATGAAAGTATAAAATATAAAATCAGTAAAATTAAATTTTATTGACTTTCTTGCAGTAATACTAGTATACAAATGTGATATACATGTACTAGTAAATGTTGATATTTGCAAAGATAGACTATTGTTAAAATTTCCTGATTTTCTGTATTATTTTTCTTGGTGAACACATTTCTATGAGAATGTCAAAATGAAATTATGTTGCAAATTTTTTATATATGGGAGCTGGGACTGGCAAAAATTCATATTAGTTTACCTTCATCTGAGCTGTGTTGCTTACATTAAATTCTAATGACATATACATAGTATGCATTTTATTGGGAGTTACTTTGTGGTTTGTAAAACTATGTAACATCATATAAATCTGGAACATGCTAAATTTTGAATAGTGTTATTGGCACAGATTTTTAGTTCACCTGAGCTGAGCTTAGCTCCAATGAGCTATTGCTATCCATCCTCATTCGCCGTACATCGTGCGTCATCTGTCACGCGTCATGTGTAAAGTTTTTACATTTTAATCTTCTCCTCCACAACAACTGGGCCAAATTTAATGAAACTTGGTAACCATAATGCCTGGGCGGAGCCCTTTCAGATTTGCACAAAAAAGGAGTTATGTCCCCTTGGGGCCCCATAAGGGGGAAATTGTGAAAAACTTTAAAAATCTTCTCCTCTGAATGTACAAGAGATATACCTTAGTTATTTCATTAATAACATTCTTAGGTCATCTAGTTTTTGATTTGCACAAATGGTAGCCACGGGGCTCAAAATGGGGAAATGGCAAGGCACTTAGTTGGGAAATTGCTCAAAATTATATATGTCACTATATCTTGAAAACTATTAAATTTATTTATAGGTATGTATTGAAAATTGTAGGTATTGATATGGCGATCATTTGATATATGGTTCAAGGTCATATGTTGAAAGGTCAAGGTCACAGCTGCAAAAGAAGACTTAAATTGCTAATTGTCTTAAAAACTATTAACTTTTTATATAGGCATGTATTTAGAATATTGTAGGTATTAACATGACAATCATTTTAATATATGGTTCAAGGTCATATGTTTAAAGGTCAAGGACATAGCTGCATAAGTATACTGAAATTGGTTAATGATTTGGAAATTATTCATTGCACTACAGTTACTTCATGCATATTAATATTAGCTGCTTATAAAGGAAATGTGACTGGATATTTCTGATTAAGTTTTGTGGGAGTTCTTGACTTGAGAAAACTTGTAAAGTTTCTGTACTTGATATATTGTCTACTGCACTTTGCAAACAATTTTGGAGATATTCTCAGGTGAACCTTAAGGCCCATGGGCCTCTTGTTCCTTCTTGGCCTTAAGATCTCAAAATTATTGAAATAAATTGAAATAAGTACTTATAAATGGCTGTGAAAATGTATTGACATGCTTCTCTAATTAACGTCTATGGGTTGAGTAGAAAAAACAACTCAGAATGGGGAATATCCATTGGTTGTATACAACTTTTGATTTCAAATGTCTGGTTAAGATTTATTGTTTTAAGGGAATGATGTCATTTCATTAACAATTAATGAAATTTTGTCAGTTAATAGGAGTGGAGTGGAGTGTAGTAATGGTGTTTTGCACCCCAGTTAAGAATCTTTCACTTATTTCGAGGCGGTCAGTTCTGGGATGGTGGAGGAAACCGGATTGCCTGGAGAAAACCACCGACCTTCAGCAAGCGAACTGACAAACTTTCTCACACTAGAATCTGTCCCGAGTGGGACTCGAACCCAGGCGGTGAGAGGCACTGTGATCTGTAAGCGCGTGCTTTAGGTCAGTTAACCCATTTCATCCGGGAGCCGCATTCATGCGTTTCTACCTTTTCATTCGGGAGCCGCATCTATGTGGTTTTTCCAAATCACGTTCGTATGCATGACGAAACCAGGCTATGGTAAACTCCGTATGTTACAAATGTTTTACTGACTTTAGAAAACTAAAATAGAACTTGAGCATGCGCATTTTTTTTACCTTAAAATGACTTTGTTTACACGTGGAAACAGCGATTTTAGATTGAACATGTAGGCTTCTAAACCGAAAGTACAATTTTGTGAAAATGGCCACGGCCTGCGATGTATCTGAGGGGAGTGATATAAATATTAGCGACAATTATGATGACGAAATTGATATAATAAACAATGACAATAATGTTTTTGAGCCGGTTTATGATGATGAAGGTTGGATCAGAGATTTTTTCGACTCGGATTCTGACAAGGACATGGAATTTCAGGGATTTCAGCCAAGATGGGTCACGGACGGTTTTTTCCCGAGACAAAAACCAAGTTATAAACGGCATTGTGGTGCTACTGTTTTACATACTCTGATAGAAAATTTAATTCTGAATTCAAAAATATAAAGTTATAGCAACCTAAAAATAATGATAAAAAATATATGATTAAAATAACCACACTACCGTTGTATCACTTTTCAATTTTTAAACACCTTGGAAAATTTTCAGATTTAAACATATTGTATACAATGTTGGTCTCAGAATGAAATGGGTTAATAGGAGACTATTTTGTAGGAAACAAATTTATAGTCAGTGAATCTATTTTTGTGAACAAGGCAATTATTCCCATCTAAAGTTAACATATTATGCAGTATAAACAGTCTCAGAATCAGATATTTGAGCAATGACTTAAAAATAGCCTTTATCATGATTGGCAGTTGTTATTTGTACTAAGTCAAACAGTGTTCTTTCTTCAGCAAAATAGCTAATTGGATGTCATGATTATCCTAAGAATTCTATTATACCATTGTAATATCTCGACATGTTTGAATTTGGTACTGTAGTTCATAATCTGTTTAGGTCCATAAATTTAAGGTGCTCAATACATGTATTGGAAAAGTTTTCTCTAACATAGGAAATCCCAAAACATAAAATAAACTTGTGAGGCTTATCTTATTTCTTTTTAAATCAGAATTTCTAACAGCATATGTTCAGCAAACCTGAAATTTTGACATTCTAACATTAAGTATCTTGTGAATGAGACTTTAATTTTCAAAAATTTAATTAATAAAAGCATCTAGTTATACAAAATAACTCATCTGTTTCCATGATGATAAAGAACACAGATTTGCATTAAGCATGAAAACTAAATACAAGGAATAGTAACAGAATTATGCAAATTTATGCCCATAGTTTACATACCCATGTTAGAACTGCCTTTTGTTACCATTTACAGTACACAGTGGGGCATATACATTTATTTGTATTCTTGAAATTGGAAAAGTTTAAATTTGTGTTGTGGCAGTATTAGTTGAACAGCCATCTCTATTTTACTGTGAACCAATGCCAATAGTTTCTAATTTTTAGCTCACCTGAGCACAAGGTGCTCAAGTGAGCTATTGTGATGGGACATTGTCTGTCATGCATCATGCCTCCTGCATCAACTTCTAATTGTTAACACTCTGGAGAACACAATTTGAGTGCAATCTTAATCAAACTTGCTTAGAATGATCCTCTTGACCAAGCTAGCTCAAGTTCGTATATGGGCCATGTTGGGTCAGTAAGTAGGTCACTAGGTCAAATAATAGAAAAAACCTTGTTAACACTCCTGAGGCCCGAATTTTGGTCCAATCTTCATCAAACTTGCTCAGAATGATCCTCTTGACATAAACTAGCTGAAGTTTCTTTATGGTTATGTTGGGTCAATAAGGAGGTCACTAGGTCAAATTATATAAAAACCTTGTAAACACATCTGGAGGCTCAATTTTATACCATTCTTCAACAAACTTGCTCAGAATGATCCACTTAGTAAAAGCTAGCTCAAGTTTGTATATGGGTCATGTTGCTTCAGTAATTAGGTCACTAGGTCAAAATATAGGAAAAATCTCTTTGAAAAATAGAATCTCCAGTTTGCCAAAATCAAGCTAAGTGTACATCATTTTCACGTGAGCATCCAGGGCCTTTATTGCCCTCTTTTTTTTTTTTTTTTTTTTTTTTTTTTTTTTTTTTTGTGGCTGGTGTTTACAGGCTTGGAATTTTTTAGTTGACGTGTATTTTTTTACATGACTTACTTTGCTCACTTTGAATTTTAGTGTTGGTTAATTTCTGATGCCAAGGTTTAAACATTTTTTTGAATCTCTACTTAGCTCTACTTAGACAATTTTAAATGTGAAACACAATTCTAGAAAACTTATTAACCTGAGGTCAACCAACATGTTTTTAATTACACCCAGAGTCACCGCCTAACTAATGACATTGTTTTTTTTACTGATGTTACAAACTGATGCAGTAACAATCAATTTACCAAAAAGTTGGACAACCCAACAATGTGTTCATTACCTTATAAAATAACAGGAGAACTACACTGATTGTTTTTGCCAGCTGTTGTACCTGGATGAAAAACCTATTACTTCACTAGACTGTACTTACCTAGGACATCTACCAATTTTTTTTTTATTTTGAGCAAATATTTAAGAGAAAAATTGTCTACTGGCAACTTAGAAAATGTTTTAATAATTTGTCTGCCTATAAGCATGGGAATGAAATAAAAACAATCTGCACACGAGTTTCTACTTGGACTATTTCAGACAACATTTGTATACATTTTACTTATATATTTTATAAGGAAAAGATTGATTAATTGTCTTGTTTGACCCTTTAAACTTACAGTAACTTTGTAAAAATTAGACAGTGATGTTGCAGAAAGAATCTCCATTATTTGACCCATAAAAATGACAGAAATATTTGTTAAAATTGTACATCACTTTATGGGTTATAATCAGTTCATTATTTTTATAGTTGTGTAAAGTGTAAGAACTTATTTTTATATAAAAAAGCCAAATCTGTCATGTTTAGGTAATCATGTGAATACATGTTAATAAGCATATCAAAACAAAGACTGGGATTAATGTGTAATTAAGGATTTACCTGTATTTACCTGTGTTACTAATTAAGTATAATTAGATTTAGCATACCTGTGGTGCTAATTTTAGGTGTTAGTGTAACTGAGATATTTTTATATATTGCTAACCTGTATACCAGTGTCCTTTTGTTAACATTAGTGTTTGGTGTCTGGTTAAATATTCTTCTATTTTTTTCCTGTTCTAATTTTTTCCTGTGTTTTTCCTGGATTTGATTATTTTAGTGATGCAAGATGTATTCTGTTCTGGAATCCTTACCCTATGTATCAGGTAGTTAATGATTTTATAGATTTTGTTGATAACATTTTTTAATTAATATTTGCACTTTTTTAAAACAAAAATTAGTCACATGTTTGCTGTGGAGTGATATAATGTAAATAGTTCATGTTAAACATTTGAATACATGCATTTTAATATCTGACTGTATAAAATTTTCACTGAAGAAAGTCGGATGAATAATATTGGTCAAAACTACCAGTAATTAATAAAATAACATTCAGACAAAATTTACTGGTATATTTGAACACTGATGACCAGACTAGTCTTTTTAAAAGTATGTTTTTATCTATGAGTGTGAGAATTTCAAATGCAAACAGATGATTGAATGCTGAAGCAGATGTGTGTGGTTGCAGTTTCCTAATGAATTGATGGTGAGAAAAAAATGGTGTTTATTAAAGTTTTAGTTTCATTGGCATGAAGCTGCTAAGCATATAATACAACCCAAATCCCTGAATGAGACACCAGCCCATCACAGTACCCATTTATTTTGTTGCTAAATTGACCAGAGCCATGTGAAATTTATTGTAATATCTTTATCTAAAACATACTGGACAGTACAAATGAAAGTCAGAACTTAGCAAAAAATCCATTTTGATTTCATTGGTATTGGAGTAACCATTAAAATCTACCATATATACCAGTCCAAAACAAATATACATTGTGTGAAGACTAGCAGTTCTCTGATAAATTAATTGATCTCAGATAAAACTGGCAAAATTCACAAATTATTGCAGGAAAAATCATTTTGTTTTTGTGTCAAGTTTGAAGCATAATAATTTTTTTTTTTATAAATATAGTCATAGACCAGTACAGTATTCTTACTTACAGAGATGCAGGTACTAAAAGGCAAAATAAAAAAAAAAATTAAAAAGGTTTCAAACTATTGATAGAAAAGTATAATATTGAGCCACTGTCCATTCATGTTCAGTCTTGTAACTAAAAATATCACAATTCATTTTCTCTTAATTAACTCTAAAATTTTGTTTGCTTTTAAAATATTTGTATAAATGGTATACTTAAAATGCCAAAATACAAATTCTTTTACTGGAATATAATCTTAAAAGTCTGTTTGCTTTTTTGAAACTTTTGATAAAATTATTTTCAAAATTATGTCAATTTCTTTCTCAAAGAAGACCTGAACAATCTGTTTGTTTTTTAAAAAATTATGATAAAATAAGAAATATCTTACCTCAGTTGAGCTAGAGAAATTTGTTCTTATTCATACGAAGATATGAAGACAAACAGCCGTTTAATACAGAGTAAATACTTATGTTTGTGTACCAGTGTAACATAATGGACTTTCAGATCTTTACTTATCAACTTTGGTATTTATTTATAGGGTCAAGTGTTGTAGTTTATATAGGTGTGGTATATATACCTTTACTATTTGACTTGTCTGCTTTTTTTTAAATATATATATCAGTTTATGATTTATCAATAATCTCTCTCTAAGTTTGTCTACATTAGGATTGGAATGGTTAGATGTAGGTAAGCATTTGTTAACAGCTAGGTATTTAGAAATGCAAGGTTTTCCTTAAATTTTTAAGTACCTGGTAATAATGGTGTGTTACACTCCATTTAGGAAATTTTCCTTGATATTGTTGCAATCTGTTCTAGGAAGATAAAACTGGAGTACCTGCAAATTTTCTCAATTTAGCAACTGCCAGAGTAGAAATGGATTCTATGCAGTTTGAATCACTGTTCTGTAAGCAGCCACTTAAGACGACTTTGCCCCCTCATCCCACCCCAAGATTTTACTATACACTTTAGTTCTAAATGCACTTAAATTCCATCACATGAAGTGATTTAATGTGATATGACATAATAGTTATTCATATAACAGTTCTATACCTGTTATGATGATGCTGTCATTATTGATTTTCAATCTTCTTTCAAGTGCTTGATGCGCGCGTTAATGCTTCATTATGGCATAACTGATCTGTAAAAAAAGGGATGTGAATTTTATCTGAATATCAAATATTTAGAAAATAAGATTTTATCTGAATTATCAAGTACTTTGCCATAGCCAGAGCAACAAAGAACAAGACACAACAAACAGGAAATAAGACACATGATGACACATAGTGAGACTGATTATAAAAACTACTGTCTTTGAATGAGCACTAGTCATATTTACAGTATTTGTGATTTTAAACAAAGTCAGTGATTTGGTACCATAATAACAAGTGTCACTGTAAAATTTAGATTATATAAAAATCACTTTTCTGTGATATGACATTACCAATTTATATATGTACCTGTTAGATTGTCATGGAATATTGATTTCCAATCTTCCTTCTAGGGTTTTGATCTATGTCATCTCTCCATTATTGCACGATACAGATCTGAAAAAAAAAAACCAAAACTGTTCTACTATAATCATTGTATGATAAAGACTTTTGATAACTTATTACACTGTCTAGTTTACTTACTTAATTATGAAATAAATTATGAGATAAATAATAGTCATCAACTACATGTACTTATAAACTTTGGAGAAATAATGAAGCATAAATTATACATACAGTAGATAAATATAAGCCTACATTGTTATTGATTTGTGTGATAACATCTGGAACGATATTGGATTTTATTGATAAAATGTAGATATTATGTCTAACTTTATATACATGCTTTGTATGTTAAAATACCTTAAAGGCTATTCTATGAAGTTGACATTGGTTTAAGTCTGAAAGCTAAATTGCCTATATGTAGGAGGTCATGGGTTTGAACGCCATTTTGTCTCTGTGTTTTATCCCTTCTATAAAGTCTTGAATTATGTTAATATGCATAAATAGTAAAAGTCCATGTTTATTTTGGATGCTTTTTTAGGAAAGATAGGTTACTTTTTGAGAGAGAGAGAGAGAGAGAGAGAGAGAGAGAGAGAGAGAGAGAGCACAATTACATGTATAAATTATTTCATTATTTAACAATATTCCTAGTGAGTGATTATTATAAATTTCCTACTATACATAATAATGTCAAATTTTAACATACATTTTTTTTTATAAAAATTAACACAGCTTTTATGCACTCAGTAGTTGTGTCTGAAATGATAAAACTTCAGTTCTACACATTTCACCATGTAATTATCTTTGAAGTGATTAAAATGATTGTTTTTACCGCTTGTCTGTGAGGTGTTGCTACTACTAACTTGTAGGCAGACAATTACTTACACATTTATACATGGATTTCTAACACAGTTTGAGTTAAGCACACAGAAAAACGTTTATTTGTGATTTTTAAAGGGATTTGAATACAATATAAATGTTATGCCGTGGAAGTGTTAAGCCATATAGAGACATTAGACTTTAAATCTAGCTTGACGTCCAGGTCACTGGGTTCCAATATTGTATTGATTACTTATTGAGGAGATTTGAACACTGAATGAATAAGGTTTGTGTTAAACAGCATAGCTACTTACCTTAAAATCAATGTGTATATAGGTAAAATATACCTGTAAAGACATGCTGCATATAGGTACATAAATTTATAGTGATTTCATATTTCACATGTATATATATGTACCAGTATTTTGTACCATTGTAATTAGAATATAGTAAAACATAACATTGGAATATATGGACATAATTATTTTATAGTAGAGCTCTGCAGGTAACTGTCAACAATATTTTTTCTTTTTTTTTGTTATATAGTAAATTTTAATGAACCAGTGATTTCATATACTAGTATATATTTACACATATATTGCACCATTGTAATTGGAATATATGTGAGTGTAAAATTCTAGAAAAATTACTTAATATTTAATTACAATTTATGAAATTTGACTTCCATTATTTGAGATATTTTATAATTTTACTGCTAGTGATTTTCTATATACCGGTCTATTGTATAATGAGAATTTATATATGAACATAATACTACATAATAAAGCTGTTATTACAATATGTTTCATAATACAGTCATTAGTGTTAACGAGATTTGATTTTCATTATTTTCAGATAGTGTGAATTTTAAACAGGCAGATACAGATATTTCTAACCAAAGGTAAGAATTTTACACCTGTTCTATGTAGTTTATATATACATATATTTTAAATGAGGTGTCAATTACCCACTAAAGGTACTTATTTAAGCCTTTTTGTTAGACAACTTATAGGTTTAATTACAGTCATGGTTTAAAATTTAGCACTACTGTGTTGAACCATATTTTGACATCAGTGCCATGCTGAAAAATCTGATGTGATTGGTTGTACATAAACGTGTAGGTGCTGATATTTCAGCATGGGATAAAATTACCTGTACTAATAAACCTTTCTCTTAGATATTGGATTTATTTGTTATTTGGTATGGTTATTAAGATTCTATTACCTTGAACTTTGATATGTATATTTGTGGCAAAAGGCATTTGTATGTTGCAATAAAGATTTTGAATTGAATTGTTTTATTAAGAGAGTACACTGGATATTCCATATAATAAATTTTTAATTTCTCATAAATTTGGTAATAATTATGGAAATTTCAAATTGATTATAGATTTTTAGGGTTTATTTATGAAGGTTATTTAATTATGAGTCATGGCTTGAAATTTCCAGAACTTTGAACTGTATTTTGTAATATAGAAAAAAAAAGTTAAAGCTAAATTTATTGTTTAAATGCCTCACATACTGTAGAGGAGTGTTCTATCAACTACTTGATTTAAAGCTGCATTAAGTTTTCCAAAGAAAAAATTAAAAACGGTGCTAATCTAATTAATGATGTTCCTAATGTTACATTTGGTTCAACGATAAAAGCTCGAATAAATACAGAAATTACAGTATTTACCCAGCGAGATGCAGCATTTGGGATCTAATATAAGAACATGGTTATGTGATCAAAACCCAGGTCATTTAAACACAACTTTCAAAACGATGAAATTCGATAAATTAAAACACAGAACTTCATTGAATTTGTCATTTGTGACTTAGTAAGAGATACATAACAACATTTCAACCACATCTGGATATCGATTAAGGACAATTAATGCAATTTGTCATGTTTCACCTTTGATTCAAGGGTTTTTCCGAACATCCGTGCACATGCTCCAAGCTCATAATTATCATCGTGAAACATTGACCAACCAGTCAGAGGATTCCGTTTATTTACAGCCAAAAGAAATGAAATTTTAGAAAATGAATCTCACGGATCGTGGTTAGAAGATATCTATTTTTAAAAAAATATTTTTTAGAAAATCAAAATAAATCAGAAAATTGAAAAACTTAATGCAGCTTTAAAATGGAATGTACTGAAAGTGTTTGAATAAAGATGGACGAATTGAAATATAATAGCTCATAATTATTAATTAAGTCATCATCTCAGATGAAATATATTAGGAATATATGGCTAGTATGAAAAAAAATCAAGATGTCAAGTTGAATAGTAATACACCTGATATAAATAATGATAAGGTTTAAAATCAGCTCAGCTGAGCTGTAAACAATTATCATTTGTTTACAGGTGTGTGTGCATTATTTAAAAAAAATTACTCATGCACTGTTGTTGACCTACTTTTGTTAAATATATAAATAAAGTATTCCTTGTTTAAATTAGCAAAGAGTAAACAATAGTTTATATCTAGATTTTTAAAAGTTTACTTTTTCACATGAAGTTGGACATTCACACTAAAAGTTTAAACATTAGTAGCATTAACATGCATGTGGTGGATAAATTAGCAGGAATACAGCACTTGTAATGGATTGTATGTTCACAAATGGGTAGGTTTTGTATAAATTCTCTTCTGACTTCTTCTGAATTCCTTATACTGTATTTTCAAAGCTCATCAAAAAATTATTTTCTTGATATTACATTTATCCTAATATTTGACAACATAAAAAGTGAATTTTTTTTTTGAGTGAGACTCTTAGTGTTCCTGTCAGGAAATACAAGTTCAGTGGATAATTTCTTCAATGATTTGTAGATTATGTATAATTTTAAATCTAGTATGATTAGCATTTTAACATTTTTCACAGAAATTTTACCTGTAGTTTCATGGCTCTTAGTGTTCTTAAGAGGATATAATCTTTGCAGAGTTGTATGTTTAGTATCAGTACCTTACAGAAATTTATAAACTGTTTATTTTTATGCATGCATGCCGCTGTTGTTTGAATCTGATGATGGCCAATAAAAGTCATGATTATTCCCCATGAAATCATACTTTTTTTTCAAAATCAGACCAGTTTTGCTGAAAATCAAGTCATTAGAATGATATTTTGGCATGCACTAAGAATAAATCATTGGGAATTCCCTTTTCTTAAAATATAAACCAATCAAGGTAAGGTGAAGTAAAGATTTTTGACACCCCCAATCAAGATTCTTTCATTTATATAAAAACAGTCAGTTTTAGGATAGTGGAGGAACCTGGAATACCTGGAGAAAACCACCAACTTTTGGCAAGCTAACTGACAAACTTTTTTACATCAAGATCTGCCAGAGAGGGATTTAAACCAGGTGGTGAGAGGCATTCTGATCTGTGAACACACTCTTTAGACCGATTGTAGCATTGTGTATGTACAGTGAAAAACCTTTTGATCACTTTTTAAACATGTAACTTCAGACCAGGCGTTAGTCTATTTGGCCACCAAGGCTCCTATAAACCAATCAGAATATCTCTGTCTCGATTACAGTATGGGTTCAACCCTTGTAGAATTTCAAATTTAAAAGAATATAACTTCTTTGTGGTTGAATGATTTATTTAAATGTGTTATCATAATGCACGTGAAAGTGTTTCCCAGTTTGTTGGCTCTGTGTTAGGTGCACCTTGATGGCAAAGTGGCCTTAAAATGATGGTTTACTTGTGGAAGCAAAGGTCAGTGGTTTTCTCCAGATAATGCAGCTTTTTTTCTAGTCCATTTTTGAACTTACTCTTTGTAGAAAGGAAATGAACTCAACTGGAAAACTTAGTACATGTACTATTATTCCAGTGTGGCAACCATGCTGTGTACATACATTGTGACTTTATGAGTTGCATTATTGATCTTTGACTGTAAATTTTAATGAGAAAATATACAATAAAATTTTTAATGCATTTATATTATACAGTGTATAAAAAATATTATCACTGTATGTTATGAATATAGTATATTGCTAAAATCCATATATACGTACCAGTGGTGAGATATGTCATGTCTATATTGTCAGTTTGATTGAAATAGAAAAAGTTGACAATATGGAGCATATAACACACACACACACACACACACACACACACACACACACACACACACACGAATCTCTTTATAAATATACTGTCAAGCAGATGCTGTGTTAGAATATTGATCCTTTTCTGCATTGATCTTCAGATCATCCAGTATGAACACACAGACACACATACACACATACATTATCTATATAATCATATTTACTTTACATTGGTGAACCTTTCTAGCCATGTTAGGAATTATTGATCTCCTGGTCTGCATTGATCTTTACATTCAGGTGTATTAAAATCAAGTTAGTCAGTGAGTCTACCATTATATTCTTATTAAGCTGATGTTACAGTTGTGTCTTCTTCCTGTACAGAGACCTGTAGCTTCTACTGCCAGAGCAGCTTTAAATGGAAATTATGTTTATGGAGTCTAATCTGATTAAAGCATGATTACTTATGTACAACCATAATTGGAAACAGGCCACATAATAATCAGTGTTTTGTTATTACTAAATTTTTGGAATAAAATAGTATTTGAACCAGCTAAAACATTATTATTTATGTTAGGAAGTGTCACAAAATCAATTTTAACTGCAATGTACTATTGCATAGAAAAATCTGGAGGTGTCAGACCTTGACCTTGATCTGGATGAAATTCCGAACCCTGATCCATTAGAGAGTTGGATATACTGATTTTATACTGACATTTATTTTTATGTATCATAGTGAAGACTTGCTGTTGATGAATACTCCACACAGCTCAAAACCTACCTCCACTCGGACTGTTCCCAAACATCCAGCAGCTCGTGCCTTAGATGAACATGTTCAAGGAGATGGGAGTCCACGCGAAAGATCAACTGATGTAGATAAAATGTTTGCTGTCACTCCTACAAAAATAGACACCAATAAGGTAAGAGATATTTTTATTGAAGGGAGATAACTTTGCATGTGCTTATGATGGCAGAATTCATTTTTGGTGTGGTGAAGAACATAGTGCATATATGTATATATATATCATTAAAATGTTGATCCAAATTAAACCATTCTTATGCTTACAATTTTTTTTATTTTCCCTATAAAAATCACAATTTTATCATACATCTAATTCCAATATCATTATTTGGTAACTTCAAATTTTTGTTTTTGCACATTTAATTGCGTAGTTAATGATTAAATTCATTTAAATTTTTGTCTTGCTTTTAATTTTATTTGATTTTTTTCTTTTTAAGTTTTTGATATGAAGAATATTTTTATTTTTATATACAACTACATCTACATAATTTTGAAATGTGTGCTTTCCCAGTTACAACACATACAATGTGTTTCACAATTAGTGTTTATTTGAATTTTTTTTCCACTTGGATATGGATCACATTGTTCTTGTGAGAAATTATGGAAAAAGGTAATATTCCATAACCAAATAAAACAGTAAATCCACAGAAACACTAACTGGAATCACATTGTGTGTGATGTACCCAATCAAATCATCTTCATAAGTCATCTTCTAGTATAAGATTGGTCTTTTACCCCCCTCCTTCCCCCACTGAAACCAATGGAATGCTAAGCTTTTAGATATTTTTCTTCTGTTTTATTACAAATTTTGTTCGCTTTTACTTATTAAATTGTGTGATTAATAAAAAAGTTTAAAGCTTGCATACTAAAAATGTATTTAGTCAATTTTTTTTACAAAGAAAGTTAAGAATACATATATAATGAGTGAAGTGGAGTAATGGTGTTGAAGACCGTAATCAAGATTTTTTCATTTATATCAAGGCAGTCAGATCATGAAGTGTAGAGCATCTAGAGTGCCTAGAGACCATTACCTGCAATCTACACATGAAACTACACACATTCTTGTCTGTTTTTTATGTTTTCAACTCCACAATTTCAGCCAAATTATGTCTATTTTACTACAAGAAAAAAGCTATAGGAATAATAAGATTTTTTTTTACCAGAAAGCACATGATTTATTAAAGTGCAGATCAAAATAAGTAAACTTACTTTGTATTTATGGCTATAGTAATACATGTATAAATGAACTATCGGTGATTGGGTTGTTCTTTACAATAAAAATTAACCCATGTACCAAAGTACCAAGAAAAAAAATATGAGAAGAAATTTATTTATCAGTCAGATTATCACAAACTAAACCGTAAAATGACCTGAAGCCTGATTTAAATGATTATGTCAAAGTCATGATAATTTCACCTATATCAAGACAACTTAGCCAGCTATATGATATGATACAAATTGATACTTTTTCTAATGATCTAACAGCAGTGAAAACTTGACCAAACTGACTATGGCATAAGGTCAGATTTCAAGGTAAAGACCAAAATGCCCAGTTTTAAACTGTAGGGACATCATATTCCTGATAAATACTTGGCCACAATAGCTATTGCATAAGGTCAGATTTCAAGGTACAGACCAAAAGGCCCAGTTTTAAACTGTAGGGACATCATATTCCTGATAAATACTTGGCCACACTAGCTATTGCATAAGGTCAGATTTCAAGGTACAGACCAAAAGGCCCAGTTTTAAGCTGTAGGGACATCATATTCCTGATAAATACTTGTGAGCACTTGGCCAAACTAGTCATGGCATAAGGTCAGATTTCAACATTTAGACTAAGCGGGCCAGTTTTAAACTGTAAGGACATCACATTCCTGATAAATTGCTTTTATTGTGTTTTTCCATTCTTAAAATATTTACTCTTTTAGTCGATTTCTTGTGCTTTGTAATAATTTTTTCTTTAAAAATCATCATAAACATATTTATCCAGTGAAATAGGGAAGATGTTGACTTACTTTAAAATAGATAAAAATGGAAAAAGAATGGAAGAACAAATTGGTACATTGGCTGGTTATTGATGAACATAATATAATGGTGCATTAATGTTGATGAAGCTTGTTACTGTTAATCAACTTTTTCCACAAGCACTTTATTTTTGCAGTATTTGTAAATCAAATATATGTATGGTAAAAACAGCTCATGAAAATAAAGAACTCAAAAATAAAAGTTTTTAAAGAAAAACTGAATGTGGTTCATTTTGTAACAGTTTAGATATCAAGAAAATTATATATCACAAAATAGTTTTAAGAATCTATTTGTGATAATTTCATGTTTTGAAATTGTTTTTGACACAACTTTTGAAAAATGAGGTGTTATGAAATTGAAGTGAATAACTATATAACAGTATAAATTCTAATAATGGGTTGTTTTCTGTGTGTGCATTACTCCAGAATGTTAACTCCAGCTCAAATGAGGAAGATGATGGACAGTTTTACGATGCTTATGATTTCCCGCCATCTTCTACTGGACGCTCTTTGATTCAGAAGGTACTACATTCATATACAGCCAAGGTGGAGGTGATGGAGTCAACCATTTTATCTCCAGATTTTATCCATGCTTTTGATTGGTCTGCTTTTGATCAAGATACCTCCTTCCTGCCTGTAACTTGTTACATCATCAGTCATTGGTTGAACCACCAAGTGGAATGTCATCCATTGGCTGATCAGATGATATGGATGTAATTTGCATATTTGTGTTATATGCGCTTAGGGTTTGATTTTTTTCTTAATGCTTTGAACCTTACTAACTTGGTTTGATAGATATCAGCAATGTTGCCTATATATTTATATAGAACAATAATTAGCTATGCATGTGGTTGTAATGTTTTACTCTAGATTTTCATGTAGATGCATTTATAGATTGATTTTTATGTATGCAGACTCATAATAATACTTGTATTGACATATAGATAATATTTATGTAGCCTCACAAAGTTAGATCGTACATTAACTTATATGGTATATAAAATAATAATTGACTAATACAGACTACTAGTATCTAACCAGGTAGGTTTTTTTTTTTTTAGCTGGCTGTCTAAAGCTTCTTTTGTTATCAGGCATAACATTGCCCCTAAAATTTTGAGATTTGAGATTCTACAAGTTTTCTGTTATTTTGTCTTTTGTTACTTTTCCAGAGAGTATTAAAGTTATAGTTAGGGCTTTTATAGCTGGTCATACTTACTTCATTCCATGTGGAACTTAGGGCTGTAACGCTGGACCAAGCGGATTTCAGAGTTTGTTGTTGCAGTTTCTGTAACAGTCTTCTTTTTACAGAACCAGGTTGTTAGCCTAATTCAAACCCCCAACCTGGAGGACCAGTGGGTACTATTCGTCTGGTCCCTACC
This sequence comes from Tegillarca granosa, assembly GCA_029721355.1. Classification (NCBI taxonomy): domain Eukaryota; kingdom Metazoa; phylum Mollusca; class Bivalvia; order Arcoida; family Arcidae; genus Tegillarca; species Tegillarca granosa. Next base: position 22,540,981 of record CM056605.1, on the reverse strand, counting down.
CTTTGACCTGTCTGACTTGGGTGACCCTACCAGGAGACAACTCTCCCGCCAGCATAGCTCTCAGGGCTATTGAGACACTCAAGCTCCCCAACCAATGACAAGGTTGCACCCACTCTGGGAAGATAGCTGGCCATATGTTAATATTAATTAGTGATGTATTCTTGGCCTCATACATCAAGTTTAACAGATTGATAATCAGATAGATAGGTTAAAAATCCGGCACTTTACAAAAAGATTGGAGAAGTGTATTTGGGTGAGGAATGGTTAATGTTGGATGTGTTTATGAATTCATATACTCCATACACAATAAAATAAGATCATTCTGGAGAGCCTTAAGTGTATGATTTGAGACGAGAAATAACAGTTCACTAAGGATGAAATAGATTGGGGTGGGGGTGATCAAAACCTTGTACACTATTGTTAACAAAAGTCAGATTGTGAATGTGAGATTTGGGTAAGGGTGAGTGGAGCGTTTCTGTACTCTACACTCTACAGATAAATGCAGGTAATAGTTGGGAATGGGGATGTGTAACATGTAGTTTTAATTCTACAGATGAACATGTGAAGTTAGAGAGGGTGTGCAACCATACACATCATCACTCTACCGATAAATAGAAATGAGGTAGGGGATACACCCAGGGTGTGCAACTCTGCTCTCTACACTCTACAGATGAATAAATAAGGGTTGCAGTAACCCTGAATTACATTGGACAGATAATTAGGGGTTGGGTGTGATTTAGCTGAGCAAAGAAATTTAGTTATATAGCATTGTAATGACTTTATTTTGTATACTGATCAAAAGATTTCAGAGATTTAAGTTGTTTTTAAGTACCCAGTGTAATGTTATAATCTTTCACTTTTAACTAAGCTGTAAACAATGAAAGTGAGTAAGTATAAAAAGTTAAGTCATTATTTTGGTAGGAATGGCAGCTACTGTAAACAATCTGATATTTCAAACACCTTGATAATTCAAGTACATGAAGTGTATTAAGGGTCCAAGGAAAAATTTTTGTATGACAGACCAAAAATGTTCACCTATATATTTTTGTACTGTGAGTTTTATGCAAGCACTAAATTTTTGCAATACAGAATTCAGGTTGAATTTAATAATTTTTTGTGAGGAATAACCAAAAAATAAAATTTGTAAAATGAAAACAAGTAATCTCATTAAAAACATGAAATTGTGAAACCTTGTTTAAGTAAAGAAACAAAATTTTTATGATCCATATATGTCTGATGCTTATTAAGTGGTACCTTCTAAATCTTATGTCATGAAAAATAGAAAAAAGAGACTTACATTTGTTCACATACATACGTAATTTAAACAATCATTAGACTGTCTGCATTTGATGTGCTGTTACACATGTGCACATTTGTTTGAAACACAGATAAATTTGATTTTATTACCGGTACATGTTAACTGATATTTGTGTTTATAGTATACATAAAAATTTCTTGAATATCACCAATAGGTTTTCTTTGACAGGAACTTAACTATTTTAAAATGGTTCATTCTAATTAAAATCCAGTGTTTGAATCATTAAGATGTTTACAACGCTGTTTATTTTGGTATGTGTGTAAATTTAAGAAATGAATTATTGTTTAAAGTCACATCAGCATTATTACAGCTATTTGTGGCTTAAATGAATTACAGTTACATTTCTTTTAGATTTCAATAACACCTGGCTAACTCAAAACAAACTTAAAACTACAGCTAAATTGTTAAGAACTGTAGTTTCTGCTGCCTTTGTGTCTGTATGTAAACAGCTGGGAAATATTGCACCATGTCATTTTGTATATACATCGGCCAGTATATGTAAAATGTTAAAAGGTAACTTTAGATAATAGATTCAGTTTCTTATCTGTTGAGTTTTAACTTCTGGATTTTAAATGTTTTTGTATGGGGACTAATTGTTAAAGTTGTAGACCAACAGATTTAGAGTACCATCCAGGTTATTACAGAATCTGGGTTCATAGGTCAAAGCACCATCCAGGCTGTTCCAGAATCAGGGTTCATAGGTTGAAGCACCATCCATGCTGTTACAGAATCTAGGTTCATAAGTTAGAACACTGTCCAGGCTTGTTTTCTTGACTTTTTGAGCAAGACATTTTATTGATTTTTGCTCTAGTCTGCCCAGTTGTTACAGATAATGAAGATTTAATTGCATTATGCAGTTGCATCCCATTCAAAGGGTGAAAAAATAACACATTGCTACATTGTAAAAAGGTTTAATGTCTTCAAATTTATATATAGTTGGAATATAACTCAATATATGCTTAGTACAGTAATATTGACTTGAATGTAATACCTTACTCACTGACTGCCCGACCGCTTGATTGACTGACTGACTGACTGACTGATTGAATGACTGACCGATTGATTGACTGACTGACTGACTGATCAACTGACTTCTTTGTGTACAAAATAGGACATTTGTTTTCAAGCAAGATTGGTAAAAATTATGTTGTTTATAGAGAGTTCTGTTACAGTTTAACCATTTAGTTAGTAGACAAATACCCGGCATTTAGAAAAGGTGCTTATAAGTAGGTTTAGCAAGTGTCTCTTGTAGTAGTTAGTATCTTGACTGGGATGAAAAAGCCACTTTAGCTGTAACTACAATTCAAGGAGATACCCTAAAGCATTTATTGTCATCTGAATTGATGAACATAATTTTTGTTCATAAAAAGTACTTATTGTAGACAGTAAAGGTCATTCAGAGTACTGACAGTAGGTGTATTGTCTTACTCCTTTTCAAGATAAATGATGAACATGTATTGTACTACTGGTATACTACTTAGTGCACTTAACTTTACAATCTTTATGTACTACACAATGTTCATACCTTGTAAAGTATTGCCATTGATCTCTGGTAAAATCTTCTGTCTGAAATCTTAATGAAAGAAGTTTTACATATTATAACAGCAAAATCTGTCTTCTTCAGCAATGTTCTGTGATAAACTGTTAAAAAAAGTTTGTTTCCTAAAATATGAAGGATTTTTTTGAAAAATATATGAAAAAAATTATGGAGGATTAAATACCAGGAAATAAATATTAAGTGTAGTTTATAAGAATAGAAATGAAACAGATATATTATTCATTAATAATACATGTATTACTTTACCACTGGCAAGTGGAAAATGCATACATGCATTGTACAATAAAAGTTATATTTACTTCCAACCTGTTTAAATATTGGTAATAAATCAAGAAGGTTTAGGTTTTTATTTTCATAAACAATAAATGATCAGGAAATTACAACAGAATTAAATGGATTAACAAATATTTTGAGTATCGTTACTGGTAAGTGGAATATGCATTTATGTAAATTAGAACTTGCAAAACCTGCATGTCAATTTCCTGAATACTATGGATGACTTAGAGGTTATGATGAGATCTAACAGTTTAATTGTTGTAAATTGAACTGGATTTTTCTAAGTGAAAATTGCCTTACAGGATATACAAACATTAAACAATCATGCATTTTTGAGCAAACATACAATAATACATTATCATAATTTACAAAAAAAAAAAATTCTGTGACTTATCTTTCATAAAAATTATCCTGACTACCAGTACTTAATTTTATGTTTCAGTTTTAAATTGTAGATTCTGCTTCCAATGAGGTAGCTTAGTAAGTAGAGTACTTACTTAAGTTGAAGATTAATCTAACTAAAACTTGAAAATAAAATATAAAATTTTCTTTGTTATGCATACAAAATTTAAAAAAAAGTCTCTTTGTCAGTACTTTTGATGAGTAGAGCATCCGCCTTGAGAGTTGGAAGTCATGGGTCCTACCTGGTCATACATGAGACTAAAATTTGAGATACTGCCTTCTTGCCTTGCACTTGGTAGTAAGACAGAGTATTAATTGGTTCACCTGATGTTAGGATAATGTGTCTGGGGGAGAAGTTTGCTTGTATGCAGCATACTGACTCAGTGAGCTAGCACCTCTACAAAAAGGAAATGTTAGTACATGTATAACGCAGACTATATAGCACACACACACACACACACACACACACACACACACACACACACACACACACACAATGCACATGCAATGTTGTCTTTAGATCAGTAAGGAGATATTTATAAAAGTTACTATCTTCATAAATAGCTGTAAAATTGCTGATGCAACAAAGAACAACACCACAACAAACAAACCAATTTAATATACTGCATATATGATTCATTTACCGATGACTAAGAAATAATCTGCACTATCGGTATATGCAGCACCTCAAGTTTTATATAAATTCATCATGATAATTTGCTTTTGTTAATGAGAAATACAGAAGTTTTTCTTATCTTGGTAGTTAGGGTAATACTTGATATCATAGCACCTGCTTTATTTAACATTATTCAGTAATAGACCAGTTATCATAATTAATGACGCAAATTGTCAAATTTAAGTCTCTCTTGTCTAGCATCATTCAGTTTCCATTTTATATTTTTTTAAATTTCAAGTAACTTCCTTGAATCTTTCTCTAATGAAGTGTGGAATTGAATTATAAGAATATTGCATGTAGTGTTGCAGTAGGATGTTATGGTAGTCAAATGACACATGGCTCACCTTGAACTGTTATGGCTGGTTGTGAATTATATATGTTTCTGATTTGTACTTACACACACTATTTGCAAAGGTTGCTGCTCCCACTGGTGCATACCCCAGCTGACATCAAGTAGGTCACTAGAAATAGTGTGACATGATGTGGTGTAACATGAACATGTTTCAAGTCAAGTTTGAACCCACAACTCTTTTATTTTCTGTTAAACACTTGCATGCACACAAAACTTTAAAATCATTTGGGTAATTTTTAGCAATGCACACAAAACTTTAAAATCATTTGGGTAATTTTTAGCAACAATCACACATATGTAACTGAATACATGCATATGTATTTACCTCACTTTTTTCATGTCATTAATCAAAATTTAAATGAAATTACTTTTGTTTAAATTGGATTTGACCCTATATTAACAGATTCCTGATAAAAATTTGTAATTGTAAAAACTGACTATGATTATAATAAAAGTGTCTTTGATTTCTCAAGCATGTACAGACTTCCAACATACATGATAATTAAATGAGAGAGATAAATGATTAGAAAACAGTAGATTAAAGTGTTAGATTTCTCACAGTTTAGAGTTTGATAACTACTAGTTTAATTATGTAAAAGATGCATCAATACTTCACAGAAAGAGCAGCTTTTGTTTTGATTTCCGTCTGTGTTAATGTTTGATTTCTGGAGAGTTAATGGCTGAGAATACAGCATTAGTATTTTTATTTGTTTACCATTGGATATACAAAGGTATACTTAGGTACATCAATAATTCACTAAAAGAAGGGGTTGTTTGTATTTTAATTATAACTAACAAGATGTAATTAAGTTCTATATGGAGATTTATTGATGTAAAGGGGTTGATTTTGTATAATATATATATATATTTATATATGATATTGAGACTAGACATTCCGTCACACACACACAGCTAGAACAGATCAATACCTTCATATTGGAATTGACGACCAATGGTACAATCTAGATATAGTAGTGGGAATGATAACTGTAAAATACATACACTAGAGGATTTTTAGAATTAGTGTTTGGTCATAAAGATGTTTTCACTCACAGACCAAGGACTATGAAATAGATGTCACATGAAATATGTATCAAGTTCAATAGTATGTTGTTGATATTAGATACAGTACTACCATGTTTAGATAAAATTTAATTTGATTTTTAAAGGAATTTTAATAAGGATTTTACTATTGAATCGTTTTACATCCGGAGAACATCTCAGGTCTTTAGTTATTTGATATATATAGAACAGAAATATTGGATTGATTTAATTAGTAGCTGTTGTTGGATGGACTGTGTCACACATTATGAATATTTTGTCTTGAATTTACTAGTACCGTATTGAAATCTTTAGGAAGTCAAATTCATTGCAGTCGGTTTAAATTAAGATTTTAGTAAACAGAAAATTTGGATTAATTCTATTTAGCTACCACTGTTTCTAGCCAGCGTTGACGAGAGCATGTCATATCATATGAATATTTAGTTTGCATTCGATAGTGTCTTAGATGTCTAGATCCTCTTGATCATTAAGTGATAGTGTTAAATTTTTGGATGTCTTGTTAAGTATTGGTAAGTATAGAATATGTATATAGAATATTTTGACTTGATCTGTATCAGTGACATAAATATTGCATGGAATTTAAAACAAAGGCAACACATACACACACACACACACACACACACACACACACACACACACACACATTCATTATATAGTAGCACTATCTGAACTGAACACATTCTTGACTGAAAATTTTGTTGCATGGAACTTGAAGTATAAGCATGACACATGGACACATAGACACATAAGCATATATACATACATGCAAAAGCATAGTAAATAACAGTAGCACCTGTCTAAACTGAACAGATTCCAGACTTAAATTTATTCAGATTCTACAGGGTTTTATTTTTAAAAAAAAAAAAAAAAAAGCACACACACACACACACACACACACACACACACACACTAATATAGATACCCTGAATTTGTGTATTCTATACTTTTAATTCTTAAGAGATTACTAGTAATAAATTAGTTTCTCATTACAAATACAAAGAAACAATATTTGGCCATAATATCCAACCTGTATGATGTGTAGGAGTGTCTGCATTAGTAATTTAATCAGCAAATGAACTAATAGATTGAGTTTGATTATTTTCGCCTACTTCTCATCCATTATTACAAGTATATAAAGTAGATGGGATGTTTTTAGGGTGATTAGCTTTTACTTTCATGTTACAAATAATTTTAATGAACCCTTGCAACATGCTAAGTTGAGGCACTATGAAAAAAATAATTCATGTAATTTTCTGTATTGTTTGATCACCTGCAAAAAGTACAGCAAAGTTTATGTTTATTTGTTGTTAAAAGTCTAATTGTATATTGTATGTTTTTCTACACATGGTTGTCAGTTTTCTGTTATTACATCTGTCATGAAACATTTTTGTTCATTTAAAAAATGAAATGTCACTTTAAAAAATCAATGAGCTGTTCTTTTGATGAATAAAAAAGCACATCGCTGAAAAAGAAAAACCAGTCAGGCCTGTAAGTTTAAATGTATCTTTGCCTGGTTAAAAATGTGATGGCATCTAGCCATCTACAAGTAAATTAACACTGATTCCATTGAGCATTTTTCTGCTGTTTTTTGCATGAGTTTTTGTTTGGCTTTACATTGATTGATTGATTGATTGCTGTAAAGGAAGAAAAGTATAAATTATGTTTGAATTGTTGCTGTTTATTTGGATCTTGTTCTCAATTAAACCCTGTACTTTTACTATGTTTTTGACATATTCTGCTTTAAATCTTATTAAAAAAGAATCTTTGCACATTGTATTGTTAAACAAATCAATTATTGGTAAATAATGTTAAGTTTCTATCACATATTGTCACTGAATGCTATGTATACAGAATCTTTTTTTGTTGATTTTAAATATTAATGATTAATTGATGGGGGTAAGTTTTTCTACAAAAAATAGAATTAATTTTTAAGCATGTTTTACTTGTACCTTTTTTTTTTTTTGGAATTTTATTTTCATACACTTACTTACTTACTGTATTTAAAACAACAACAATTCATCTGTTATAAGCATATTACATTTTATTTTCTTTTAACATTGTACAAATGTGAAAGCACAATTTACCAACCAATAATACATATATTTTAACACATCAATTGATTTTCTGATATAAAAATACTGACAAAGACTTCCTTTTTAAATTTTGATATTGATTAAATGGCCTGTTTGACTCAAATGGCCTAAAAATGGTGATTTTTGGTGAAATCAACCCCTTTTGAACATTACTGTGAATTTTTTTCTTCAAAAATTTAAAAAAGAATTTAATGGGTAGGGGTTTGAAATGAAGTCTTACCAAATATTGTATTCAGAAGAAATATTTATTTTTTATTGCTTAAATTTAAAAGATTGTTCACTGATCCTTAAGGCAATGAGTTCCTTTAGTACAGTTGATGCAAGTTGATATGTAATGATTATAAATGATGCAACAGTTAAGTGTTTTAGCTACGTTACCCCCTGTGAAGTCTGTTATATTACCAATTTTAAGCAAGACCTGACTGTTATGGATCATTGAATTTACGTCTGTATGCAGCAACATCTGTGTAATGTATTTACATTTTTACTTGTCTGTCAGAATCAAAATGCAAATGTTCTGGTACACAGTGATGCATGGTATGGTTCAGGCATTATGGACTTACAATTGAAGCGACATTGGTTCAATTCTATGATCAGAACTGCTTGTTTATTCTTAATCAAGATATTTGATTTCACATTATTTGAGTCTTATAAGTTACTTATAAAAGAACAAGCAATAGTGACCTCACATAACTTAAGCAGGGCTCCGCAAGCGCCAGTAAGGTTAATCGGCAGTTGGCAAAGGGTACATTGAACGACTAACCCCTCCCCAGATCGGCATAACCCTCCCTCCCCAATGATCGACAAAGGGTGAACCCCACCCCGAATACTTTTCTTCTTTTTAATAAACACAGCTCAGATAGGTAAAGAAATGAACATTAGAATTTTTATTTGAAAATTAAGTGTTAACATACTGCTTTTCAAAACTGTCAAGTCGTTGGCAATGCAACAAAACGGTAATTAAACAGTTAAACTGAATTCTGTTGATATGTTGGTAATAATGATATCACAGGTTTAGTACATAGGGATATCTGTCATTTTAATTATATGTCGATGTATGACAATGTCACATATATAGATAAATGTTCATAAATACCACTAATTCATATCTTGCAAAAAATCCCATCACTGGTAACTAAAAACATATTGACATATAACAGAAACGACAAATAATCCTGATTCAAAAACCACATGTAATGTAGTGATCATGTTGTTGTTGGTAACCTGAAAAATGGTCGTTATTAATCTAGTCAACTCATGTATATAGAGATTGGGTTGGTTATTAACTATAAACAGGATTGATCAAGGACATGTATAACTCAGTTTGTATATTGTAGTAGAAACAATGTGAACAGGTGAAGCCCCTAGTAATCAATTAACTTGTAATGTATAAGGTAATTAATTACCTTTGAATTGGGAAGTTCAGTGAATTGAGACACTGTCCTGACTATTCTTAATTGTTGACAAGCCGACATTAAAGATTTTTTAATCAGATTTTGTCTTACTCTTTATGGAAAAAAAGTCAACTTGGATATTTTTCAATCGGCGTTTTGAAGTTTGAATCGGCATTTTTTCGCAAATAATCGGCATTTGTGAAGGCCTGAACTTAAGTCCAAGTAACTAACCGTATAAAAGAACAAGCAGTAGTGACCTAGCTGACATAACTTGAGTGTCCAAGTAACTGTTCAAAGAACAAGCAATAGTGACCTCACATAACTTTGTCCAAGTAACTTCAATAGTACAAGCAGAAATCATTTCATATTGCTTGAGTCCAAGTGACTTATCAAAGAACAAGCAAAAATGTTTTTAAATTAGAAATGCTGAGGTTTATCTACTGATATAGAAGAAGTTATGTGTTTTCTCAGTTGCTGCACACCACTGAAACCAGGGCAGTAAAGCACAAATCTGAAAAACTCATAGGCTAAAGACTTATAAACATATGTTGACAAACGTGATGGCTGTATGGCATAGCTCTTCTCTACTTGATAGCTTATTTTAAAGCAGTCAGATCTGGAAGAAAGTTGCCTTTCATGTCTTATTTTTGTGATAGTTATCCCTCTTTTCTGCATTGCTGTTTGATTTACAGTACTTAAAAGAATTTTTTTAGGGACTAGCTACAATTTTTTTTTCTTTTAACATAGTTCTATTATTCTGCTTGTAGTTATCTCCCTTAGTCCACTGTACTGTGTATAAATTCCTCGTGTGCATAAATTAATTTTTGTTGACAATTTATTTTATTTGCAATTAATAAATCATTGGTTTTAATTCATATACAAATTGATAATTAAATTTATTTATTTCAAAAAAAATTCGATAAATAAATAAATAAATAGATAAAGGAAGAAAAAGAAGAAATTTATATTCCCCCACCCCCACCTACACACACACACACACACACACACACACACACACACACACACACACACACACACACAGAGCTATCTGCTTATTCCATAATCCTCTGTAGGATGTTATATTTTTCTAATCAGTCTCTTTATTGCTTGGTTTTGTGATTATTTCTTTCTATTTGAACTGTGTGTTGATTTAATATTTAGGTTTGTTGATAGATTAGATCAATACACAGCTGTTCCCTCAGTCACATACTTACATAAAATAATAACAAAAAAATACCCAGGATGTAGAAATAGTGTTGATTTACTAAATACATAACCAGAAAACTTGAAACCAGATGTTCAAACTTGAATGATTGTGCTCATTTAAAACTTTATCTATCAACATAATCATCTTTAAAAATGGACAGTAATATCAACATGCATCTTGTATCTGGAAGCAGAGGAACTGACAAAGTTTCTACCAGGATATGTAATTATCGTTCTGTGGTTTGTTTCTGATTAGTCGGCAGATTTGGGAGTCGAGTCTAAAGAGTTTTAATAAGAAATGCTTCGTTTTCATTTATTAGAGAGAAATAAGATTTTTTTTACTTCATATATATTTTTACTAACTGATTAAGATTTTCATCTGTGATGAATTTTTTTATTTCAAATTTTAAAGATATTTCATGTTGTTGTTGTTATAATATGGTAAGGTTTTTTTTTTATTTTTAATTACATACATGTGATTAATTTGTTTGGTATTAGTTCATTATAAATTTTTCAGATTTTTTTTCTTGTTTTTGATATTTATTCATTATATATGGATTAATTCTTAATGCAGACTAAATAAATGGACATCTCCAATTAAATTAAAAAATGACAAAGCTTTTTCGGATTACAAAATATTGGGGTTTATTTGTCCTTCTATCATGTGATCAGTACTCTATGATATTTGTATGGAACAATTTGAAAAAAAATCAAATTTCCTGGAACAATATTATTTATATAAAAAAATCTCAACTTATGTAATTCTATATTCAGTGGATTACAATGTACCACAACAATGTTATGGGGTATTTTGCTGCAGACTGGTACTCTATTTTTTATTTTAGCTTATTAGATATTTGTTAGAATTTTTTTTTACTAAATTTATGTATTTTATATTTTTTTAAAACAAAATATTATGATTTACATAATTTTAATTTGGTTGTTTATTTATTCATTTATGTTTTTTTTTTTTTTTTTTTTTGCAGAGTGACGACGGAGTTGTTGATGGGAAATGTAAAATGGATAACCAGGATGCTGTTGTACAACTAGTACAGGTAGAGTGCATGAATATCTATAAATCACTGGTTAATTTGTTGTTGTTATGATTACCTTCACAGACAACAGACTACAGACAATTATATTTTACTTTGTAATAAGGTTAAGGAATGTCACTGATTACTTAGTCACCAAATTTTACTTTTCCTTCAGTAAATGTTTTCATCATCTTCTCTAATGGACCAGTAAAATATATGTGCTAATTGCCATAAATGCCATCTTAGAATGATCAACAAAATCTTAATTATATTTATTGGAGATTGAATGTGGGATCTTGACCTCTTTTTGTGGACTGGTCTTGGGCCATTGAGTATTTGTTCTGGGCTAGCAAATGTCAAAAATAATATTCCAAAACTAGTGGGTCAAAAATAGACTTTTTGAGACTTGTGTGAAAAAGAAACTCATGACATCATAATAAATCTCTGTAATGTACTAGAGCAATACTGTCTTTCTAGACTGACTAATCTTTTTGACTGCAGCCTGTTGGCCAAGCAAGTGTAACATATGCAACCAACATTGAACCAGTTCAGATGTATAATCATTTTATTTATATTTCGTATTGTATAGGCACAATATCACATCCCAAAAAGTATTGTCATTGTTGTTAGAGATATATTTTTACTTACCATAATTCTATATTTGATATTAACTCCAACACAAAATAACCTTATATGATTCATTGAATATCATCATTCAGAGATTACTGTTTAAATTTATTTTGTTTTAATTTTTTTCTACATAGGATTTTTATGATTTTTAAATTTTGCATGTTTTCTTTTTAAAAGATATTCAGATTTTGAGTAGTCTTGATTTGCATGACTGCAAGACAGCAGGCTATAACAACTTCTGCTCTTGGCATCAAATGGTTCAGGACTTTTGTCATAAGCCATGTTTTTTGTTATTCTGAAATTTCTGTTCTGTGAAAATACATTACTCAACCAAAAGCTCAACAACATAAGCAACATTTTCACAACTTAGCCTTTTTCTTTTGTTATTTTTAAAGTTCTTTTCTCTTTGAAGCACTTTGTTCAATCAGAAGTTCAAGAGCATAGGCCAAATCCTTACAAGTTAAGCAATTTTCTTTTGTATTTATGAAGTTCCATTCAGTTTTAAGCCCTTTTGCTCCATAAGAAGTTCAGGGACATTTATTTGCACAAATGTGACTGAGGCAAAGGGGAAAATTTTACAGTGGTCCATATCATTTATATAAAGATGAAATGACTTATCTAATGAACATTAGTTAGATCTTAAATATTTTAGATGTAGGACAAGTAACATTTGATTTAAAAAAAAAAAAAAATGGGCTGTTGGGCCCCAAATGGGGAAAATTTAATTTTTGACAAGCACAAGAGATAGTTGTCATGTTCTTCAGGTGAGAAATAAAGCCTTTGGGCCTCTTTTTGCATGATATCACACCACAACTTTTGTAACTTTTTTCTCACTAACTAAAAAAGAGGGGCACAGATTTGTAGCCTTTATCTTTAATGCTATTTCTGGCATCAAGTCTTTCAATTTTGACTCTTTTCTCTTGTCTTTGGCTTTTTTCTTTTTTATGAAATTACAATTTTTTCATTTGTCCAAAATGCTGTTGTGTTGATCATTGAAAAATATCTTACCGGTATTCTATTTTGTCACACTGCTTGAACCTGTTAGTTTGAAATTTTAGACTTATAGCAATATATGGATTAAATTCAAATTTAAATTTGGTCTCCGTAAAGGAATAAAGTGAAGTAATGGTGTTTTTATGCTCCAGTCAAGGCAGTTTATGGACTGTGGAGGAAATTTGAAGGCTTAAAGAAAGGTGTGTTAGGACAGACTTGATTTGATCACAAACTCCCCTGTTTAAAGAAATAAATAAATAAATAAATAAATAAATAAATAAATAGAAAAAAATAAACACTTATCTAAATAAGTAAACAAATAAAAAAATTCTTACATAAATAAATAAAAAAAATCTTATCTAAATAAATAAATAAATAAATAAATAAATAAATCTCAATTTTATTAAAAATTGATAATAGATAAGTTTATTTTGTTGTTATCAGAAGTATAAAGAATTAACATTATTTATTAGATAAGCAGTTTATTGCTAGAGGGTAGTAAATATTTGATCTGTGATTGGTTATTGATCTTTAGCAGTATTGATAGCATAATGATAGATTTATACCACTCTGAATGAAACATCAAATAATTCTTAACTTAGGTCAGTCAGTTAGTTTAGTCAGGGAGCAATTTAATCACCAAATCATGAGAAAATAGCCACTAGGAAAATCATACTAAGATTGAAAGCTTCTGTATCACCTGGTTTTATTTTGTGAATTTTATCAACATATGGTCTGATTTATTATTGAAAATAGCCATTTGGAGAATCTAAATATCAGTGGTTTGTTTGAACTTTAAACTTGAACTTAAATATAAAGTTTTATAAGGACCAGTGAGAAGTGAGGGAACTATAGAGATACTAAAAATAACCAATAGGGGAATTTTAATATCCAGTAAAGACTTTATAATGGCCAGATTTTAATCAGAATCAAAGGAAAGGTCAAGGATGTACTTGTAAAATTTTACTTGGATCTGTTGTAATGTAAATGTGTTTATTTATGGTTTAATATCAGTTTTATATATATATATATATATATATATATATATATATATATATATATATATATATATATATATATAAAATATCTTGATTTTAATTTATTCATAAGACACTGCATGAGTTCTTAGATCTGCTTAGTTGTGATAATGATTAGACACAGTGACTGCCATGCCATGTGTGAATGAATATTTTTGTTGTACACACACACAGTGCTATCCTGGATTTTAACTGGATGTTGACACACTGATTCTCCTAACATGGCACACACAAACACAGAACTAGTGTATATGATTGTTGTGGATTTCAAATTGGATATAGCTATTATCATCATCATCACACGTTTAATAACTATCATATATTTATACAATTATGCTTGTATATGTTTTTATTATTTGCCTGTCATTAGTTGCTTATTTTATTTCTACAAAGGGTAAAGCTGGAAATCAGGTAATTGTTGTTATTATTTATTATTATTTACATGTTTATTTTTCATTTTTTTTATGTTTGGCGTTATGATTTCTCACTGTTTATTTTTGCTGCACATGTTTTCTCACAATGTTCAAAATCACATTCTCATTATCATCCCACAATCCTTCCCTGGCAAAGATCATCCATTAAAAAACTAATTGTGTTACATGCATTATACCCTCCATCCTTCCCTCCATATTTGATGTTACCATCAATAATGCATAAAAAACTAATTGTGTTACATCCCTTCCTCCCATTTCACCCTTTCCTAATTCATTTTTACCATTATAATATGTTTAAAGAAAGAACTAATTGTGTTATGGAATAAGGGCTTTTTATTTAGTCTGTTGAGAATTTTCTAATAATAGCATGTTTAAAGCTGATATAATTACTTTGACCTTATGATGTATTTTAAAGAGAATAAATGTGTTAAATCTGATAATAGCATGGATTCCCCAGACCATGGAATTCTAGGTCAAGATGGGTATAATGTGAGCTAGTACAGTGACCTTATGATGATGTTATTACTGACCACCCACCGGACACTTGACCTAGCTTCCTGTTTGTCTGTCTGATAATACATGTTCCATGTTACCTATATGTTTGATTGTTTGGTTGAATGATAGGAGTAATCAGATGTAAAGTACACATGTTATATTTGTTTGCACACACACACACACACACACACACACACACACACTTATAAGGTCCACAGTGGCTGATTGATCTTTTCCCTGGCTTATTGATCACAGCACCTCTTTCTGCCAAAGTTAAAATCCCACTCATACCCATGCTAGTGTAATAAAGTTTGTCACTTGCAGGAAGTTTGTGGTTTTCTCCTGCCTCTCCTCAGTTTTAGCAACCATCCTAGAACTCAATATAATTTTTTAAAAATCTTTACTGGGGCATGAAATATAACTCTACTCCACTTCACTGATGCAGACTGTCACTGGCATAAACACACACACACACACACACACACACACACACACACACACACACATATATATATAAACTACATGTATTATTATTGACATGATACAGACTTATATAAATACTCCCATACATACACACATTGTATGTACATAGTATTTACATACAGATATTCATCAGTACATTTATTTAAAAAAAACAAGGAAATTGTGAGTTAGTACATTCAATTAAAGCAGATAGAACATGAGAGAGAGAGAGAGAGAGAGAGAGAGAGAGAGAGAGAGAGAGAGAGAGAGAGATATTATTTAATATCAAAGCAATAAATGCAATGTAAAAATACTATCTATCTATCTACCTATCTATCTATCTATCCGTCTGTATATATATATATATATATATATATATATATATATATATATATATATATATATATATATATATAGAGGGAGAAGAATGAATTGATACTTCAATTAAAGCTGATATACATAAACATTTAATTGATAACAGTTTATTATCAAATTAACTCATTCAACCACTTATTAGTTATTAAGATTAATTTACTAATGAGCTTTGGGTCATAACTATCATCACCCCTGGAGAGCCACAGGGGGATGTAAACTCAAGATGTGCATGCCATCGAAGGATCTTATAATTTTGTATGAGCTGTATATAAAAATTTATGGCTGGGTGGTTAAGATACAGATACACATGGTTTAAGGACCATGTGTTTAACAACACTGTGATAGCTCAGTTGGTAGAGTGTTTGGTATGTAAGCAGTATAAGAGGAAGTCAATGAGTTTGATTTTTTCATCTGATCAGGCTCATGTCTATCTTAGTTTTATTTCATCAATCACTAAGCCTCAGAACAATTCTTAGAGACATGTTGTAAATTTACAATGGAATTCATCATTTTTTTCACTGAGACAACTTTTTGTTATATATTTAGAAAATAGTTGTATCAAATAGACGTTATTATGAAGGATCAGAATGTATAGTTAGTGTAATGCACTTAGAATGACAATTTTTTTTGTTAAGTAAAAACTACTTTAGATGCACATGTTTCTATACAATGTAGGTACTTACTAAGGATTTACATTAAAAAAATCACATCTCATTATGTCAGGTACTGAGTATTTGTTGAGTGTTTTAACGTGGATATAAATAACAAGCTTATAAGTACATTGAAACATTTACTGGACGCAGCACATATTTTAACATTTTTAAAAAAAAATGTGGTGTGTGTGTGTGTGTGTGTGTGTGTGTGTGTGTGTGTGTGTGTGTGTGTGTGTGTGTGTGTGTGTGTGTGTACGTGCTTGCATGCGTGTGTGTGTGTGCATGTGTGTGTGTGTGTGTTATCATGGTAGGCATAACACATGACCAAGAAAAAATGTCCATGTTCAGTGCCATTCATAATTTGAAATTTCTGCAACTCACACATTGTTGGTGACTCCCTAAAGTAAGTGATATAATTCTAAAAGAGAGAGAAAGCGCCTTTCATTATCACTAATCATTGGTATATGTCTTACAGCTAGGGACATCTAGATATAAGTGAAATAATCTTACTTGGACATAACAGCATTCACTCATTCATTAAAATTATTAAAATTATCATTACACAAAAGAAAAACAATCTTCACCTCGTCATTTTCTCTAGAAGTGTTTACACCTCATCATCATTTGTAGATTTGTTTATGTTGACAGATTATTTCAGCATTGACAGTAATTAATACAGAAAAAGGTTTTAAAAAAATAATGAAGAAATAAAAATATCATTTGTTGACACTGTGTGTAACACCCACAGAGCTTGCTTAAATGTGCCTACTGGTATCTAATATAGTAGTGGTAGAATAAATGTGCATCTTAGCAGACTGTTAGCTGTCAAGCTATCTAAGTATCAAGAGTGGCTGGCTGAATTCCTAGCTTCATGTGGCAAAATGAAAAATATGGACTGGATTAGAATATTGGATTGAACTGAATGTAAAAGATTGTACTCCTGGGCTAGATTTTTTAGATTTATTCCATTTAGTGTAAATTTCATAACTTAGCTTTAAAGTACAATTGACAAAATTTTAGTTTGTAGTACAAGAGCCCAATAAATTTGATCAAAGTGTGCAACTAAACCAAAAGATCCAGTCCAATCGTAGAATTACCTATTCAAAAATTCAATACAGTCCATAGTTTACACTTTGTCAATGATTCAATTGATTACTTTGCCTTTGAAGAGCCTTTGAGTGTGTTGGTGTTTCACAGCATCTTAAGATCTGTATGCATTTATTCTTAAGGTTGTTAAAATTACATTTTGTTTGCTTATTGATTTTAGCTGTCAGCTTTTATTAGGAAAGCATAATTAGAATAATTTTTCCATTTAAATTGACAAGTTATATGTTGTATTTTAAAAATGGTAAGATATTCTTTAATTTTATCAAATAAAGCAGACATAGGTATATTGTTCTTCATATACAACCACCCTGTTATTTTTTTCTATTATTATTGATTTAGTATTATTATTATTATTATTTTGTTTTGTTTTTGGCTGACATAGCCTAAATTAGCCTTATGGTACTGTCATCAGCTTTCCCAGTGAAGGGCTGTAAGTTCAAACCTCAATGCTGCTTAGAACATTATCTCACATTTCTGTGTTCTTTGGAAACCAGTCTAGCCTTAGTATGAGCAGCGTACAAAAACCAAAAACAAGAACCTATAAGGTTTGCCGGCATAAACACTGCAGAGGTATAAATTTCTGTGAATTCACCTGTATAGCTGGTGGTGTCTGGAAATAAGTAAGTCACTTACTGTCCTTTTGACTGATTTTAGTTTCTGTTTGGGTTTTGATGGCTGTGGGATTCACTAACATGTTAACACTCGTCTAAAGGGCAATCTGTAATTCCGAATCTCATGTACACCATCAAAAAATACACAAACAATTAATTTTATTGACAAACTTTAATTTTGTTTTTGCCAAGAATTTATCAGATTAAAACAAATAAACATGAGCATTAAACCCTAATTACAACTATGATAATGCATTAATGACAAATATCACAATTTTTTTTACTACTGTATGTTACACCCAAATTGGCCAAGTGGTAGTGTTAAAGTTTTTGGTTACCGGTAATACAGTACATATTTAAGGAACTGGATTTGTAGATGGAATAGATTTTTCTTTTGACAGCTGTTGTTATGAAAAACATAAAATTGACATACTGTGAAAATTCTCATGCTGTGGAAACTTAATTCTTGTGTAAACTAAAAATGTCATCATTTCTTAGGATGTATTGTTAAATCAGATCTATTTTACTTTTTCTAAGCAAATATGTTAACACTGAAAAACAATCTTTTAAACAAGTGAACTTTTTGTAGAAATCAGAAATGATCTAATAAAAAGACGTGGCTCTGTATATGTTGCAGTATATGTTGGATCAGGTCTTGTATCTGTATATTCTTGTACATTTTGATACACTTATCTAATTTTATGTTTTAGGTATTGAAGTACTCGCAAACAGACTGGAATAAATTAAAACAAGAATTAGAATTAGACTTTCAAGCTAAATTATTAAACAAAGAAAGAGAATGGAGCAAAAAATTAGCAGATAGAGAAAAAACTATATCAAGTTTAGAAGATAATCTGAAATTTCATAAACAGTCCAATGAGGACATGAGGTATGTTATGATAGAAGGTAATTTGAAAATGTTAACAAACATTCAAATAAAGACATAAGTAACATTATCCTAGAAGGTAATCTAAAATTTCATAAACTTACATAAAAAAAATACATGCATAAGTTATGTTATGCTAGAAAGTATTCTAAAATTTCTTAACATCTAAAACAGAGCTGATAAATGACACTGTGATCTATGACTGCCATCTATTCCCTTCAAACCCTTTGATTTTTTTTCTGCCACCTAGTCCTCTCCGATGTTAAGAGGGTAAAAAATCAGAAAAAACAGAACTGATTATATACAATAAAACATTAACTTTTCCTCTTTTGGATTTTGACAGCTAGTTTTAGTGAAAAACAAGACCTTAAAATGAAACAGAAAACCAAGTATGGTTTGGACTGAATAATGATTTTATTATTTGCTAGGAATAATTGCTAGATAACCATATTTCAGGATAATACATTTGAGTTGATTTAATGTAAAGACATTGCTTAAATTAATGATTGTATTGTTGAAAATGTGAAAAACACAAGACTGTTAAGCTTTCTTCATGTTTGTCATAAGTTATCACATGTCATTACATTGAACATCATGCAAAGGTTTTAGAAGGTTTTTCAGATTTAGCCATTTTTAAGATATTTTGACATTTAATGCCATCAAAATGAAAAGACAAGAAAAATTACAAAAAGAACTCCAGTTAATATGGTGTAATACATGAACTCTTCTCTCTAGAAGCATTACAATTTTGCTTTGTATTTCAAAATGTTTTTATTTTGTTTTCAGATGTGTTGTAGCTGAATTTGAAAAGACAATAGCACAGCTGCAAGGTTAGTTTAAATACAGTATAGTATACCGGTACATCACAAATATGAAAATATTTCATATTCATTAAAGCTTTTATCTGTAAAGAGTTTGTAGTGAATACAACTTCCACTGCCATAAAAAACAAACTGAATAATGCATGCTGGATGGTTGTAATTAGTTTTGATTTGCATGACAGTGGAAGTTTTAGAACTACATGTATATATAAACAACATTTTAAATAAGTTTAAAAAACCCACAACTTACATGTGTTTTGTCCTTGGAAGAGCCCCAGACAAATGATGTTACATAAATTCATAAAGAATTCACATGACCAAGACCAATGGGAGTTATAGCTTATATAAAATGCAATTGACAAAGAAGTGCAATGACTAGTTATTCAGTGAATAAATGAGGTCACTTTTTCCTGCAAACAGATCAACAAGAATACATCAGGATTTGAACTGATGTTGCTCCTATGGCCAGTAGAACTGAAAGTAGACCTAGCTGTTGTCTTTTTGTTGTATATAAAATGTATGATGTTTACTTTTCAGTTAAAACATGCCAGTGCCATATATTTGAGTTTGGTAAATTTGTTTTGTTTTTTTTTTATTTCATAGTTATTACTGTAACTTAGGAAGTTTTTCATGGTCATTTTATTTTCATGATATAAAAAATTCTTATATATTCACCCCTATTTTAGATTGTAACAAATCAGCCAAGACGGGTAAACAATTCTGCTGGTCCAATGTCCTTGGCCATCAAAGTTTTCAATCATACCAGTAATATATTTGTGGAAATTGCTTGGTTTTTTTTTTGTTTTTTTTTTTAATTATTTTTTTTTAATTTTCTTTTTTTGTGAGAAATAGAACTGTAAGTTAAAATCTTCATTAGTTCTGAATCAAGATAAATGATTTCTAGTCCAAAAAGGTTATAAGTATCCTAGTATCTCTGGTACACATAAACTTATCATAAATGCTATTTTTTGTAAAGAAAAAAAAAGCATGAAAATTGAAAAAAAAATGAAAAACTTTCTATACCTGATATACAGTATGAAGTATCACAGTTTTGCTAAATTAGTGTTGAGTTTGTACCAATGTTCTGTTATTTAGATCTAAACATGGTGTCACAGTTTAACTGTTTTACCTGTACATGTTAGTCATATGGATTAACTTCTTTACTTTTTTTGTGTTAGTCCATCACTTAATTATTTTTAAAGCTAGATTGAAAACATAACTACATGTATATATGGGTGTTTGAAGAAGGTTTGATTTTAATAAGAGTATTTTACAGTGTCCTTTATCAAGATTAAAAATATGGGAGATTGTTTTTTAGGACTGATTACTGTTAAAACTTATTATAGATATTTGTTTCTGACAAAAAGCTGCTTAAGTCAGCTAGCCTTTATAACCTCTTGTTCTCATCAGTGAAACCTGTCTTTTATGAATGCTTGATAGACTGAAGATTTTGATCAGATTAGACAAGTTATCATTTTAACTAATTACCAGTAATTCAATTATGAATATTATCATTGTGCCTGAAAAATTAATTTAGTGTAAACTCTTTTCATAAGCCCTTCATTTATACACCCTTTGCTTATATTTACATACTTAAAGTTAAATTCTGTGAATGAGAACAAATTGTTAAGGATTATAACCTTACATATTTTCTCACTCTCATTCTGATCTCTTTGATTGAGTCACCTTTTTCTTCTTTTCAATATCTCCTCAAATAATTGTGTACCTATAGTTTTTTCACTGTCCTCTCAAATAATTGGGTGTCACTTTAGTTAACAAATGCACTGTGATAAAGAAGTACATGTATTAGCTTTGGTTTTAGTGTTGCAGTGATTGTTGCTAATATTATTTGTATTATTATTTTATCTTTTATTTGTCTTATTAAAATTTTTATTCTTTGTTTATCTGTGATTAAGTAAACTTACTGGTACATTGTTCCTGATTAAGTTAACTTACTGGTTACATTGTTCCTGATTAAGTTAACTTACTGGTACATTGTTCCTGATTAAGTAAACTTACTGGTACATTGTTCCTGATTAAGTTAACTTACTGGTACATTGTTCCTGATTAAGTTAACTTACTGGTACATTTTTCCTGATTAAGTTAACTTACTGGTACATTGTTCCTGATTAAGTAAACTTACTGGTACATTGTTCCCAATTAAGTAAACTTACTAGTACATTGTTCCTGATTAAGTAAACTTACTGGTACATTGTTCCTGATTAAGTAAACTGATTGGTACATTGTTCCTGATTAAGTAAACTTACTGGTACATTGTTCCTGATTAAGTAAACTTACTGGTACATTGTTCCCGATTAAGAAACAGCACAAAAAATTTATCATAATTATTTTCATGACTTGAATTTCAGTGGAAATGATCTCTGGGTTAGGAATGTTTCTGCATTGGAGGTAGAAATGATGAGAGGACATTCAAACTATTTTTTACAAGAATTTTTTTATTGCAAAGAAAATAAGACATACATTAACCTTTTAATTCAAGAGAAAGATCGGTTTTTGATGGTGTAATCATACAAGACTGCACTTATTTAATTATACATAAAAAGATTTTAATCATGCTTCATGTATTACTTTGTTCATCTTTTTGATTGTTAAATGTTTTAGTCAATTCTCTTTACCTCTATGTTAACATAATCTATGCCATACACAACATACAAGATGTATATTTAACAAAATCATCCAATCACATGACTGATTTCTGAAACCTGTGAACTGACATATTTCACATGTTAACCAATTAGGTTTCTGAAATCAATGAAACCAAGCCCATTTTGTAGCAAGCATATATTATATCTAGAAATAACATTTTTGAAAAAAGTGAATTGTTAAAATTTCTCTTGCGGCCATTTATGGCTCATACAAGTGAAAAAATACATGATTTCAGAACACAATAAAAATTAGCCTAATAAAATTTGTCTGTACATACCAATGCAAATACAATGTACTTTATTGTCAGTCACAGTACAACCAGGGTTACCTTTTTGACTGTTTGTTTTCTGTAGGTTCTTCACTTTTTGTGTTCTGACAAGCACTAGGGACACCTTGTGTGTTCTGACAAGCACTAGGGACACCTTGTATGATCTGAGTAGTATTAGGGACATGTATGTTCAGGCCAGCACTAGAGACACCTGGTGTGTTCTGGCCAGCACTAGGGACATCTAATATGTTCTTTATGGCAGAAGGGATGTCTAAGTTGTTGTTACTGGCACTAACATAACAAAGTGAATGTTATGATAAATAAGGTAAAGCAGGAATGAAAAACTAAAGCAATTTGTGATACTGTTAATCAGTAAATAGAATTTAGTTATTTGTGTTTTTAACAGCTGATAAAGAAAAAACCAGCACAGACTCACAGAGATCATTAGAAGATTTAATCAAAGAACGAGATCAAGTGAGTTTTTATCCAAAACAAATTTATTTAGTATTCAGAAAAATCAACATTTGTTTAAAGCTGCATTAAGTTTTCCAAGGAAAAAATTAAATCGGTGCTAATCTAATTAATGATGCTCCTAATGAACAATGTTACATTTGGTTCAACGATAAAAGCTCGAATAAATACAGAAACAACAATAGTTTCCCAGCGAGATGTAGCATGTGGGATCTAATATTAGAACATGGTTATGTCATCAAAACCTGGGTCATTTAAACACAACTTTCAAAACGGTGAAATATGATAAATTAAACACAGAACTTCATTGAATTTGTCATTTGTGACTTAGTAAGGGATACATAACACCATTTCAAATACATCTGGATATTAATTAAGGGCAATTAATGCAATTTGTCATGTTTTACCTTCGATTCACGGGTTTTTCCGTAAATCCATGCGCATGCTCCAAGCTCATAATTATCATGGTTTAACATTGGCCAACTGGTCAGAGGATTTCGTTTATTTGTTTATTTACAGCAAAAAGAAATGAAATTTTAGAAAATGAATCTCACCGATTTCATGCCTGAAGTGTAAAAAACAAACGGGTACTTGCCTGTTAGAGTGACATTACTTGAAATCATTTTAAGAGATCTTAAAGCTTACAGTTCTTAACTGTTAAGCGTTTCAACACAGTAAAATCTCTATTTACTGTTATTATTCATTCTGATAACAATAACACATGGCATTGGTAATACAATTAGAGACCCGTAGATAATGTGATTCAAATCATAAAAATCGTACATCTGGGCTTAACTGTTTAAGACTTATATAATTAAAAGTTGTTGCTGATTCTGAGTCATACAGTTTTTCAAAAATTCTTAAATGCAGATACAAGGGTTTAGTTGAAACTTTGAATGAAAAATTAAACCATTTAAATAGGAGTGTATATATATTTTATTTTTTGCTTGTTTTAGGCTGTAGATGATTTACAAGGAGTAGAAAGTGCTTTTTCAGATTTACATAGAAGATATGAAAAATTAAAAGGTGTTGTTGAAGGTTTTAAAAAGGTGAGCTAGTTTATTTTTTGATCTGGTTACAACTGCGTAATACAGAAAGTGAATAAATTAAGTCTTATGACAAGGTTGTAGGAATTTTTTTTTAATTATTTTTTTTCTGGCTAACATTATTACACTTAAGATTATGTATAATCTCATCCACCTAAAATTGTTTCTTTGTCTCATACATGTTTATCAGCTTGTCAGTAGTGTACATGGTCTTGTACATTCGGGGGCCTCAGTGGCTGAGTGGTCTAAAGCACTTGCTTATAGATCACAGCACCTCTCACCACCTGGGTTCGAATCCCACATGGGACAGATCCTTCTGTAAGAAAGTTTGTCAGTTCACTTGCCGAAGGTCGGTGGTTTTCTCCAGTCACTCCAGTTTCCTCCATCATCTCAGAACTGTTCGCCTCGAACTAAGTGAAAGAATCTTGACTGATGTGTAAAACACCATTACACCACTACACTCCATTCTTTTACCTTGAAGTAGATAGAAATGAAATAACATTTACTCTTACCAAATAAAGTGAAATGTTGACATTTCAATATGAATGAAGTAATCTTGACTGAGACATAAAACCGTAATGGAATCATTCAATATATTCATTTTCATTAATAAGTAAATTGAAAATGCATTTTCTATTCTAGAATGAAGAAGTTCTTAAAAAATGTGTAGCAGATTATCAACAAAAATTAAAAAGAGCTGAAGAGAAATTACAAGATTTAAAACAACAAGCTGAAGAAAAATTAGATCAGTAAGTCTTTGTATAATGTTCTCATGTCTTTCTCCTTCAATATTTGTCTGTTCTTCTCTCCCATCTCTTAGTCTTTTTCTCTCTATATCATTCTTTAGCAGTCAATTGATTTTAATGATGTTTGGAATGTTTACATATATACATGTATATTGATAAGTCGGAAATTAAGTGTTTTTGATGGAATGTTGTTAATAGGGGCATTGGTGGCTGAGTGGTCTAGGGTGAACACTTATAGATCACAGTGCTTTTCACTGCCTAGAATCAAATCCTGCTTGAGGCAGATCATAGTGTATAAAAGTTTGTCAGTTAACTTGCCAGAAGTCATGGTTTTCCAGAGTACTTTTATTTCTTCCACCATCTCAAAAAACTGACTACCCCAATATATGTGAAAGAATCTTGACTGGGATGTTAATCACTGTTACGTCTCTCTACTCCACTTTTGGGTTAATATAATAATCGGTTTGACATAAATGTAAAAAGAGTTTTTCACATTGTGAATAATAACTTAAAGGCATTGGTTTTCTCCTCCTAAAAGGGTCTACTGTATCATTAAAAATACATGTGTTTTATTCACATTTATTGTTGTCTAGCCTGATTAGTACAAGACTTGGCAGTCTTAAGGCCATCATTTGGAGTTGGCTATTATTTTCATGAACATTGCGATCTTTTTTGGTTAAATTCATTTTATTTCAGGATATTTTATGTTCAAACTGAGATTCATATTTTTCTTGTAAAAATTTCAGAGCAAATATGGAAATAGAAAAAGTCAGAAAAACTACATCAGCTGAAGTTGCCAGATTAGAAGCTGCTGCAAGGAAAGCTGAATTACAAGTCCAGAGTTTACA
Organism: Tegillarca granosa; assembly: GCA_029721355.1. Classification (NCBI taxonomy): domain Eukaryota; kingdom Metazoa; phylum Mollusca; class Bivalvia; order Arcoida; family Arcidae; genus Tegillarca; species Tegillarca granosa. The sequence goes on along the minus strand of CM056605.1, from coordinate 22,515,060 downwards.
AAAAACTGTAGAACAAAAGGTTAGTCAACAAATATGTAAATTTAGTTGCTGAACTATATATATGTGTTATTAACCAAGACAACCAACACATTTATAAACAAAAAAAAAAGAAATTGAATTAATTTGGAAAATAAAAAATTGCAGCTTAAAAATGAATACCGGTATCTGTAATAACAAGGAACACTATGACAAAATAGTTAAAAAAAATGAAAATGCAGACAAACTTATTAAACTACTAATTATCAATAAACTTCCTGACTTTAGATGGACACTGAACATAATTGACAGTATAATATCAAGTGGTGTAACTGGAGTAAATAATTTATGGTACTAAACATACTACTTACATTATCAGAAGTAACATGAATCGTAATTTTATCATGACTAACAGTTTGTTGATTTCTTCAGGAAGAAAACTTCAAAATATGTACATGTATTAAGAAACTGTATTCTGAAACAAGATTTTATCTATATCTTACTAAAACTGAATTGTTAATTTGATTTTTTTTTCAGACAAAAGAAAATCAAGAATTGACTTCTATATGTGATGAACTTATAGCTAAAGTTGGTGTGGATTAATTCTCTCCGTATGATATATAGTGCTTTATTTCATCTTCATGCGGCAGCATCTATCATCTCGCAGAATATATTGGAACAACAGCTTGTAGAATCAGTTTGTGGTGATGTTAAAATATTGAAAGGTTACAAGACCCATAGAAAGCAAGTCTAACTTGAAAAGTGCTGTTGGTCCTAACAACTCACAATTGATCACATGACTATGATGTTTTGCACTTTTCAGGCAAGACTGAAGAATTTTTTTTTATCATTTTAAACAGAAATATTTCAGATGTCAAGAATTAAGAATTTTTTGGTATGTGGGTATGTTTTATGTAATAATTAGGAAATTTTGGTGCCAAGTGGAGTTTTAAAAGTAGAAGTAAATGGAAGTACTAGTACTGTGTGTCAGTGATCAAAGACTCTAAACCTATATATTAAGAAAAATGTGTTTGTTCAGGATGTATTTATTGGATTTAATTACAATTTCGAAAAGTTGGATATAATTTATATGGTTAATTATTATTATTATAAAAATTGATAACAAATGAGAAGTATTTGCCATGTTCTTGAAGGTCCTATTTTGTCTTTGATTTATGGTGTGATGCTGTGGAAAACCATCATGTGTTCAAAGCTTATTGTTTGGTCTTTATGTTCTTTAGGAAACTTGAAATACGAAAACTCAACACTTTTTTTCAGCAAAAATGAAGATTCTTATTTAGTTTCATGACAAATGTTCTCATCGACTCTCATATAAAATGGATTGGTGCAATTGTAGCATTTAGTTTAGTGTTTTCTTTTATATATGGTACTTGAAATGCAAAAATTCTCAAAAATTTGTTATTATAATGCATACAGTCTAGCTGATGAAATTCAAAAAAAAAAAAAATTTTTTTATGTTCACAGTTGGACATGTGTAGATAGTTATGTCATTAAGATGAAATAATTTTTTAACACTATCTTTTACTTTCAGATTTACCAAAATGTGTTGAGTGGCATTGTCTTGATATTTTATATAGTTATTGTTCTATTTTTTAAAATGGATTGTTTAAGTGAGAAAAATAACAAAATTTCACAGATTTAATATTTATTGTATCTTTATCAATTTATTTTAATTATACATCAATTTGATTATCCATAAATGAATTGTTTCAAAAAAGAGATAATATGATACCTGAATCTGTAACAAATTTTTAGAGCCTTCAAACTCTTGTTTCTATGTGTGGAGATATATGGCTGTGGAGTTAAAGTGTACTGGTTAGGGTAAAGTTTTTAAGCTAGATATTTTTGTTCAGTTCAACTAACAGATAAATAAATGTGTACTGACAGAAACATTGACAGATATACTGAGTGTACACCTCATGATGACCTTGGAGAGTCTTGTATCCTTAGTCCATTCATGCTACCAAAACCATGATAAGCTTTGGTTGATGTCCCATTTGAACTATTGACAGGCTGAAAATTAAACTTGTTCACAAAACCCTCCTTGACAGTTATTGGGCCTTAAATTTTGTCTAGTAAAAAGTAAAATTACTTGTGAGTTTGTTGCCATTTGTCACCTTTAGCTGCCATTCATTGTTAACATTTTATCCATTTTATACTCATTCATACTGCTTTGTGCTTTAAAAGCTATTTTTTATCTATGCAGTTATTTCATTCATTTAAATTGACACATAATTATATATAAAATATCATTTATATAAAAGCATGTAAATGTTTATGAAGTTATAATTTATTACACATGATACAACCAAAAACACCCTTATAATATAAACATACACGCGTTATTACTTCCTGGTTATGTAAGAAAGTGTTTATTCAAAGTCATATTAACTCATTATTGCAGACCATGAATGATTCCTCACTTTCCGACATTACATCACATATCAATTAATTTAGTGATAAAAGTCAATCTGTATTAAACACTAGTCAACATTTTTGTGTTTTAGTAACTGCTTAGCCAATAAAATCACTGTTTTCTCTGACAGAAGAAGTTTATTATTTAATCTGACTTTAAACTTATTTAAATTTTAATCTAGAATTTTTAGAACTAGATTAAACATATTTTTTGGAAAATTATTTACAAAGAAAAAAAATCAAAAATAGGGTTTACATAATGCCCAGTAACATTTGTTTGGTTTTTCAAAAAATTTTTTATTGGATATAGAGAAAAAAATGGGGAATATGAAATAAATTTTTTTTCCATAATCAGTAGAAGTAAAAATTCCTCAAATAATTTATTGAATATGCTGTGAACTACGTAAAAAGAAAAATCTATAAATTTTACAGTTATACAAAATTTGGGAATTTTTTTTTTTAAAATATACATGTACTAAGGGATTCAGTGCAACCTGGATGTATATGTGTTTGGTATTTCATACAGAGTTGTGAGTTCAAATTTATTTTTTATTCTTGTTGATTCATATGTATTATAAATGATCTTTAGTACCTACGGTAAGATTGAATGTTAAAGAGATTCATATTATCATGTTGTAAGTGGATTTTAAGTTTTATCATTTTTAGGGTCTTTGTAAATCACCTATGAAATCTTTTTGATTTTCTACCCTGAAAGAAAGCAATACTTTCAATTTGATATTGGAGAACAAATGCCATCTTTTAAGTCAAATGAACAATTCTGTAAAATCATTCTGAATTTAACCTCATCAGCTTTTTCTATTCCTAAAAATAGTATATTAATGTTTGTTAGATGATAGGACTTACATGCAGTATTATTTCACTTTGAAAACTCTGTCATTATTCAAATCTACTGTCACTGCTGAAGTCGAACAGGAATAAAAAGATATTTTTGTGATAATTCAATTTAAGATATGTCCATGTACTGTATCATACAGACAAACTAATTTTGAAAGAATTATTGATGATTGATATCAGTTTTACTATTCATATCAATTATCGTGTAATTTTGAAACAGATTGGGGTGTATCTGTGTCAATGTACACACTGTCCATAACTAAATTTACCTTCAGTCAAAGAGCAGATAACTCAGGAATTGCGTATTTAACCTGAGTTTCTAATATTTGTGACAGAAATAATCGAGCCATTGTTGGCATGAAACATGACTTTACCTTTTATTGCCTCTTTAACTTTGCCTCCAATTTGAACTTTTTCACTGGCTTTAATTACAGAAACTGTTTATTAATCTGAATCCCTGACTGTATGTATAAATGATATATTGATAAATGTTATCTGTGATATATGTATTAATTATATGTGTATATATATATACCAAATAGGTATGTCTTGGGTTTTATAGGCTGATATAATAATAATGATGAAATAATATACTCATATCAACCACATGTATTTTAATCCACTGATAAAAGTGATTATTACATTATATTTGTTAGCTACTGTAAATGTCCTAAAAATTCAGCGCTGTGAGTAAGAGATCTTCAGCAGAGTTCAGCTGCCAACTTACTTTTCACAATACAAATATACTTTTTACCATTTAGGTTTGGACTCTGTTTGGTAGAGACTAACTTGAAAATCTTTGTCAATTTCTTGCTTAAAATCATAGGTTTTCAACAAATTTTTTTTTGCATATATGAATAGCATATGTGTATTTATGCAGAAAATATCTTTCAGATATCACCAATATATTGTATACGAAATTAACTTCAAATTTTAGAAATGCTATTTTCTGAAAAAAAAATTAATATGATTGAACTTTTAAGATGTTTACAGTAACTAATAAATTTTAAACGAATTTTTCATTATTTTGTTGGCTTTCTGTAGTTTTATTAATTAGTCCTGCCAGACCTGATATTGAAATAGAGTTTGTACATCTCATAAAATCTTTGAATTTTGTATTCGGATATAAAAGTGTTTCAGAAAGAAATTGTTTGATGTTATATGATCAATTTTCCTGCTACATCCATTGACATAATTTTTAACCACACTGATTGTAATTTTGACCAATATTTCAAATTTATGCTTTATGCTGATCACATACATGACAAGACTGAAATTTAGTCAAATGAAATTTGTTTTATATTATTTTAAAATAATTATAATGATCCTGAGTTAATTTTAATCTTATCAGATATAGAAGTCATGGGTCAATATATTTCTTTATTGCTTTTGCTTGAAATGTACCATCTTATTTTAAAATACAGTTTACTGTATCTACAGGACCATGTGCTACTGTTTTCAGCTTTAAAATTTCAGATTAGGAAGCTGTATTGACAGATTTTTTAATACATGTGAATTTTTGAGCTTCAAATTTGCAAACAAGATTTGACCTGTATCTGCAAGATAATCCTAAGTATTGTGGTGAATGTGGAATTGCATAATTTGATGTTTCCCATAAAAATATATTATATAGGAAAATTGCTAAGACAATAACCAGTTGCAAGCAATGATTATTACAAATTTTTGGTAGGGATCACACGCTATGCTATCCTATTATGATGTATTTTGAATACGGCTAGAAATCAAATACTTTGATTTTACTTGCACTGAGAACATTACCGGTAATACATTTTTTAAAGAAAAAAAATTTACATGCTAAGATGGTCTTAACCTTTCCTGACAAACTGTATTGAACACATTGAAACAAAAATTTATTTTGCATGCTAAATTGTCTAGATCTTGTATGACATTACTTTACTATTCATTCAAAGCATATCATCTCATAATTGATGAATGAGTTATTTTACTAAACCTTTTGTTAGTGGTTAGGTGAGATGTCTTGCACATACTACACATGCTGACATCTTTAAATGTTTTTAATTTTGAAGGCATATTTGAATTTTCAAAAGCTTGTTCTAATTTTGTACAAGTGTTTTTTAGGATACAAATTTTACACACTATAAAGGTGATAGATTCTGTTAAATTTGACCATGACCTCAGTATATATATATATATATTTGTGACTCTTGCCAAGCTTTCACTACTTCAGTTAAGTTACTATGTGTGCTTGTTGTAGTTTTTAAATAAATATGAAGATTTTATTATTGTTATGAGATCTGGGATATTTTAATATTCGGGTTATGTTTGCTCCTGCCTGTGATAAGTAATACATTTAAAAATTTTTTTTTTATAATTCACAATTTTTTTTTTTAGTTATGAAACTGGTCAGTCTCAGTTTCCTGATTTTCTTTTATGTACATACTGCTTTTAACCGATGACAACAAATCTGACATTATTACAAAGCAATGTAATAAAGAATTTAACTGTCTCAGAAAACTAAGTTGAATACCGGTTATTGATGAAGTTGTTATCAAATCTGAAGTCAGCAATTGTTTTATTGGAAGACAGATTTTTGAAATCTCTTTAAAACAGATATGAAACTCAAGAGTCAGTTCTATGTAAAATGGCATACCCATAGCACAAGCAATGTTATGATGCCTCAGATTACTTTTTTTGCCTTTTTCTTTACCCCTTACTTGCAGATATCAGTACCAGTTGGGTATGAAGAACAAAATACAGTTGAACCTGTCTAAACTGAATATTATTGAACCACAAATATAATAATTTAGCATGGCACTCCTTTATTTCTGATATTTAATGGTTTGAAAAAAAAAAAAAGAAAAACAAAACAAAACCATGTCAAATTCATGCAGAACTTTTAGTCCAGAAGGCATTTGATGAAGACTGAAAGGTATGTTATTTGGTCTAAAAGGTTTTTTAAATTTGAAGGTATTTGAAATAAACTGAGAGGGTTTTTTTTTAGAGACTGAAAGGATTTAGATGGGTTCTGTTGTATAATCTTTATGAATGTTTTGTCTATAATGCTTTTGGACAGGGAAACAATTTTTTTTACCTATGATCTGATAAAACCAGTAAGTTCATACTTGTTATAAGTAGCCAATTGAAACAATATTAAAAGTCACAATAATTAACATTTTGTATGACTGTATGGCATATTTTGTTATGATGTCTTATATCATCTTGCTGTTTTGTTTTTTTTTTTTGTTTTTTATTTTTTTTTTTTGTAAAAATCATTAATTTTATTTATCACCTGTAAATAAAGATTTATATTTACTGGAAAAAACAAACAAAATTTGTGATTTTTTTTTATTATATTATTTCAAACAATGATAAAATCATCATTGAATGAATCATTTGTACTTGGTAAGTCTGAAGAAAAAAATTCCACATTTGCAACCTGTAAGTCATGACATCACAATTACCTTGGGGTAGCAGATTCTATAAACAAAGGGGTTGAAGTGGGGGATGAAAGTTAGGGGTTTAAACAGTCTGGATTGTTTGTATACTCAGAAATGATCTTGTTTGTGAACTACTGTTACTACAATTCTAGTGAAGTGTATCGGCGTTTGAAGGTAGATCTTGCTACACAGTGTCATAAATTGTCATTAAGTTAACAGAGAATGGTGAATGTTTTAGATAGATATTTTGGTAATGATTGCATGGACTTTTATGTCCCAGTCAGGATTATTTTCGCCCATAATGAGACCATTCCAGCGGATTGTGAAAATTTAGTCCATGCAATATGCCAATGACATCAAGTCACCGTACATAGGCTTTAAAGGTCTCGTTTTAAAACACAAAAATTTTCTACTTAATTTTTATGTATCACTTGCTTAGCATAAAATTTGTCACTAACCATTTGTAGTCTCGGATCTGACTTTGATAGAAATTAAACCTTGACCTCCATCTGATATAACAAACACTACTTATTGATACACTGTGGTGGTCAAACCAAATTTTCACATTTAAGACTAGTAATATAGCACAATACAGAGTAGGTGCTAAAAGTAAATGTTTAGGAACAGTTTGTAAAAATCCTCTTTATTTCATTGTAAGCTCATCCAACACAAAAGAAATTGTTTGTATTGTCATAGCATTCAACTCGTTAAAGTTTTCAATAATGTTTAAACTTTATCTTAGGTCAATATAATATTCATATAGTTTAAACCTCAAATTTACTTGAAGATATTCTTATGAAAAATGGAGATTTTTTGCAACTTCATATATACATGTACATATATATATATGAAGATCGAAGCATAGAGGACTATTAAGTATTTTAAAATGATTGACTTGAATTTAATTCAACTTTGTGATTGATAGAAAATCATACCGTATACATGTATGTTAATGTGAATTTGAGTACTAAATGTATTCTAATCCTCAAATGTTACAGAGCTCACTCTGAAATCAGGATGTGTAAGTTCTTCTCTGGATTGGTCTGAATGACAAATTGAGAAAGGTTCATGACATTTGAAAAATATTTGGTATTTAAAAATGAGTCACCAGTCCCTTGGATTAGACATCAATTCCAAAACACTTTAGACAATACAATGCAATATTCAACAAGGATTTACACTACAAGAATACATTTGTTTTTCCTATATAGGCAAAGTGTATGCAAAAAACACAAAATACAATGTATGTTTAGTATTTTTTTTTATTTTTTCAAATAACCTTTACAAAATTTATCACAGACTGTTCATTTTCAATGAATATACACACATTTTTTTTGTAAATTAAAATATAAACTGGTTGAAATAAATATCAGGTACTTATATTTAAATAACCAGAGAAAAACACAGCATTTTAAGATAAACTAAAAAAATCATTATACAGTAGATTCTGCCTAATTGCATAATCTGTTTGTCAGAAAATTTTATGCAATAAAGTGGAATATGCAAATATCCGAAAATTATAATTATAATAATAATAAAATCCATGCTTCGTGGATAAGTAACTAAATAAAATGATAATAACTAAGATAAGCAGCTGACAAATTTTTTAATGACTCTCTCAATTACAGTAGAATCTATATGTCTAAAATACCTTCTACAATGAAGGTTTTGTTTCGACAGTTTCAATTATTGAAGATTCATCACAAGAAATTTATCCAAATTTCAGTTGGAAAGACTTCCATTTGCTGTCTCTGATCAATTGCTAATATTGATAAGGATATCCCACAAAATTACTAAATCATTACTTTTTAAAATATTGAAAAAATGTGCATAGAATTTAATAGGTGAATGGATAGATTGGGGGTGGAGGTTACAACAAGAAGCTGTGTTTTTAAGTTTGAAAGTTTACTCACATTTAATTCAGACAGGTTGTGATGTATCCAATTTTTTGGAACTGACACTTCAACTTCTCTTTAAAGAATTTAAAAAGCAAAAAGGTTTCAAAAATCATGTTATATATAAAGTGATGATTTATGGAAGATATTTTTTATCAGATATGGGGTATGACTGTGATTAATTTGTAGATGAAATTAAACTATAGAGAAGTTAAAGGGAATAAGACATTGGATAGGGTTCCAATTACGACCTGAATGGAAGTCTTGTGACATGATACACTTGGAATTCAATAGTTACATATACACTGCCCATAATAATTAAGCTATACATCCTCATATAAATTCAGACATGAAGAGTTGTATTTAATTCCTTTGTCATTTCGAAACTGTTTATCTGTTTAGAAAGAATTGATTCAGCAATCAGACCTTAATGAACAACAGTGAATTTTGATTATAAGTAATCTGTTCTGTTCGTCTGTTGGATGTTAAAACAAACTCGCTCAAAATATCATTCTAAGATGTTTCCTCTTTATAATTCTGCTTCTTCCAGTTTATTGTCAATTCCTGGACAGTAAACATATGTGCCCTGAGCCAAGTACATATGTGAGAAATACTCTAGTTAATGAAATGTTATGGAAGGAAGTCTAAGAACTGCACTGATTTGACAATAAGTCCTCTTTCAGTTGTTTTGAATAAATGTTTTCCACAGACTAGTGTTCAACTTGTACTAAAGCTGGGAAAGTTCTCATACGGAGCCGCTCCACTTCAGCTCGTAAAACGGCAACTTCCTGTGCTTGAGCCTTGGCCAAATCTACCAATTTTCTTCTCTGAACTATTTCTTGGTATCGTTTTTCAGCACCGGTATCCATTCTTCTTTCAGCTAAAATACAAATGTAAATATTTAATGAAAAATGTTCTGAAAAATATTTGATGGACAAAAACTATACAATTTGGTACAATTTACATTTATTGACATTGTTCACCTAGTTTGTCAACATCATTTTATAAATCTTGTTAATTTTTCTGTTTTTCCTTAACAAAAAACTGAACATTATCAGCCACCCCTCAAAATGCCATGTTATTCCAAAAAAATCAAAATGTTGATTAACAGTACTAAAACGAGCTATAGGGAGGACAGCATATGAAATCTGCCAATTCACACAAACAAATTAACAAAATTTAAATATTGCATTCTGCACACACTTAGGAATATAACATAGGATTTCCTAAATAGACAAGCTAATACATTCTGAAAACTGTCATCCTAATTGTTTAAACTTCTCCCCACCTAAATATCTCTTACAATCTCATAAACTCCATAAAATTCAAAGATTAACTGTATTAGAAACAATAAATGAATGAATGAATGAATGAATGAATGAATGAATGAATTGAATGAATGAATTAGAGAGAGAGAATAACTACCATTAACTTCATCTATATGTTTTCTTTCATTAACAGACACATTTAATTCTGTTTGTTCTGTCTCTAACTGGTTGTTTTCTGTTGTCTGATGTTTTGATTTCTTCTTTAATTCTTTTATTATTTTCTTTTTGTCGTTGACTTTTCTTTCATGGTGCTGGAAAAAAAAATATCAAAATTCAGTGATTTCTATTTTCCTCAAATTCCCCTATTTTTCTATTGATCCCTGTATTTATTAATAAAGGGGTTAGGTATGAAGATCTTTTAAATTTGAAAGCCTTTTTTTAGTGACCACCTGTTTTCATGACATTTTTTTTCGCTTCTTTTCAAAGGCCACATTAGACAGATCTCAGTTTTTTCCTAATTTAGCTTACTTAAATTAACACTGTTCAATTTAATGGTAATTAAGCATTAATCAATAAAAATACACAGTTGCTGGATTCAGAGCTTTTTAACTACCAAAAATAGCTAGACTCAAAATAATTCAAGTAAAATGTATAAGAAATTTTGAACATGATATATGTGAAATAAAACATAGTTTTTTGCTGCTCTGTCTTTACATTTGTACAAAAGTTGTTTTTTACTTTATAACAAAATTAAATTCAATCCATAAATACCTTTAATTTTGTGAGTATAGTCTGTTCTAATTTTGATACTTCTTCTTGTTTCTTGGCATCATACTGTTCAGCATTATTTAAGTACTGAAAATAAACACAAAAAATAAGAATTAATTGATACTGACTATAAAAACAAAAACTGTCTGAAGAAAAGTAAATCTTGTCAATCAAAACTTTTATATTGATCTATCATTAGTTTTTAACATTGGATACTGATGCTGACTCCATGGCAATGATAATATTAGAACAGGTTATAGTATGAGCTCTCATGTCCTTTCTTCAGTCTTCAACTTTCAAATTTTGTCCTCACTGTGAAAGAAACATTTCAGATCCATAAAACACAAAAGTTTTTTTTCAGAAAAGACTCAAAACAGAGGACCTGTGTATCTGTTCATGATGAAGACATGACTGTACAGTTTGAAAAGGATAAGCTCTCATATTGAAAAGCCTCTACAGCCTCTAGAGGGAGAGAACGAATAAAGTAGGTTTAAGAAGTTCTCAAATCCCTACCAATGTATAAAAATATTCCAAGCAATTAGATGTCAGAAAGATAGTGTTATCTCAGTTATGTAAACAACTTGATAGTTACATACATTTTGAAACTTTGTTACTTATTGTGAGGATCATTTTTGTACAGGAAAGTTGTTAATTCATTCTGGCCACATGATGAGTCTAGCAGAACCTATATCCTGCGAAGACTTCTCAAATTAAGAACAAAAAACCAGATTATTTGTGCCATACATACCAGTTGTATCTCTCTAGTAACCTTCATAAACTGTATATCCTTCATCTTGTTCTGGAAATCTTCAATGTTCATCAACATTTTCTTATGTTCCCTAAAATGTATCAAAAATATTCATTTATTTCAAATAAAGCAATGATCAGTTCAAAGCTTGATTGATTGATTGATCGAAATCGTTTCAGGAAATATTTGTATGTAAAGATTATAATAGAATTCCATCACACTGAACCATATTTTCTTTTTATAATCTTGATCATGGTTTATTTATTACTTTTTAAAGTATTTTTAATTTGTGCTAATTCTTAATTAAACCATTTGAACAACCAAGATATTCGTGAATGTTAAAAGTATTGATTACCAAACAGATTGCTTACAATTCTAACATTTTTTCTGTAATACTATGGTTTACCGAGCTCAAACTATCCTGATATTACATAGTCACTATCTAAATCAAAAACAATAATGTCCAATTTACTTTAAATTAGTACAAAAGTCAATACAATACAAGCACAGAGAATCAAACTTACTCTACTGCTAACACATGTTCTTTCAAATTTGGCAATAAAAGGTTGTAATAGACTTGCCAATAATCCATTTTATAAGCAGTTTGGATGGACAAAAGACCATTTTTGTAAGCAGCTGACCAGACAAAAACTACTTCTTGAACAGATGGTTGACCAGTTGAAGGATTACCTTAGTGAGGCAAAAATATAAGACTAGTCATGTTGTCAAAGAATCTTTGTCTGGGGGTGGAAATCTTTTTCACTGACAATGCTGGGGGTATTAACCATAGAATAACAACTAGATGACCCAAATATTCAATGACCAGGCAAACAGTGTATTCTAAGAGGGATTTGTAAGGTGAATTGGAATCTAAGCTCTAAGTAGCATAGTAAGGTTAGTAATGGAATAAATATCAGGATTTTTGACTTGATTTGATTTGATTTTGTTTGACAATAACTCACCATTCAAGCTGTATGATACCCATTCTGAAATCTTTACTTTCTACCATACTGGCTATCTTACTCTCTCCAAGTTGCTGTTTAAAGAAGAAAAGTGAAAATATTTATAAAAAAGTATGAAGACTTCATTATCAGACTGATTTCTTATGTATGTTAGTATAAATTAAATGTATAATTAAAAACTGATAAACAAGAGCTATGACAATAACAGATAATTATAAAAAAAATTATATCATGTGCATACATTTTTGACATTCACAGACGATAAATAGGGGGATGATTCAAAGAAAGCTCGAGATAACAGAGGTAAAACAGTCAAACAGAAGTGTAGTTTAAATATGTTTGCAGCTAAATAACAAAAAATTTTCAACCATGGACCATTGGTTCTTAAATAGGTAGGAAAGATGGAGGCCTTTCCATAGTACAATAACCACTCCACTGGACATTTATTCCAGTGACTATCCAAAGTTGAAAATTTTAGAATCATTAATCAGTAAGTGTTTTTTCATGAAGCTGTATGATGTCAAGTTCTTGATTGCTATGTTTGTTGCTAGGGATATTTTTTAAGGTAAGCCAGTTTTTGTCAGTTTGTTCAGTGCCTGTTCACAGTCTAAAGTTATAAATAAAAAAATGTTTTTATATGAGTTCCTTATTTTGTATTCTGCACATTTTTTACAATTTTCTATATGGCGCTAGCCACTGTCAAGTACACATTTTTCATTTTAAGGGATCTTTTTAAAGCATTGCCTAACCTGGCATTAACTAAACCCGAAATCCCCCTTCTCCACACAGTGCTTTTCAATTTTAATTATCAATTATTTGACAAAAGAAAGGCCAATATACATTTAAAAGTCTCTAGTCAGAACCCCAAAATCCAACTGACAATGCAAGAACTCTACTTTTTGGCTCACTAAAATGGAAGACCACTTACAGATTGGTACAGTAAATGCTTTAAAAGTGTCGAGTTTATGCACTGCTGTTTTAACTTTTTTTAATTTCACATTGCTCATATTAAACTGGTCAACATTTAAAAATGGTGGAAGAAACTAGAACACCGAGTCATGGAAAACTATTGTCTGTGGATATTTACTGTAATTACCTTAATATTATTGTTTAGTTCCTCTACCACACTTCTGTGTAATAATGCACTATCCTTGTAATCATGTATAAAAGAACCAGAATCAACCTCCACTTGCCCTTGCTTTAGTAATAACTGAACTTCTAAATTTAGATTAAATCTTTGTCTATCATCCTTCAATCTAAAAATAAAGTAAAAGAGTTGTCATATCCTCATTTATATATAAAACAATGTGGTCAGTATATACAGGGGGAAAATTTTACTTCATTGGAAAACATATGTCTTTCTATTGGACAACAAATTTTGGTCATGAAATCCATCTCAATTTTTTTCACATACATGTACTTATGTGAAATAGTAGAAGTTTGTATTAATCAATTAACAATGTGACTGTAATACATGTATATATGAAGACAAAAGGACAAAGTTACATAATTCACAAACAAACAGGTTTGTTACAAAATAAAACAGCAAACTAACCAATAATAGAGAATTTAATGAAGAAAGTAATTTTTTTGGAAAATGAGGTCAGCCGTTTTATCCATATGACAAGCTTAATAACAAACAATGACAAACAATACTTAATTAAGTTAAAATTCCCTATTTCTCGGTTTATAAAAATTAATGTAAATATGCATACACAAGAAATGACATTGTTTTTGTTATTTTCAATGCAATTATGAAGAAAGTAAAAATCAAATACCAAAAGCTTACTTAAATAGGAAATAGTGACCATTCATATGATAAGTATTCTATATGTATCATAAGATATACTAATAATCAGAATCACCTAGGTTATATCAACTTAATAAATGAGGTTTACAATTGTACCACCTGATACATACCCCATAACATTTACAAAGAAAAATCTGGAATCACAAATTTAATATTTTCCCACAAAAGTGACATTATTCCAGAAAATTGTGATGTTTATTTTCCCTGATCTATTGGATATTGATTGTGTAGTACCAATGTCATGGGAGAGTTGAGTTGAGTAATGGTATTTAACCTCCCAGTCAAGACTATTCACTTATATCAGGATGTCACCAGCTATAGGCGAAAGTGCAGAAATTTTGCCTGTGCATTGCTCTGATGCCATGCCTACCATGAAACAGGACCTCTTTTATTTTAAGTTCCCATGGGAACGAACTGTGACTTTCACATTAAAGATCAGAGTGCTTGGTGAAAGAAACAGTCACTACCCACTTCCAATCTTGGGTCAGACCCTGTCTTGGTTTGAACCCTTGACCTCCCACTTACATCACTTAGAGCCAACACTAAATGTCATGGGGGTTTCCTGATGGTATGCAGATAAAACCCATAATATACATACTTATTCTGTGTGTCAGATATGCCATCTATTTCATTCTTCAGTTGTTCATCTTCGTCTACTCTCTTTTTCAAAAATGCTTCCATTTCTGACAAGGTTAGTGCTTTCTGTTTCATCTATATAGTATAAAATCATACACAACATTATTTTTCATTCTGTACCTATTGTTTTACTGAAACAATTATTTTTGTATCTCTCAGAAATTTGGGGATTCAAGAAAGATAACTGTTATGAAAAACTGAATTAAAAAAAAAAAAAGCTTTGTATTTGCATGTACCCAGATGTACCCAGGGCAGTTAATTTTAAGTTTCCACACACTAAGTCAGCATTTGCAGGGATACAGTCCCACTGGTACATTACTTGATGCCAGGTAGGTCAGCAGCAATGAAAAATGAAGTGACTTACCTAACCTTTTACTTCAGGAACATAGTACTAACTGTTGTCTGACATGGTACTGATTGGTCACTTTTTCCATGTTGCCATAACTGATATAATAAAGTTGTTTTGTAGCAGCCAAGTTAAAAAATCAATATGGTGAATCATTCTTGTTTATTTTTTTTCCCTTATCTATCATTTCCTAAATAAATTATTATGAATGACTTGTTCTCAAGAATTTGTACAGAACAGACTCGAGTTCTAACAAAGTGATTATAGTTTGGGTGTGGGGGTGAAAATAAACTTTTGATAACTTAAACTTGTAGTTAATTGAATAAATAATTTTACTGTCATCTTATTTTAATTTTATAACTCAAAATTTAAATGCATTCATGGTACAATAAAATATCCAAACTTACGAGCTGGTCATTTTCAATCTTTTCCCTGCGATAACTACAGAATCGTTCCCACACACTGGTGTCCAATCCCTCCGGACAGTTAACCTCTTTATCCATCTCTTGGATAGCCTGATCTAATGCTTGTTTTGCTTGATTGTTCTGTCGTGCTGTTGATGGCCGTTCAGCAAATGGATTAGGTAGTCCTGAATCCTGCTGAGTCATCAGCCTTGGCACTCTGACGAAAAAAGTCAGAAAAATATAATAAAATTATACAAATAATCATATAGAAATGTAATTTTAAAACTTTTTTTTTTACACCTATTTACTTAAATAAGTTATATATACATAAACATGTACAAGAAGAAAAAAATTTAAAAAGAAATAAATACATAAGTCATTGATACTAGTATACTAAAACCTTGAAAATTGTAAATAAATATTTGAATAATAAAATTTTTAGGCAATATGAATGAATAACGGATAGATTTATCATGGAATAATAGAATATGTAGATACACAGTGCTCTTGGATTTTCAATAGTGTATTCAATTAACCAGTCAATGTAATTATCCAAAATGAAATTTCAACTTCAAAAACAATGTAAAAGAGAAATATTTTGATTATAAAACACCACCTGAAATTATGTGCTATGTAAAAAATTTTTATAGTAAACAAGGATTAAACTGAAATAGAAGTGATTGTGTTTAATTTTGTTTTCTCTAAAAAAAAAATATCCCTATTTCATATGCCGCTATTTTCCACAATTGTAATAACAGATGTCCCTGATATTTGTGTAAAACTCCTAAAATATTGTTCATTGTCCCAGACTGCCATTTTTCAATCATAACATGTATGCAAAAAAGTGGGTTGGATTGGTCCAAACAAAAAACTCTTATCATTTCAAAAATGTCACGGCCTTAGAAATATGAGAAAAGACAAAAGACTTGAAATAAATTGTTTATTATTGTGAATTATCATCATTTTAATGACAAAAAAAACTTACATATCAAAACAAACATAATTAAATAAACTAGCCAACCTTTCAAAACAAAAAACATGAAAAAAAATCAATAAATGAACAAACAAAACAAACAGCTGAGTGGATTCTATTTAAGTACATATGTGCTTCCTGATAACTTATAGGTTTTTTTTTTTTCTTTTTTTTTTTTTTTTTGAGAAAATACATATTTTCTAGGTCTTGTATGTTTTTCCTATCAAAATACCATGAATTCACAAAATTGCTGCAGAGAACTGTGCTATTACCAGCGGAAACAACAGTTCCCCATTAACAGAAAATTAATATCAAGTGGAACACTCAATTCAACCCAATGACACAACAAACTTAAACTTGCACATTGATAAAATAAAGACAAAGGCTCGAATTTGGTATTTTATACAGTGTTCAGAAAAGCAATAGCAGATATTACATAAAACAATTAAAAAAAACATCAAACACTGAAACAAAGTGAAAATCTCCAAACAAATATACATACGCAAGCCTAGAGTAAGGAATAGAAAGTGATCAATCTAGTTTAAATTATTTTCTTCAGAAAAATAATTGTCTTTAGTAAAAAAAAATAACTTTGAAATGCATAGATTTCTCTAAATATTATATTTCTGTAAATTTTCAAAAATTCATAAAAAGTTAACATTTTTTAACAAAATGCTTTGAAGTGGTTTTTTTTTCCTGTAATATAATTTTCTTATTAACAAGCCTATAGTAAGGAATAAAAAAGATAAAGCAATGAATTTACTTTTGATTATTTTCTTTAGAAAAGAAATTCTGTTTCTTAGACATGAGTATCTGGTAAAACTGTTGCATAGAGTTTCCAGTTACTGATCAAACAATGAATTTAGTTTTAATAACTTTTAAAAAATCATTTTTTTTGTGGGAAAAAAATTGAATATCTTGTAAATTCTATATGCAAAGACTTTTCCAGAAATTCAAACTCTATAAATTTTTCAAATTTATAAAAACGTATTTCATAAGTTAAATATTACCACATGTACTTTCAGTTCAGCGATAGTGGAGGAAACAGCAGTGCCCCGGAAAAACCACAAACCTTCCTTAAGCAAACTGACATTCTCACATTAGGATTTGCTGGAGTGGGATTCGAACCTAGGCAGTGAGAGGCATTGTGAATGGTAGAGTGTGCATGCTTTAGACAACTTGGCTACCGAGTTTCAGCCTATCTATACAAATTCGTCTGTCATTTTACCAAGGATTCAGCACCAGCCCGATGAGCCTATGGACTTAGAACAGACTTTAAATTAAACTTAATTTTACATAAAATTATAAATGCTAACCTTGGTTTCTTTCTAAACAACCTATATAACTGGTCTTGCTGTAACGCAGTAACATCATTAAACTCCCTCTTAAATGACCGGTCCATGACCTTGTCCTCCGCCACTAGGATGTCATACTGTTCTCTAAATGCATCCACATTCTTTCTACATTCCATCATTGCATGTGCAGTGATTGCCTGTTATATATAAAAAATTAGCCATAAGTTTTTAGTCATTGATACAGTAGACCTTGTTCAATGCCCCATCATTGCTTTGTTGTCTCATTTTAAATTTAAAAAAAAAAAAAAAAAAAAAAAAAAACCTTTTTTCCTATGTTTTTATAAGTCTCTTTGTCTTTCTTTATCTCTCTTTTTTTATCGCTAAATTAATTGCTAAATACTGTCAAAATGAAAGCATTAAATCAAGATAGTTCTATACAATTAATAATATCATTTATTGTTAAAAAATATCATCTTTTCAAAAAAAAAAAAAAAAAAAAAAGTAGTGGCTTTTCATACCAGAAGTAATAACATAAATAATAATAATAATAATAATAATAATTCAGAATTTACACAGGAAGTACTTTTTATTTACCTTCATTTGTTTCTTGTGTTCCATCATTCTTGCTAATTCTTTTTCTTGTGTTACAAGTTCTTCTTCCATCAACAGAGAATACCTTATTCTAAGAATCTTCAATTCTTCCTGTAAAAAGATAATAATAAAGATACACATGAAGAATCATAATCATAAGTTTAATATATCAGTTTTGCTTTCAATATAGTTAACAGCCTGTACATACAGCCACATTTGGCCTACTATTTCTATAACTGTACAAAGGTATTTTCAGCTATACCTCAGGTTTCACTTAACATAACTTCTTCAAGTAAATTCAATTTTCACAGCCTAAGAAAGAACATTTTATTTATCTTCTGAAATTTTCATATAGCATTGGGGAAGCCATTTAGAGAACCATAGGACATGTAAGCTCATGAAAGTCATAAACCCAGTTACTGGTATATACCATTAAGGAAAGAATTAACTTACAATCAGTAAAGTGTGGTCTGGGTACCTCAGGTAATGTTTGTAACAAAATATGTCCTGTATTGGGTTCTCTGTCTGACTCGACAGTTTCCATCTTTCCTGATACATTTAACAGCACATCAAAACCTCAGATTTAAAGAATTAAAAATAGTAACATATATATATTTATCTTACCTGATAGATAACCATCATAATTTTTATCTTTTTCAAAAACAACTGATTAAGAACGTCATCAAAATTGGCCATACCCTCCTTAATTGTTTGTTGAAGTTTACGAAGTTCTGTCTCAAGTTGCTAAAATTCATAAAACACACAAATATAAAAGCAAAACTAATTTATTTTATAACATTGAGATAAAAGAGCAGAATTCTATATATATGTAACAATCTTTCTGGTCAAAAAGTGATTGGTAATGAATAAAAATACAAACTAAAAAGTGTAAAAATGTGAAAGTGTGGACTTGTATCTAGAATCTAGAAGAATATAATCTTATTGTATTTGCTATTTTCCACATACGAAAATGAAAATGTAAATAAAAGTATAGCTGAGAATTTTTTCAATTTTTTACAATTGAAATATCATGCCATAATAACTCTCCAAAATATTTAGATTGATTCTCCTTGTACCAGATCAATTTTACTTTAAACAGAGAAAAGCTATCTAAAATATATCAAAACAAATTTCAATAAACAAAAAAAAATTTGTATTACAGGTGGAATTTAACATTCCAGCAAGTAAAAAATTTATCGTTTGTATTACCTACCTTATGATATTTTTCTCTTTCTTCCTGCAAATCTTTTACTTTCTTTTCATATTCTTTGGCCAGTTTCTGTTCATCTTCTGACCAGTCTTCTTCCTTCTTTGTTAGCATAAATGATGGCTTTGGAATATCCTGTTTTTACACAGAAAATTAAATCAGATTAAAGTACCAGCTACAATAACAATCGCAAAATACAACTCACTCTCTCTAAAAATTAAAATTGAAATAGATTCAAACGTATGTTTATACAGCTTCATGAATTTTTGCACAAAATCATTAATTTCCCAAATGGTTTATCTATGAAAATTGTCTTTTTTGGGCAGTATTGTTCTGCTTTCAGATGTCTCCACTTTTTGCTGAATGGAAACAGTCTGCATAATGGCACTCATGGTGTCACTTAGCAAAACATTTAACTTTACAATCTTCCAATTCACCAAGCTGCCATAGAGAAGGGTATTAGCAGATATACTTAGTTAACATTTTTATATCCAGGTGATCAGCCTTGGAATTGGAAAGGTAAATAATGTTCTCAGAAAAAACTACAAGTCTTTGACAAACACACCAGCAAACTTTCTTTTACAGCCAAAATAAGATTGGAAAATTCACCCCTCCTTCTTCATGGCCTGATAGCCCGTAATTTTTAGTTTTATTACTGGCTTTAAGCAACTTACTTTCTTAAGTTCATCTTCTTTCTTAATTTCCAGAACACCACCCATCATCATATCAAGTGCTCTTTCCCTAGCATTATCTCCCTTTTCTCTAAGTCTTCTCTCTTCTTCTGCTTTTTCTTCCTCTTCTTTCTTCTTTCTCTGTTCTGGTGTCAGGTATTTCTCCACCTTTACCTGTAGTTCAAATTGAAAATAAGCAAAATTATTTCTTGTACTGCTAAAAGTTCTATTCATTTCTGAGAACAAAGTCATAAGTGGAATAAATAAGATATAATTATGGATTTATCTATTTGATGAATTTGTCACTACAGACAAGACAAAACTAAACCCTTGTTGCTCATTTCTTAGGAAGTAAACAGCTGATCTATAATTTTTACTACTTTATCTATAGCTGGGTGACAAAGCTAAAGTCACTTCATGGGAAAAAATTTAACTGGTGTCATGTCCATACAGTAGAAAATTCATACTTTTCCATACATTTTCAATATTTTTCACAGAATGTCCTAAACATGTTTAACTTAAAAGAGACACAGAGTTCTTTTATCAGCTCTTCATGCTTTCTTTTGGTATGCTAAAATATAAATACATTGTATATAATTAAGAATAAAACAAACCTCATGGTCTTCCACTGTAAGTAGTCTCTCTGGTTTTTCTAAGATCGACATTGATGGTTCAACCATATCTTCACATAGTTCTAAATCAGCCATTATTTTGACAATTCTTTTGTTTTTCTCCTTAATCTTGGATATTTCTTGTTCTTTTTTGAGAAATACATCATCAAATTCCTTATTAAAAATATTCTTCATTCTGAATATTGCATCCTGAAATAAAAAAGAAAGAAAAAGTCTTAAGACTCTAACACCTTATTATATGAAACTGATTTTTCTGAACAAGAATGTTGCTATAGTGATCCCAGATGAAGGCCCTAAAAATGATACTCTTTATGGTTGTGAATATCAAATATTTCTGAACGTGGTTTTGCATCATTTTATTTTATTTTTTTTTAGTAAAATGATGTATTTCAAGTAAAATAGATGGAATTTTTTATGTAAACGTGTTATAAAAATGTTCTGCAAAATAAGTTTTATGACTTAGACCATGTGGTAGATCTGTGAGCACCATATCCAAGTAAAAATGTCAGTTTCTTGAAATCTGGTGTCAAATAAAAAAAAAATTTAAAAATGCTTAATAGTTGCAAACATGTTAATGTTTTTGTAAAAAACTTTAATTTCACAAGGGAACTGACAATTGCAATAAAGAGTTGTATGGCTTTCTGAAGCAATGTAAGATTAAATTCCACACACACACACACACACACACACACACACACACACACACACACACACACACAGGTGAAGCACATGCCTGATATATAGTGGCCATGTACACAAGTTATGTTTTTGAGTAACCACATTTGTAACAATATTTGAGGGATAATAAAGAAAATCCACAGGAAACTTAAACTAGTCATAACAATCCAGTTACTCATGGCTTTTAAACATCACTGACATTCTTAATGATATGTAGTTAAGAAATGTTTTTTTTGGTACCTCTAGCAGGACAATCTGTTGTGTTTTTTGTTCCCTAGAGTGTAACTCAAACTGACTGATAAACAACTCATTATCACCACCATAATTTACACCTGTAACAAAAAAATAATCAAAGTACTGAATTATGCAATGATAAAAATAAACAAGAGTTTTAAGAAAACTAGGCTCAAACTTGACAATAATAGATATCAATTTATTAACAAGAGCACCAAAACTTAAAATGGTACTTGTTAAATGGACAGACTGAAGAAACAAAACTAAGGACACCAAATAAGCTTAATAAATACATGTACTGAGAAAAAAATTGTTTTAGGGAATTATTTCTCATCAAAACCTTAAACAATGGAAAGCATTAACAAACATAATAAAAGTAAAATGCTAATACGAGTAAAAAATGTAACACAGATGAAAAATATATGTTTAAGAGCATTAAAACATAAAAAATGTTCACAATGAAAAGTAGTATTATGTAAGATACATTGTTAATAATCTAAATAGTCACTAATGCTTATTTTATCTGCCACATTCAAGAATATCTATATATGATAATAAATTAGATATTAAACTGGGTCACAATAAGCTAAAGGGGGACATTCACTGCCATGATTATCTTATGTAGCATACTTAGACTTCCTGTGGTAGATGGTTTTTCCTTGCCACCTTCATCAACTTCTTCATCCTCTAAGTTATCTCCTTCCTAAAAATATAAAGAGCACTATTTGTTTAATGACACACTTTATATACACATGAAAAGTCAAAGTTATTTTAGTTATAATTACATTTATTTCCAGCAAACCTAAAGAAGTAAAAATGAAAGTTGGATTCTTCCCAAGTATTTTTTTTTTTTTTTATTAAATTTCCTAAATCTATAGTTAGAGGAAAAATGCCATTTCTGAACAAAATCACAAGAAATATAACAAATTTACGAGAGATCTAATAACTTAGACAAACAGAAGAGGTTAACTGTGGAAATGCTTTGTAGAAATGAGATGTCTTATTTTCAATTGTTTTCTGTGGTGCAAAAAAAGAATTATTTTTGCAGTAATGAAGGTATTTTATGCACAATTGAAAGTCATTTAGCCCAAATTATGTTTTTCTTAAAAAATGAAGTTCAAATTAATTATGATAATTATTTCATAACAAAAAAATCAAGATAACATACAAATGATAAAAAAAAACATTTAACATCATGCAATGGTGTCCAATAATGTTGTTTTCTTTACTACCTGTTTTCAACAATATATACAATTTGAATATGTTTCTAATAAACTGAAAAATTAAATACTCAGTATTAGTAATATGAGAATATGCAGAAAACAATTTAAAACCAGTCAAAATGTGATTTTTTGACATATTCTGTAAATTTTTTTTGCTTTATCCTTATCAAATACATTTTGCTTTTAACCTCTCTGATCACAAAATTTATGAAATGGAATGTAGTAATGGAGTTTTACAACCATGTGAAGATTCTTTCACAAAGAATGGCAAAGAAAACAAGAGTTCCTGGAGTTTCTTGAGAAAACAATAAATCTTCAAAAAGAGAAATGAGAGACTTTCTTACACCAAATTTTGCCAAAATGAAATTAAAACTGAGAGGCAATGAACGGTGATTAAAAAGCTTATCCTTTATACCACCCTGTCATTGAAGCCCCCAAAGTAATATCAGAAAAACACCAAGTAATTCCAATGTTTGTCATTATTTTTTTCATTTTATTTTAACAAGTAAGTAACAACATAAACTAAAAGTTGTTGCACTTTTACAGTTACCAGGAACGTTATATGACACTGAAGCTGGTCAATATATTAACACTTATATTGAGATATCACCACCATACAGATACATTATGCTGATGGCAATGAGATGAAAGAGTTTTTCTTCTGTCAAACATACCAGGTTATCATGTTATTATCCATAATAACACATTAGCTAATGTTCTTTCTTCAATCTTGACCAGACACCAGTTGAGGCTAGAAATTCTGGCCTCCGACTTATGAGGTGAATCTTTTACAGAGCTATCATAGCGATTCAAGATTCTAAAATAGATGTAATTCTACTGCACTAACAGTAACAGTTATGGGAATACAAAGCTTAGTTGAAAAAAATGTGCCTCAAGACCAAAGTCCTTTGTAATACCTGCAATACTAATGCTGTAAAACCAGGTAGAAAATTTCATTCATGTGTAAATTTAGTTCAAAAAATTACCAAATAACCAGGGAAGAAAAAGAAAAAAAAAATATGATCATAACAAAATTAAATGTGTACCACCATTTTATGAGTGACCATAAATTTATAAATACACTTGTAGTTGCATTCCTTAGTGAGCTTTGTACTCAATACCTTGGGGGAAAAAAATACAATTTACTGTATTTAAAATGCAAAAGTGATGAAAAAGTATCCATAAAATTAAATATACTTTTTTCAAAAATCAAAAGAAAATATCAACATTATAACATTTGAAAATCATAATGAAAATAAAATTTCAATATAAACATTGAAATGTGAATTTACATGGAAGAAGACACAACTTCATTAATCAAAACGTTTACTGTCAAAGGTCAGCGAAAGTACAGATTTGGTAAAAGTACTATGTCAATGACACTTATTGCAAACAAATTCATAAATGTTAAATAACAAATTCTTCGTTTTCCCCTTTTTTCCCTTTTTTTACCATTCCAGAAAATAATAAAATTATGTAATGTAAATGGATTTTATATCGAGTTGTGTCTACTTGTTCTGTAACCATGGTTACCTATATACTCACATCAAAATATGATTGTTGTTGAATCATACTTAATAAAAGCTACAGAAGCATACAAACACATCAAAAGATTATTTGTCCTCATTAACAATTTTATTGTGACAGAATGACTAAATAACCATGATATCCCAATAAAACTGTAGATGGTGAGCTTTTAACTAATTCTTAAATTTGATTGGTTAGAATCAATCCAATATTTTTCAAAACCTTTAATTCCATCACAAAAGTTGGATTTTGTTTGCTAGGGAAAATCAACAACAACTTGGATAAAAGTGTATCCATCTCTATCGCTTTCAACATTCAGTCATATGAAATCTTCAGAGTAAACTATAGCTTAATATTAAGTAGTTATTTTTAAATCCAATGAATTTGACAAAACCGTTATAATGTTTGTGCCAATCATGTGATACAGGAGCAGTTCAAAAACTGAACAAAATCATTTTTCCCATTAACAGAGAAATTACAAATAATATTAACTCGTTTTGCCTATATACATAAACAGAAAAAAATTTGATAAAGACAATGATGCAAATATATGTACTCCTTGTTACAAGGGGGGACAGAAAAAGTTTTATTCATAGAAAAAACAAAACACTGATACACACAAAGTCAGATTGGGGACTTATTTAACATTAATTTTATCAATTTATGGTTAATTATTCTGAATATACATGTACTTACAGCTGTAGTAGTTGCTGGTTTATGTGTCATTTCGACTTCTAGTTTCCTTGCCTGTAACAAAACATAAAATACATGTATATAAAAAACTATAATCAACAAGCAGAATTAAAAGAAGAAACAGCTGTTAGAGGAACAGTGTATCTCATTTGCACATTAAGTTCATTGATAATACTTCCATGAAAATTGGTTTGTCTGAAATTAAACTCAAATTTTAACCACTCCATATCTTAAAATCCTAAAATATTTAAATAAGGACATGATTATAAGAATGTTTAGTCAGACTGGTAAATTACAAGTCTAATACTTGTCTTTTTATAAACCATCAAAAATAATTGTTAAATGTGGACGCAAACCATAACATAAACATCAGGGTAAAGTCAAGGGAGATAATCACTGCATATCATGACCCCAAACGGAAGGTATATCAGTCCTTATCTTTAAAGGCAATACCCTTAAGACAATATCATGAATATCATCTGCAAATTAAGTCCCTAAAAACATAATATTATATCAATATAAATTGTCTGAATTAGCCTGAATTCCTAAATGGTCCAAATCTCAAATTTCATGTTTTACATTAGAAAACATAAAAGAATGTACAAAATATACATGTCTGACTGACCAAACAAGTTACAGGTCTCAAACTTGTGGACTAGCTTAAATTGATTTTTTTTTAAAAATATACAATGTATTATAACTTACAGCTAATTCCATTTTCTCTAATTTTCGCCTTGCTGTCACTGTGGCAAGAAGTTTCTCAAATCTCTCGGATCTCTGTTTCATTGGAAAGTTACTCACTTCAAGTATGGAATTAAATGCCTATTCAAAATGAAAACAAAGAAGAAAGATGATCATAAGTGATGTAACACAGTCTTTGAATTGATTTGCAATATAAAACTTCTCTAGAAAAGATTTTTAAACAATCAAGCTATATCCCATTGGATTGAATCAAAAGAAATCATTTATAACATAATATGATATTTGCCTTTAAACTGAATGTTCTTGGAAATTGTCAAAGAAACTGCAGTGGAAATATACAATATGTCCACAAATACAACATACCTGAATAGCACGACCTTTGACCTTCATATCATCCCAGCATTCTTTTTTAATCATCTCTCTCAGGTAGATTTTTGCTAAATTGTCAAATTCAATTTCATCTCTAACCTAGAAATAAATTTTTAAAAACTTCATTAGTTGAGTGATAAATATTATCATGCATCCATTATAAATGGAGTAAATTTACCTACTGATGTGAACTAGTTATATAGCATATGTTTTTTTTTCTAAGCTAAGACATCAAGTTTCTGTTTAAATGATTGCTACTTAATTTCCAGTTGCTTTACAATGGTATTTTCATAATTCACCTTTAATTTTATTTCATAGTTTAGGGTGTTCCAAGAAAACCGAAGAAAACCAAAATAATGTCAAATAATATGACTTGTGTATTGGAAAAAAAACCCACTAATATATACACCATTACTTGGAGCATCTAACATTTTTATCTCCTACACAAAAGATTTCGATTAGGGAAACTAATTCTTATAATGATGAAAAAAGTCATAAAAATAATTTAGAATTTACCCTCTGAACTTCACTATCTGCCTCAGCCTGAAGTTTATTCTGCTCTTCAATGTCAAGGTCAAATTCATGTCGTCCAAGTTTTTCTATCTCCGGTAAATCTTCATTCTGTTTCAACATACCTTGAAGCTAAAAAAAAGTAAATAAAAACTTAAATGACAAGATAACATGATGCAGGTATAAGACTGCAACAATAAAATGAAGAAAACGGTCATGATGGCTAAAAAAAATGTAAATATAAAAAATGATACATGTACATGTACATGTATTTAGAAATAAATATTGACAATGAACAAATGTTTCATTTTAAAAATTAAATATTTCTTTAGAATATATTTTTATTAAATCTTTTTTTTTTTTTTGGGGGGGGGGGGGGTGTTTATTTATTTGTTTATTTATTTTAATTTATTTATGGAGTAATTGACAGTATTGTAAGATAAGATAACTCACTGTTCTTCTCATTTCCCTGATCTGTTCACGTAAATCTCGTTTGGTGTCAGAATATTCTTTATCTTCTTCTTTAACTGCCTACAAGGAAAAAATCAATACAAGATTAGAATTAAGATTTACCAGATATATAACAGTAAATTTCAATAATCTGAGACAATTACATTAAATCCTACAACCTGTCTTATTAAACTGAAAATCCATCTAAACTGAGTAAACTAAATTCTGTTGAATCGGGTAGCAAAAGAAGGTGAAACCCTTTCTAAACTGGATTCTGTCTTAAATGATCTTATTTATTACACATTTAATATTATAGGAAAATAAACATGTGTGAAATGAACACTTGTCAATCTTGACAAAAAAATCTGTTCAGAAGGTGTTCAATTTAGACAGGTGCTACTGTACAGTATTGTGTGTGTGTGTGTGTGTGTGTGTGTGTGTGTGTGTGTGTGTGTGTGTGTGTGTGTGTGAAAATGTGTGTGGATGTGTGCATGTGTGTTGCATATCAAAAGATAACTTACTGTTATAGTTTGTACTTGTAACCAGGTAGAATCTGATGGAGGTACAGGTGTTGGAGTGGTATATATCTCATCAGCTTCTATAGCTTTCTCTTTGGCTTGCCTTTCCTAAAAATTCCAAAAAGGTATAAATAAGAGTTTAATTTTGCTATATGTATCCCAAAAAAAAAAAAAAATAAAATAAAAAAAATTCTTCATAAGACTATCATGCTTGGAAATTTTAAGTTCCCTAGACATAATAATCTAAAATATTATCAAAAGTTGTCAGAAAAACAGTGTTACTTAAACTGCACATCTAATCCACATAAAAACTAACATTTGTATATCAAAACAGTACACAATCACAGCTGGTTTAAAATCAGTGGTCTCAAAATGAACTTATGCTTAAAGATCTTAATTATTGTCTTAATTTGTTCATGTTTATCTTCTTGTCAGCTTCATTTAGACAAGGCTCTTTCTGTGAAAGAGGTTGAGAAATAAATAGAGACTCGTCAATCTAAATGCCACATGAATACTGGGTAAATGCTATTTTACTTATTATCAACTTTATTAAGACCAGACACAGGTACATGAGAGGGATGTTTGTGATGTAATGATCAAGACCATCTCTCTCAATTGCCATGCAATTAAATGATTTTTACCTTCTCATCAGCTTCATTAAGACCAGACACTGGTCTTGACAGAGATGTAGGTGGTGTATAGAGACTCATTCCTTTGAGTGCTTCATCTTCTTCCTTCTGTAGATGCATTAGTCTTGTCTTTCTAGCTCGAGCAGATTCCATGGCCGACTTGGCTTTACCAATGCCAGTAGATGAAAAACTGAAAATTATAATAATTATAACTGTTGAAAAATTGTCTGTTGGTAAGTAATTTAAGCTAAGAAAAATGAAGTAAAAATGATAGTTAAAAACTAGAAGAGTAAAGATTAGAATTTTCCTTCATTCAACTGACCAAAGACTAAACCTTGCTGTGTTGTAATTAATTACATTGACCACTTAAAATCAGGCTCTAATTTCACAATAGCTTCTTTATTAAGATTTTTTTTCTTAACTTTGTTTAAGCGAATTTTTGGTATTCAATCAGTGATTAAAAAGGTTTTAAAATCACACTTCCTTATTTTCTATTCTAACAAAATTAGCATTTAGTTATTGTAATATATTTACAATCCAAATCAAATTCTCTGTAATAAACTATTTGACGAGTGATTCGATCTATCACAGCATAGACCGAAAGCTTCACGTGCGACCTTTCGTTTTCTGAGGTCATGGTTTTGCATCACGGGAAAATATGACATTGGTAACGTCACTACTTTACAAAGATGTAAACACAAATACACATGACAATTCATCGTGTCAAGATGCAGAACAAAAAAATAAATAAACGATAAACGTATATTACATTTTTAGTACATTTTTCAATAATTGTAGTGTAAACATTAATATAAATTGTATAAGCACAGATATTTAAATAAAACCTTGACATGTTTATCTGTTGTCATTTTTTGAAAATTAGTACGGGTGGAGCTAACCCAGTTGGATGCAGCTGAAACCTGTTCGGTATTCACAAGGAATTTCCATGAAAATCATGAATGAATTAATCAAATTTCAAACATTTGTAAGTTGTAAGCTACGGATTGTAAATATAAGCATTAAACTTTGTTTGTAATCAATCTATGATGGTTTAGATCGAATGGCTCTGCAAAGCGGTTTATGACAAATTAGCGCAAAAGCCATTCGATCTAAACCATCACAGATCGATTACAAACAAAGTTTAATGCTTAAATAACATTATTGCACAATTTAATAGTTCTCTAAGAAATAATACAAATAAAAATGGAAAAACAATTACTTACTTCCAAGAATAACAGGTCAAGACTCCATCATATCCTGTTGTAAATATGTTCTGGCTATCATCTGAAAATGCAACGAATCGTACCCCACCTGACCGATAATCATGTGGTGAAATAGATACAAATCGATCCTGAAAGAAAATTCATAATAATATAATTTTAATTTCAAAGCAATATTAAACACTCAACTTAAATTAGTAACAAAAAATTTCTTTTTTTTCACGAATATCATGTACTTTTGCACAAGCTTAATTTGTCTATTTAGAAATGAAAAGTAGAGTTGAAAGAATTAAGTTTTTATGTCCTGTGTGTGTGTTTTGACAATAGAATTAAATGAATATTGGGATTTTTGTCATTGTACACAATACAATTATGGATTCAGGATACACAACCTACTATCATTATCAATAGGCCACAAAATTAAACACATACACCCATTTCATTTAAAATTACAAATTATGAATAACTCTGATTTAATCATGAAATTATGATAAAAAGTATTTTCTTTTATAGAGCAAAATTTTATTGTATAGTAACACAATTTTGATTATAAAAATTGGGCTAAAATTTTGTTCATACCCAAATTATCATATAGTTTGGGTTAAATATCTTAGAAAATAAGTAAACTTAACTTAATGTATTGTTTTAAATTTTTAAAAACCTCTCCTTGTGCACCCAGGCTCACTTAAACAAAAAACAATAAAAATATGACTATGAATAAAAAATTACCATTGTTCCAAGGGCTCTTAGCTGCACAGCGCCATCTGTTCCACAAGAGGCTAGCCACTTGCCATGGGGAGAGAACTGTAATTTACCACCAGGTAACTGATGGCTGATAAATTCAGCATCTGGATACAGTGGTTCATCCTTACTCTGAATAAAGAATATAAAAAGGGGAAAAGAAATTTATATTTGTAAAATATTTATTTTGCAAAAGCTAAAACAACAAAGAACATGACATAACAATAAACATATGATAGCAAAAGAAATGAAAGAAACATATTTAAACTGTTAATTAAAGTTCAAACTGACATCCTTGCAATCAATCCATTTAATCAATGAAAAAAGATAATGTTTTTGTTTTTTCACTGTGTGACCTAATAAAATAATTAAAGAAGAGATGGTTGTTATAACCGGTTATATTGTATCCTGCATCCAAGCCTGCAAGGTGATGGGAAAAGGTCAATCCAAGGTTGTTTTTAAATTTATTACATATTGTTCTATATTTTACTGATAGAAAAGCCATTTTACAGATAAATAACCAAGTTATTAACTAATGTGATGATTTCAAATATGCTAGCCTAGAAACAAATATATAAATACAAAAATAAATAAATAAATAAATAAATAAATAAATAAATAAATAAATGAAATAAATGAATAAATAAATAAATAAATAAATGAAACAAACAAATAACTAAATAAATAAGCTTTAAATTTTCTGCAGCATTATTGCACTTATACATCTTTTGGAAATGATTCATATATATAGTACATGTAATGTATATATTTTGCACAAATTTCTAATAATAGCCAGCCTAAGGTTGTTAACTTTAAGGCAGGAATATTCTCACATTCTAGGCAGGGCTGCATCACAAAATTTATATGAATTAAAATATATGGAAATATGCAGGGTAATATATGTAACCTTGTCCAGGAACTGTTGGATTTGATTTAAAAAAATGTTTGGAAAATGTTATCTGTTTAAAATTCAGTGCAAAAAGCAAATGCAAGGGCACACTATGACAAAATTCAACTTATTATTTTACTATTACAACTTAAGACCCATTGATAATGCATGATAGAATTTAAAAGCACCAATATGTTACTTATTACAATTTTAAGATTCATTGATAATGAATGACAGAATTCAAAAGCACCAATATGTTACTATTACAATGTATGGACCCATCACTAAATCGTGACAAAATTCAAAAGCACACTTGTGCTACTACTTCTGCTACAAGACAAGGTGACAAGGCATATCAAAATTCAAAGGCACCACTTTGCTATTTCTACTATAGAACACTGCTGATAAAGCAAAATTATGGTACTTTAAAAACTTTGGGACCAATTGGAAATACAGGAGAGAATTTAATAGGTACTGTTATGCTACTTTTTGACTTGGGGCCTACACTATGCTACTTATATGACTTTGGAACCCACTGTAAATAAATGACAAAATTAAAAGTCAACACTATGCTACTTTTTTTTACTTTGGGACCCTTTGGAAATATATGAGAGAATTTAAAAGGTACCACTATGCTTATTTTACTTTGGGGAAAAGCTTGACAAAAAAATTCAAAGCACCACCAGTCTATTTTTATTACTTTGGAATCTACTGGAAATGCTTGACAAAAAATTTCAAAGGCACCACTATGCTTACTTTCATGAATTTTGGATCCATTGGAAA
The DNA here is from genome assembly GCA_029721355.1 of Tegillarca granosa. Classification (NCBI taxonomy): domain Eukaryota; kingdom Metazoa; phylum Mollusca; class Bivalvia; order Arcoida; family Arcidae; genus Tegillarca; species Tegillarca granosa. The sequence continues at coordinate 22,483,002 of CM056605.1, read as the reverse complement.
TGCATGAAAATTCAAAGGCACCACCATGCTATTTTTATTACTTTGGAATCTACTGGAAATGCTTGACAAAAAATTTCAAAGGCACCACTATGCTTCTTTCATGAATTTTGGATCCATTGGAAATGCATTAAAATTCAAAGGCACCACCATGCTATTTTTATTACTTTGGAATCTACTCGAAATGCTTGACAAAAATTTCAAAGGCACCACTATGTTACTTTTAATGACTTTTGGATCCATTGGAAATACATGAAAATTCAAAGGCACCACCATGCTATTTCTATTACTTCGGAATCTACTGGAAATGCATGGCAAAATTTAAAGGTACCACTATGCTACTTTTAATGACTTTAGGACCCACTCGAAATGCATGACAAAATCTAAAGACACCACTACACTAATAATTCAACTTTAAGACCCATTAGAAATGCATGGCAAAATTAAAAGGCACCACTATGCTACTTTTATGCTTTTGGGGCCCATTGGACCCACTGGTTATGCATGATAAAACTCAGAAGCAACACAAAGCTACTAGGTGTATAAACTATGGTTTTATTTAGGGCAAGGAGACTGTACCTGTGAATTCATACTAACTAAACTCTGCAGCGTTGATCTTTGCTACAAAATTGTTAATTATTATACTAAAACAATGTTATATATAATAAGCTATATGCCACAAATATAAATCTTAAAAAATAAAATTTTTAAACTAAAAAAAATGACCTAGCTCCACAATCAAATTTTTATTTTTATATTTTAAGTTATTTTTTAAGTTTATATCAAATTTTGGCAATCATTTACAGTACCACAAGGAGCCTTGATTGCCAAGTAGTCTAAAGCATATACCTATAGATTTCAACAACTCTCATTCTCTAAGTCTGAATTCCACATCAATTGTAGTGTAAGAAAGTTTGTCAGTTTGCTTGCCAGAGGTTGATGATTTTCTCTTGGTATTCAAGTTTTTTCAACTCAATCTAGAACTGACCAAGATGTAAAACACTTTTAATCAACAATGCCACAAAAAATGCCACAGAAAATATGAGCTGGCAAAAGAGCAATGCCAGCAAATCCAGTCCATGAAAGAACTTTAACTACTAACTCTGGTATTGGAGTAAATATTAATCTGTGTGAGCGAAAACTTTTAGAAATTAAAATCCTGTTACATTAAAAAAAAAATTTCAAAATAATTTCTCGGTCTGTACTTTTCAAATATCACAAAAAACATTAAAAATAAACAGAATTGTTTTAAAAAATTTAAAATTTGACTGAATACGGATCAGGAAAATTGATTGTGAAAACTAGATGGTGGAAAAGGAATTAGGATTTTACATTTGTAAACAAAAAGGAAGCATACATGCCAATAAACATGAATAATAAAAAAAACCAGATTTTTAAAGTTAAAAGATATACCTGTACCTGGATGCTCTACAAATGAAGGTAGAAAATAAAGTAAGAACTAAATAGGTATTTTAATTCAGAATTTGTAATAATTTAAATAAGAAATGAATGTAAAGACATTTAATCACCCCATAAGGGGTGGTGCAGAATGGGGTACCAGGTATTTGTACAGGGGTAAAAATAAAAATAATGGCTATATCATTAGGAGACATTATAAAATAACTAAATATAATATGATAATTTTTTTTCCAAAATGTGCGTAAAAACATGCATGTAAACATAAGCATTGTTTTTGTAAGAGTATATTTGGAAAAGTGAAAACATTTGCAAAATTGCAAAACTGAGCAAAGAGAAATATCTATAAAATCAGCTTTTATTTTAAAATGAATTCCTGAAAAAAATAGTACAGTATTTGGATTTTTTTTTCATTTTTTTTTATGTTTTTGTTTTTTTTGTTCTTAACAGCACTTTAAGCGGATATGCTAAAAAATAAATACCTTGCCAGTTGATTCCTCTGGTAGAGGGATCTGATCTAACTTCTTACTGTACTGAGACATGGTATACAGGTTTCCGTCAGCCAGAACGGCACCATATGATGGAATAGCCAGTTTTAAATCCATTTTCTTTATAGAATCATCCTTGAATTCTCCTTTCAAGCTTCTAACATGATTTTTCAAATCTGTAACAAATAAAACATCAATATTTTTATTTTTATTTTGAGGAGAAACTTCATTAAGATTTCAATCGAATATTTGATTCATGATTTGTCTACAGAAAAAATCTTTATAGTCAAATTTAACATCTGCATACCAGCATGTGTATCATAATAGAAAGCATATCACAAAAACACCTACCTGTACACAAATTCATACACCATATGAACCTTAAGATGTAAATGCTAGTAATCAACATTGAGAGATTGATAAAAATTATGTCTCATCACAAGTAACAGAAAAATGCAGATGTAACATTGGAAAATATGCAAACAACCCTATATATATAGTAACTAAAAATACATAGTAAGGTTTTATTAAAATAGAACAAAGTTAAAACAATACCTTTCATGATGTCATCTGATATGTCAAAACATACAACTGATGTAGTTCCATTCCTTTTGTTTCCTGTTGTGTTGATTGTAACAGCAAGTTTGATTGTCTCCCCTTCCATGGCGGCAGACAATGATTGTATCTCACCACCAACAACTATTTGAATATGAAAAAAAAAAATGGACAGTTAAAGCATTAGGAACCAACACAGACTAAGTTCTTTTCTATCCACATACACCAAGTTTAACTTTAATTCAACATGGCATTTTTTCTTATATATTTTTATAGTAAAGTTTGTAAAAACTTGATGGCCACTGCTTCTCAGAAAAAAAATGTAAATCAGGTATTTTAAAAAAGAAAAAATTCTGAAATGCTTGGTCCCATGAATTGAAAATTTTTGACATTCAACAGTTATCAAAAATCTTAAGTTACCAGGCAAATCAAATTCAAACAATAGAAAAGCTCTCAAAAACAAGAGTAGCTTGTCTACACATTCAAATATTTCGACTGAAAAAATTACATGGGAAAGTTGCTTAAACTTATACCAAAGATGATTACACCAGGGGTGTAGTATGATCTCTGCTTTAGATGTGTTAAATTTACAACAAAATATGACATACTTGTATAAGCAAGTGGTGTAAACTGTTTAGTTGCTCTGCTGTCAATTACAAAAACATGACCATCATCTGATCCACTGAATAAATATTTCCCATCTGCGTCATACCTGTAACGTAAAACATATACACCTGACTGACTGTAAATAAACTTAATTCATCAAGATACTACAACATATATATTTTTTGCAGTTTGGTTTTTGGGAACATAAACTTTTTCATTTTGAAAGTAAGTAACATAACCAGCATTGGTTTGCTGTGTTTTATCCTCAAGCCACTTAACTACCAGTACTCCTTTTCTTCTGAAAACAAAACAAAATTGGAGACTACTGATCTTATATATATACATGTATCTTAATTTACTGTCCCTATTTGTTCTGTCAAATTTTGGACTTTAAAAAGAGATTTGACAATGAACTGGCCACACAGAAACATGGATAATTTTGGTACTTTTAAAACTGATTAAAGTGAGTAGACAAAGTAATCAAGAAATTTATGAAAATGAACAGCTGCATTCTAAAAAATATATCACTGCTTCCAAGCCTTAAATCTTTAAATCCAGCATTTTTCTTTATTAAGATTCCTCCTTGTTTCATAAAATGTCTTGCAAGTGTGTGTGTATTTTTTTTTTTTTTTTTTTTTTTTGACCAGATTAAAATTTGCAAGTTCTTGTAACAAGGATGACAGACTTGATAAGAAATTGTGTAAAATTGAACAAATAAAGGTAAGTATTTGTTACAAAACTGTCAAAATGCCAGTATTATACTGAGGTACAAATTTTTTTTTTAATAATCAGACAACACTAAGCTTTCAGCATTTCATATTGGGAAGGAAATTAATTGCCAAAGAAAAATAAAAACAGAAGAAAATCAATAAGAAAAGATTGTATTTTTTTTAATATATAAACTTACGTTAGATGAGTGACAGGTCCCTGGTAAAGCCTGGTTCCATGTATTATTCTAGGACTGTCCACATCAGTGAAATCCACATAAAACACATGACCACTGATGGTGCCAACTGCCACTGCATGAAGCAATGGCCCCGCTGCTAGAGATGTAGCCTATAAAAAGAAAATAATAATGACATAAAATCATTAAATTTTCTGGAAAGGGACTTTGGAATGAAATAGGGGGAAAAAACTTCATTTTGAAAAATACCACAACTGCTGAGAGAGGAAAGATTTTTGAAGCTCAATACACAAGTGTGTAAAATTGAAATCTGATATAAATTTCTATGCTGTTTATAACATAACAATAATTAGTATGATTAAAGAGAAAAATAGTTTTAAAAATTAATGGAATCAAAAATCAAAGTTAAAAAACTGCTTTATGTTGGGAATCATATTAAACATGAATTTTGCAAAACTTGCTAATTTTTTTAATTAGGATGACCTCAAATTTTCTCAAACAAAAAACTTGACAAATATACCTGAATTCCAACAAATATGGATGAAACAAGATGTCCTTTTTCTAATGTCCACAGCTGAACTTCTCCATCTTCTCTACAGGTCTACAAAAAACAGAGCAAGCTATTTCAGACAATACATATACAATGTATATAAAATTTATTTGTTTCAATTTCAGCATCTGTATTTTAAAAGATTCATTGCTTACTATGAAATAGAATATTAAAGATTCCAAAGTGCCTGACAAGATAAATATCTCTTATGAAAATAGTTTCAGTAAAAATAAAACCTTGATTCATCATCCTCAGTTGGTAAGTCAAATTGTGGCATTATAAGGGGCTTTGGTGATAAATCATTGACGTCTGTAAAGACAAACATATTAAAAAAAAATTAGAATTTTAAACTTCCAAATAGTGTAGTGATAAGGGAGGTTGAAAAGTTATTCTAAAGGGGCATCATAAAGAAATAATGTAATTTAATGAATAGTTTTAGTTAGTCCATCAAACATTTTCAAGATCCTTTCTAATTTCAATATCATTTACAGAAGCATATTACATAAAATGAATGTAGTAAATACATGTAAAAGCAACATCTCTAACCTCTCTATTCCATCTGAATAATTTATTTCAACATCATTTTACATGTAAGACATGTCAATGTTAGGGTTGGATTTAGTTCTTGAGTTAATAACTTATTAAGATGACGGAATACTTACTACACAGTACTCGCTACCAGCCAGACAACCGATACCCACAAAGTTACCAGAATGTAAGTTCCTCAGTTGTCTAAAGGACTCAGGAGCTCCAGGCTCATATAAATGTAGAGATCCCTGTAAAAATAAACAAAACAAACTACTGCAGAACCATTGATATCTGCTGGGTTAAAAATTCATGGTTTTGCATTTGAAATGATTTTGTTGGTAAACATAAAGCCTGAAGAAAAAAATATTGGATAAGCATCATTTTGACATGCAAATTTTTGACAATTTTATTTCAAAATAATGCATGGTTTATAGTACCTTACTATTACAGAAACTCAGAGTGACATTGAAAAAATTTAAAATTTAACAAAAAAACCCTAAGAAAAAGCCAACATTTTTTTTAAGACCTAGTACCATTTATTCATCTAATGTTTTCTATGACTTTGTATCTCAAACCTAATATTAAGAAGAAATGTATGAGATATCCTATAAGAAATGTCAAATTATATGCATTTGTCTTAATGATGAACAAAGGGAGATAAATCTTACCTGAGTAGATCCAAGTACTATGTGTCTGTAGTTAACAGAAAACCCCAGAGAAGATACTGGCACTCCTACTGGACATTGTTCCAGTACTTTGAACTCTTCACCCTTCATGTCTATTAATCTTAGAACACCATCCTGTGAAAGTTAATTTGAAACAATTTTTTTTATAAAATGCACAAAACATGTATAGCATTCTTAGCATGGTATTAAAATCTGGGTGGGTGGTTGAGGTGGCAAGTTACCTGTACTACAGACTGTAGGTATACCAAATAACATGCAAATAAGATTCAAAGCTCAAATAAATAAAAAAGTAAATACCCCAACAAAAAAGCACAATATTGAATCGTATGTCATAATGGTAAGTATCCACAGAGATATATAAATCTTAATTGTTTGTTTAACTCGTATAATTTTATGATAAAGATTTTTAGTTACTTAATTACAATAACCCAGTCTTTGTTACATAGTATGTATGAATGAAATTATTGTTAAAAATAATGCTTATTTCCAGAGTACTCATACAAGTGAACTACTTCAAAACTTAAAAATCTGTATCTCTGAGCAGAATGAAAACATTGCTAGAATTTCAAAGGATTTAGCAAAATTTGGCCTCTACAGACAATAGTTACAACTATAAGCAACAGATACAGATTAAATAAAGTGAAACAAAGCATAAATCATTGTGTTTTTTCTTCATACCTGTCCAGCAGCATATAAACCATATCTGTGTAGAGCGATACAATCCAGACTGCCTTCTAACACCATCTTACTGACATCATCAGCTTTATAAATATAAAAACAAAAACTGAACAAATACTTTAAATAAAAATACAGATGCTTAAATAAAACATTAAAACTGACAAAATTTGAACGATAACTTGCACATCTACCCCATATACATGATAAAAATGCTTTATCACTGGTTACATGTACATGCTGACAATTACAATGACATACCTTACAGCACTACATACATGTAAAAGCTAAAAGTTGTGCCAAAAGTGTGAATGTGAATGACATATCTATGCTTTAATACTGGACATGTACATACTGACAGTATACCAGGAGTATGGGGATGCCAAGTGGCCTAAAGTGGCCTATATTTTCATGACATACTTCAAGTAATAATGAAACTACATATGTATTTTTTTAAAACCAACACTTTTTTTTGGGGGGGGGGGGCATTGGTGAAAACCCTGCCTTTTGATCCTGCTAAGAAATTTTATTTTCACTGAAAATAATCTTTAAAAAATAACATCTTAGCTTCCTTAAAAGGAAAAATTTAGATTATCATGATTATAAGGTTAGACTTGCATGGCAACCTTCCTTTTATTTATAAAGTAATGTGACATAGAGACTAATTTTTTCTTACCAACAGGCTGTATATCAGCTGAGCTGTCTTGTTTTAAACTGTAAGCACTTCCTACTCTTGAGTAAGGAGTTTGGGCACGTGGTGGGGGATAATACAACACCTTAGCTTTAAATACTTCTCCATCCACCTGTTAAAGTAAGAAAATAAAGATCTTAGTCAGTCAGAGAAATATTACAGAAAATATTTGTATAAAATGTTTTGAATAAATTGATAAACTGTGTAAAAAATGTGTAAAATAATACCATGTGTAGAATGATACCATGTGTAGAATGATACCACGTGCAGAATGATACCATGTGTGAAATGATATCACATGCCAAATGATATCACGTGTGAAATGATACCATGTAATAGATGATACCATGTGTGTAATGATATCATGTGATAAATGATGCCACACGTGATATGATATCATGTATGAAATGATACCATGTGATAAATGATATCATGCATGAAATGATAACATGTGATAAATGATATCATGCGTGGAATGATACAGATACCATGTGTGAAATGATACTATGTGTAAAATGATATCACCTAATATTTGAAAATATTTGGGAATAAATTGTTTGTGTTGGTTAGCAAAAGTGCTGTAAAATCAAAGAATAACATCATTTTATGGAAGATATTTATGCAATTCATTTACAATTGGTTTATACATATGTGGAGGTAAAAGTATACCCCACTGACCAGAACAAACAATCAAACGTGTATTTTCAATAAAATGGCTTCATCTAGATAACAATAATGACATAAAATGTATGATATTAAGTATTTTTTCCCAACCTTTATCAGCTGTCCTCCTTTACAACCAATCAATATATCACCAGAGGGTGTCCAAGCTTGAGAGGCAGGAACTACACGAGGTGTCAAGTCCTGGATTTCTTCCAATCTTTCTGCCATTTCTCCAACTAACCCTGCTACTGCAGCTTTTGGTACATCAATGGTGTATCTAGTCATCCTTGTTGAAGCCCTGGTTGGGGCATTATCTTTGTCTTTTTCATCTTCAAACAATGAGTTGGGATCTTCAGGAGGCAATTTTACACTTCTGCAAAAATCAAGTAAGGGTATAAATTCATTCTTACACTTTTGCATAAATCATGTACAAGTAAACATTTATTTTCACACTTTTGCAAAAAACATGTACTAGTGTAAATTCAATTTTACACTATTGCAAAAATTATGTATGTGTGAAAATTTTTCTTTTACACTTTTGCAAAAATCGTGTACGAGAGTAAATTAAATTTTATACTTCTGCAAAAATCATGTATAATTGCCAATTAAGAACTTTGTCAGAGGGGAGTTTGGTATATATTCAAAGTTTTCATGGAAAAGATTGCTTGATTCCCCCCCCCCCCCCCCCCCACACACCCCTCAAATTATCATACTTAGCTATTTGCAAGAAGACACAATTTTATCAAACAATATCATCATTTAGTTCAATAACGATATCAGGTTTCAAGTCTGGCCATGCTTTATATCCAGTGACCCTCAGAGGAACCTGCTACATATTGAGTTTCTGAAGGGGCATAATAGTGTAAAAGACCTTGATTATTATGTCTGTGACAATACTTTTACTACTTACTGTTTTAACAACACAAACTTGTTGTTACACTGTTCTGTCTGCCATACTGTGATTTCTTTTTCATTTGTTATGCAGATATTTCTCCAGTTCCCAGGATTAAAAGTAAAACTTGTAATTGGATTAGCTGAAACTTTCACCGAACATAACTTTGTACTATCTGTATATTTCCTGTCAAACAAATTCAAATATAAATAATATTAAATAATTAATTATTAATTAATTATTAATTCATCACTGGGAAATGAAAGTCAATTCACAAAATTAAACAGACTGAAACTGGTCTTTTTTTTCACAGAAAATTATTTTTAGTCTTGTTCCTGAAAGAATATTGATATTCTTTTCCGTGAAAATTAACAATCAGAATTCAAAGGGTGCAGATTATCCTGACATGTTTTTGAACTGCTTAAAAAAATGACCATCAAAAGATAACAGTCATATTGATAACTATCTATATGTCATGATCAAGTTTTTTTTATTTGCCTGTTCATCGTCAGCATTTTTAAACAATACTTGAGATCAACTTATTTTTTTTGTTTACATAGACGATAAAAGTTGTGAAAAAGAACCTTTTTAAATAAATCTGTATTTAGTAGTATTTCTTTCCTTTTTTTAATTTATAGCAATAGTTGCCATCTTGGATTTCTGGATTGCAAAATCTCATTTGCATCATCTGTGAAAATTAGGTCAACTTAAAATTCATTGGAAAAAAAATGATGATAGCTTTAGCCAGTGACCTAAAAAAGGAACATTATAAATCAATTTTTTTATATCATTGGGTTTTTTCTAAAATGTTTGGGAGTGTGAATATGTTTTATATAATGTATACATTTATGGGGTGAGGGTATGATAAATGACATAAATTATGCAAACTAATATATTACCATAATGTCAGTTCAAACTCTGGAACTCCAGAAATACTAGCAAGGTAATCACTAGAAGAAAATGACAAATTTGTGTATTCTAACTTAGCACCACCTGAAATTTAAAAATGATAATAATTACTGGTTGTTACTTTAATAATGAAATCTCTAAGTTTCTTTTGAATGAAATCTCTAAGTTAGTGATTTTTTAACACTTATACCATCCATAAATTTTCAAATAAATATTTTATTATTTTTTCATAATGAAGGACTAAACTCAACCTCTGTAATATCTGGATTCAAGTGTTCCTATATTATTTTATTAATTTTGATAAATTTTGACCTTTAGTTGACATAAAATCCACTTATGTAATGTGGACAATTATTTAATACATATTTTTCATTATTAGCAAGTTATTAACCTATCATGACTATATGTCTGTTGATCAAACAAGCTTTGATTTTTTTCTTTGATTTTTTTTCTTTTTCATATTACAGAAATTATTTAAGGTAGAATGAGTCTAAACTGATAAAAAAAATCATATTTATGATAATAAATTGTCATAATCAGTAGGCATGTATCAAATACTGTTTCTTTATAAGCACATTTCTAAACGAAATCCATCTGTCTATGAAGTCCCCATCTCCCATTATAAACAGATTTTACTGTACATACTTACATCTTACACAAAGAAACTACATTACTAACCTTCAAGAAGGCCTGCTTGTCTAAATGTTGGATATACAAATACATAAATTTTAGGGTCTAAGCACTGCTCAGCAATAGCAAATGCTTTATTTATTCCATGAACAGCAAATGGCCCAACACCTTGTCCCTTGAAATTAAAACTGGTTTCTGCTCCATCTTCTGCCACAAATTTGACATTATTTCCACAGATATAACAAATAACATCATTGTCTATATAAGATGCTTTAGATCCATTGTATCCTTGTACCCAACTGCAAATAAAATTATACAGATGATTATGAAATTAATTGTAACAAGACCTTTTTTATTGATCACACATATCTGACCTGATTATCTAAAAAAAAAAAAATTGACAGACTAATACATTGCCACTGTAGTGAACACCAGGTAAATGGCTGATTCTTTTGTGCATATGACATAAAAAACATTAACAACCAGATCACTTCAATTTTAAACTTCATCTTATAATTTTATAATTTCTATCTTCACAGTGGCAACACTTTATATACTTTGGAAATCGCGAATGATTTTTAGTTATGACTAAGCTCAAACAAGTTAACAATATCAATCATAATAAAGTTTATTGGAATTTTTGAAAATTCTCAAATTTAGCTGTCACAAAGAGTGACTAAAATAGTGTAAGTAAAGACTAGGTCAAGGGTACCAAATGTCCAAAGCCAAAATATGGTATAAACATCTTAGATATGGTATGAAATGTTAAATGTATTTGAATGTCTATAATTCAAAGATGAATCTTAATAATTGGATAGATTCACCAGATTTAATTCCGCGACATGGATTCGATGAAATGGTTGACGGTATGGTTTATCTTGATTTCATAATTGATTTTACAAATAAAATATCATGAATAATGTTAATTTGTGATAGATTTTAACTTACGAAAGATCAAGACTTCCCACTGCATCCATTGTCACACGTTATGAGGCTGCAAAATCAAAATATTATCATCTTTCCCACTAAGTTGCAGTTGTTGAGTGTGTTGCTAAGGAAGTCGATAAATGTAGTATCGCTAAATCTCGTCTACCTTAACGTATGAAAATCTCGAAACCAAAGGGCAAGGTCGTAAGGCTCCTAAGTAGACGATAAAAATAAATAATATTTATTTTATTTCAAAATAGTATTGTAATTATTTTTAATAAAGCAATTTTTAAAAAAATATTTATTTTGCTGCCTTCTGTTAGATTATTTGATTTAATTGAATATTCAGTGGTTTCCCTCACGTTTGAGCTTTCTTTTATCACCTGCTTTTTCCTATACTTTCACAATTATGCCGGCTGCCATGTGACAGTGGAAGCATTGTCGTGCAGGATTTTAACTTGTCTGGAAAGAGAGACTGATTTACCGACGTGACAGGCAAAAATGCGTAATTTTTTCCATCACTGCCTGAGATGCCAATGGGCTAAATCTAAAGACTTTTCTTCTTTTAAGACAGCGCTGAACCATAATAGCTTGTATCAAAGATGGTCCGAGAAGTTCTTCCAAAATTTTTCTCTTTTTGGACAACTTGTTGTTAAAAATTTCCACTCAGTGGCGGCGCATCAGATACGAAGAACTTTAAAATTTGGGTCGTTTTACAGGAATGTATACGGTGACAAATGTTTTATGCAACTTTTTAACAAGTTTGGCGGCTCAAAACTTAGAAATGCCAAGGTCAAATTTTGTTTTGCAGCAGTTCTATTTTCATGGGATAAAGAAAAAGTCAGTGACATGGAGATAAATAGGTTTGTGTGTATAAAGTAACATATGCAAAGTACTTGTTTAAAGAACATATGCAACTTGCAACTTAATGAATTCTGTACACTCAAGAATTTGATTTTACATTTTGACAATAAAATTGTCATTTGAAAATTTTTAGCTGACATGTTTTTAAAATACACCTTTATGTTTTCAGGGTAAGCAGTTGGGTTTGTCATAACTGTTCTTTGGATGAAAACTTGTATATTTATTTATTCTTTTTTTTTCAACAATACTAAAATTTCTTAATTTTTTAGTTTTCCATTTAAATTAAAGAATGGAAATCCTGTGCTGGTTCAAAGCTATCTAAAAATAGGATGGTGTTAACAAAGCAATTATATTTAATCTGTCATAAAGTGAAGTACTTCTTGCATCCCAAAAATTGTTTTTATTTTATTAATTATATGTGTATATAGTAATCAACCACTTGTCCTGTTTTGCTTCCTGGTCATGACCAGAGACAAAATTTGAAGAAAGACAAGAATATGCATCCTACTAATTAGCACTGTTGATTGTTACAGACAAACCTGATCATCGAGTGGAAAATTGTTTTAATTAAAAAATGGAAATTATCTTAAATTTCATTTGTCCAGAAAACCCACAAGAGCTATCTTTTCTGCGCCTTGTCCAATTTTTATGTGTCCAGGACGTGCAGACATGTCTTAACGGAAGCATTGGTACTTAACACCAACCCAGAAAGCATTCAGTATGCATGTGCATTGTAATATATGCAACTTATTTTAAGTTCCTATTCAGTCTCTAAAAAAGCAATAAAATGGTGATAAAAATTAAGAAAAATGGTACAATTTTTGTCAACAATATTTTTTATGAATTGTTTACATATAAATTACAAATAGTATCAATTGTGCTTAAAACAAGCACTGATCTGGTGTCTATTCAAATGTTTTAGGCCAATCAGGTTATTCTAGCAGTGGTTTTGTTTGCCTAAAATTACTACCGAAGAAAGGTAGTTTCTCCTTGAGAAACAAGACTAAAATTTTCCAATTTGACAACTTAAATTCCCCAAAAGGCAACAGTGACACACAATCAAATAGTTTAAGTTAAGTCTAGTTGTCCAAAACTGTTCTGACAGACAAAAAATGTTATATATTGTCACAATATAAGATCTTTGCAATGAATTTCAAAATTCTGAGCATAATATGTGACATAAAAAGGGTCCAAATTTTCCCAATCTGAAAGGTAGAGGGTAGTTTTTAAAAACCATAGCAAAATCACTGTCTAGGGAACTATTAGTATACAAATACTATCTCCAATCAAATCAAATCTGTGTCATAGTGCTCTAAAACCTGTTCATGTCTTAGTTTTTTTTTTCTTTTGCCAGTTTACCCTGTGTCTGTTTGTCCTTATTTTTCTCCCTACTTTATGAAATTATGAAATTACAAGAAGTAAAACTGTTTAAAATCAAAAAGTCTAGAAGCATGAAATTTCTTATAGCATTAGGGCATGAAGCCCTTTTAAGTTTGCAAAGCTGGTTGACCTTGACCCACATTCAACCTGACCTTGACTCCTTACCTGAGATAGTCAAGGTCAACAAGCTTTGGGATACACTCTTAAAATGGATACTTTGCATTACAAATGCTACAAAGCCATCTCTTTGAGATCATAATGTTATTACACTTCAGCTTCCTAATATGGGTGATAAAAGGCCTGTAGATCTCTTGTTAATAGATGAAATGTAAGAATATTTAATTTCTTTTAACAGTACTATTGAAGATATGAATGAAATAGAACACATTGAACAGTTACACTTAAAACATCCAGAGTATATGAAAAGCTGGGAACTGGTTATTGACAGGGAACACCTGAAACTATGGAGAAAGCCATTACCTACAAGTACATATTTGTATGAATATAAAGGTAATAAAGTACATGATATTAGTATTGTGAGACTATTACGAAGGAATGAGTGGAGTAATGGTGTTTTATGCCCCAGTCAAGATTCTTTCACTTATTTCGAGGCGGTCAGTTCTGGGATGTTGGAGGAAACAGGAGTGCCAGGAGAAAACCACCGACCTTCGGCAAGCAAACTGACAAACTTTCTCACACTAGGCTCTGTCCTGAGTGGGATTCGAATGCAGGTGGTGAGAGGCACTGTGATCTGCAAATGTGCACTTAAGACCACTCGACCACCGAGGGCCACAAAGGAATGAAGTGAGTCAGTTAAGGTTATAATGTTTCACCTCTCATTCAAGATTCTTGAACATATTGAGTCGGTCAGTTTCAGGGATTTTTAAAGAAAAAAAAGAGTGCTCAGAAAGAAATGCTAGCCTTCAGCAAGGAAACTGACAATTTTTTTACACTAGGATCTGGGTCAAATCATACTTCAGAACTGAGAGATGCTGTGATTAGTAAACACACTTAAGGCCATTTATTTGATAAAGCCCTTTATTAAGATGGAGAGATCAAGATATGATTTCTTTCTGTATTGGTTTACTAAATTCAATGTACCACACAACTATGTAAGTAAGATTTAAATTTACTGAATGTTTTCCTCATTGCCCTTTTTACATTGTCAAATCATAATTGACATGCATTGTGACTGTGACATAAAAATTCATCATGTCATGCGGACATGCAAACTCACAACAAGATTGCCACTTACTATATGGTTAATGACAGCAACTTTAATCATCAAACACAAACTTACTGGTCCATGTCTAAATCACAATTCTAAAAAGCAAAATAAAAACTTACTGGTTTATTCAGTTACCGAATTTACTCCTGTATAAGTCACACCGGCTTATAAGCCGCACCCTCTTTTCACTCCCAAATTGTCACTAATTTTTATACTACCGGTATATAAGCCGCACCTATATTTCACTTTGATCTTTATCCATGATTTAGACTTGGGTACAGTAAGTACATTTTATATCTTTTTGAATGACAATAAAGATTATGCTTTTCAAATTGTTTTGATTTTTTGTTTATCTTAGTATCTCTCAAAGAAATAGATCGAGGGTTGGCAACAATTGAAACAAACGTTCACATCACTGTTAAATGACCATTTAAGCCCTTGTGGCTAGGTTATGTAATACCGATGTCAGTAAGTGTGTCTGAATGATATTGACGGTAGAATCCACAAAAAATGGAAAAAGTAAATTTCGCATGTGCCTGGATCAATCACCATCAGACCACATCTTGATGATTCAAGTGTATTGGAATGTTATGTCAAACGCAACTGCGACTTTGGTAAATGGTTATAGTCAGTTTCTTAGATTAAAATAGCCTACGCAATTTCTTTGCAATGATGGCTTCTTGTTTAGTATTAAAATTTTTATTTGACAAATAATTTAACTTTACACTTGTGTTAATTGGTATGCCACATGATGATTTAAGAATTAGATGTTGACTGTGACAGTTTTTTTCTGAAACCGACTATAAAATCCTAATTATTGACCCAATTGGCTGTTACACTGTAACAATGGCGGTTTTTACACTTGGCGATATTTAAAAGATACTTGGTACTTAAAAATATCTAGAAAATAATGACAGCAATTAAATCTACAATATATTTGCACAAATTGTTTTGAAAGCGGCTTTTCAAATTTGGTATTTTTTATAAATCAGCAATCATCTGGTTTAGATTAAGGATCATTGTCATTACAAATATAAGTGTTGAAGCATTCTGCGTGGTTTATTTAGTTAGCCTGGGATAGCTACAGCAGTTGCATGTCTTATCTCAACAGTTAATTTTGATGTTGGTTCCTTATCAGAAATTGAAATTTAGTTTGTATATTGTGTTTGAAGAGCAGAAAAAATCAAAAATCATTATATATCCTAAATGTGACTATCTTTTGTGTAGATGTGACTATATTGACAGTATTTATGAGAATTGATCTGTAAATATGGTATTTAATCTTTACTTTTATGTATGAAGTGACCTGTGATATCAAAATGTAGATTTTACCATGTATGTCTTAGATGATTTACTTGTCTGAGATTCACGCAAAAATTTTATTTTTTTTTAAACAGCAGCTTATTTCTGTTACTTGTCTATTGCCATTTGATTTTTACTTTACATTTAATCTCAAAATAAAATTACCTAAAAAATCTTCATGTAATCTAGGCATATACAAGACAAAAACACAAAATCACAAAATCACATCAATCATTAACAAGTTAAAATCTTGATGTCCTCGGTAGACTGACTATGATTCCTATGAGTAAAATGTTTAATAGTATACATTTAAAATGTGTTACAAGTGAAATTTGTAATGTAATGTAAGCCCCTAGTGAATGTTATTTTCCACTTAGCACAATGGACAAGTCACCTGAACAACTCTAAGATCTGAACAGAATTCACCACTTCAAGTTATATTATCTTTCACGAAGTCCTTGGTTGAGTGGTCCAAGATCTGCACTTACAGATCACAGTGCCTCTCACCATCCAGGTTTGAATCCAACTCAGGCAGATCTGAGTGTAAAAAAGTTTATCAGCTTGCTTGCCAAAAGTCAGTGGTTTTTCCAGGCACTCTGGTTTACTCCACAATCCCAAAACTGACCACCTTCATGTAAGTGAAAAAATCTTGATTGGGGTGTAAAATGCTATTACTCTAGGTTTCCAATAAGCACAATGGATGTGTTGCTCTTGACTGATTCACTACATGATTTCTAGTTTCCTAGTCACAACATGTTTTTGTTCATGGTTAAAGTTTTTAGTGGTGACTAATAAACAGATGTAATTGTAGCTTTATTGTTTGTTTCCTGTACATCATCCCCTTGTTTAAGTATGTGAAATTAAGTACATGTATTTTGTTTAGAGCTACTTATGAAAAATTTTATAATAAAACAGAAATATATTAACTGACAAATATTATATATGTGTGTGTGTGTGTGTGTGTGTGTGTGTGTGTGTGTGTGTGTGTGTTTGGAGGAGTGGATTTTTTTTTTTTTTTTTTTTTTTCATTTGTCTCTTGTAACGGAAATGTACAGAAAACCAAATAAATTCAATGTTATTTATTCTTTTACAGTTTATGGAACCTTTTATGATATTTCAGCCCAATCGTTCTTTGACATACAGGTAAAGTATTTCTTTTTATCATTTGCTTCTCTAGTCAAAAGTTGACATGGTGATCAAGTCTGCAAAAAGGCTGGGTCTGACCCAAGACTTGAAATTGGGTAGTGGCTGTTCTTTCGCCAAGAATTTAGGCATTATGAAATGAAAGTCATGGTTCTTTTGGATGGGAACTTAAAATAAATGAGGTCCTGTGTCAGGACATGGCACAATAAAGAACCCTGCTGTATAATGCAATCAGCGCAACACACTGGCAAAATTTTTGCACTTTTGCCTATAGCTGGTGACGTCTCAGTATAAGTGAAATATTCTTGATTGGGACGTTAAACACCATTACTCAACTCTCAACTCAAGTCTGCAAATAGCGATTTGTAGCCCATTACTTACTAACCTGTCATTTGTTGATTCAGCAAGGCTTCCATTTGACTTCCTGGGATCAGATTGCCCTTTTTCAAAATCTCAGTCAGTTTATAATCATACACTAATAGATTTTTCTTGAAATTCAGGGATCAAATAAAATCTTGGAACCAAGAGTCAGAAACATAGTCTCAGGGTTTCTTTTCCCAATTATTTGTAAGATTCCCATAATTAGTCTGTCAATATGATTCCTTCCTGTTTTTTTTTTTGTTTATCTTTTCACCATAATACAAGTGACTGCCTTGGCGTACTATAACTTTTTCATATTTGATAATTTTGAGATGAGTTACAAATCAAGTTTAAGTTTTATATAGTTTGACCATAATGTTTCTACAAGTCTCTCACTGTCTTTATTTAATAAAGTCTTTTGATTCAGATTTTTTCAGTGGTCTGTAATGCTTTATAAAATAAAGTCACATTTTCATTATGATTTATATATATCATATATATTTATATATATCATAATAGTTACAAATCAAGTTTGAGTGTTAATATCTGATTTTGAATTATGTCCCTTGAGCATACTTGCTTTTATATGGGTTTAGGCCAATTTAACTTACCAGTAAATAGTAGATTCTCTTGCAGGTTTGACAAAAATTTTGGGGTGGGTTGAAGGGTTTTATTTATTTATTTTTATTTGAAAATGCACTCTCACATGGTTGACATCTGCATTTGCAATAGGACATTTTTTGTCTACATGGCCGCTTATTAAATCATTGTACACCTTCACTAACTGTTGACTGTCTGCTATATTTATCCCATACCATGCCCATAATTCTTACAGACCACAGATGACATGCAAAATTAAGAAATCTATGCTATATCAGTTACATTTATGAAACTACTTTCAAGTTCAGCCTCACACTTTTAGATTTTATTGGAGTGCTTAAAACCCTTTTTGAAATGCCACAGACTCGACATCACTCAGAAACAGACTTTGAATAAGCCCCGAATGGGAAACAAAAATAAAATGACTTGGGGGTACATTTTCATTGGGGTGGGCAGAGACATGAATCTACTAATTAAGTTGAATTGGCCTAACAGTTTTTTTTGTTTTTGTTTTTTTTTTAAGACATTAAAAGTTACTGATAAGAGCATTTGTAGATGTTGTTGAATTATGTTGATATCAATGTCTTTAAATTGCCAATAGGTGGATCTGGAATACAGAAAGAAATGGGATAAATTAGCTATACAGTTAGATATTGTTGATAAAGACCAGCAGTCAGGGTCGGAAGTAGTACATTGGGTTACTCATTTCCCTGTAAGTATGTTATATTTTGAATTGACAATATATGCATAAATTTGTGATGATCTTTAATACTTATACACTGTTGTTTGACAGGCTTTTTATTTAATTCCTCGAACTGTTTTAAATTTCCAATTTGTTGGTTTAAAATCCTGAAAATAGGGTTTACGTTAATGCAGGACTTGTTTACCACTGCTTTTGTATGCCTAAAATTACTACTAAATAGGGTAGTTTCTCCTGGGGTCATATGACTTAAATTATCTTATTTGAGAACTGAAATTCCCAAAACAACAGTGGTATACTTGAATCAAGTTGTCCCTACTTGTAAAATTTTAGTTATCGTTACAATGAACAACATAGCCATAAGGATCTTATCTATTACCAGCAAGTCATAATGCAGTTTGCTTTATTTTTGGACCATTGTTTTTCCCAAATCTTACAGGCAATTTCTCCTTCTAGCAAAAAGGTACAACCAGGCCAATTTCTTCTTTTAGCAAAAAGGTACAACCAGGCCAATTTCTCCTTCTCATTATAAAATGAAGCTAAATCACTGGTTCACCTTAGATGATTCCATGTTCCCATTACTTGCAATTACATAATTTTTATTTGAAACATCAAGTAGTTAATAGACTAATGGTATTTGTCAGTTTTCTGCATGGTTATGTTACCTTGTGTATAGTATCTTTGTACCAACAGACAAATGTTCCTTGACAACTTTGCTTGTCATCTGGATGGTGGTCTGAAGTGCTTGCTTAAAGAACAATGTCCCTCTTGACATGTCCCTCTTGAGTTAAAATTCCACTCAGATAGATCCTATTGTCAGAAAGTTTGTCAGTTTTCTCTTGACACTCTTGTTTTCTCTGCCATCTCAAAACTGTCTGCCTTAAAAATATCAAGTAAAAGAATGTTGACTTCAGAATGAATGGAATCACACCCTTGTGGGATTCTTGTACAAGATTGAAAGTCGATAGGCTCAAGATCAATTCATAAACTTTTCAGCTAAATGCTATTCATGCTATTTATTAAAAGTGTGCATTAATTAATATCATGCCTATGCTATAACTGTGTAATCTTGAGTTCAATTTTTTAGAATTTATTTATATTTCAGTACCCTATGTACAGCAGAGATTATGTCTATGTAAGAAGATGGGAGGTATGTTAGACCTGTCATATATAGAAATACAGACAAATAGTTCACACATCATAAATCCATTTTATCTCACCAGAGTAGGGACTAGTAGAGCTTAGGCCATTAGCAGACATTATTTCAACATCTCTGTCTACACAGTCTGTCTGTAATAATTTACTGCATGGAAAAGCCTTTTAGATTTATTTATCAAGAAAATAGATTTAATATTGTTTTAGGAAATTTGTACTTGAAAATCTTAAAAGTCTCAACACTCCAAACATTCAAAATGTTGCCAGTGCTTTGACTTCTCACAAAACGCAAAATTCAAATTCTATTAATATAGAAGTGAGACAAAAATAAATCTTTTTAGCATTTGTACTTTAAATTTGATCTCATATAGGACAACAGAAATCTTCCTTACACATGAATCAATATGTTACACTTAGCTGAAATAAATGTCAGCCTAGAATTAAATTAATGCTACTTCTCCATGCTAATATCTATACACCACCATCGTTTTATTTAGCTTCAACTGTTATATTAAATGCTGAAGTATTCCTTAAAGATGTAAGAAATTGCTTAATTATTTTTAATCTTCCAACTAATTCATGTGCATGCTTTAACAGTTTGTATCCTAAAACTAGAAAATCACACATTGTTATTTAACAGCTTTCATCCAATATAGACATTAAGGAAATACTTGTAAATTATCATGTTTTGTTTTGATTTTTTTTAATTACAATTCGCTGAACTCTTCCATCTTGTTCTTTAGTCTCAACACTTTAAAGCTCTTTTGTATCAAGAACCAACAAGACCACACTGATGGTATAAGTGAGTTGCAAGCAAGTATTAATAATAAGTATTTAACTGAAACACAGGGATCATCTAGTGTTGAGAGCGGATCTTTGAAAAACGCTTCTTAGTTTCAACAGGATACACTTCTTCTCTTCGAAAACTCCTGGCTGTACAGGTATTCAGCAGGTTAACTTTTCAGCATCCAGTTTAAATTAAAAGGATCCTCTCTTTTTTTCTTCCTTAGTACTTGGTTGTAATTACAAGGATATTCTCTGCACAATCATCTTGTCTCACAGTTTTTACAATAGTTGTGTATGGCACAATTTTTTCATGAGCAAGGGCGGCATCATCAGAAGATTAACATTTATTTTTGGGGAAAGACATTATTGTGCAATGATTTTGCTGTAACAGTGTCCACGATTCATCATGATGCTGCGTTCATTTTTATAAAAAAGGCTATAAATGGTATTGATAATTTGATACATGTGTTTGTTTTCATGAATCCAAGTTATGTCATATTAATGTCATTAGCTTAATTTTTAACTCTAAACATAACCAGTTAGAATAAGAGGAAATCAATCACAAAACTGCTCAACAGGAAGTATCATTTCCTGTGATTTTATAGTTTGCAAAATTTTATTTGTTTAGATATAATACTTTGTTTTAGTAAAATATAACTGTGTGAACTCTTTGAAAGTTTGTATTTTTATTGAACTGGTAATTTAATACTTTCATTAGGGCCTCGCATTGTGATGCGGGTGCCCTATAGTAATCCCCTTGTCTGTCCGTCCATCTGTCTGTCTGTCTGTTTGCTTTCTGCATGATATCTTGAGAAGGAATGATGGAATTTTTATGAAACTTGTTTGTGATAATTGGTACATAAGTCCCTCGCTCAAGTTCAATGTTCAACAAATTCTGTGCATATTTAATGAGGCTGCTGCAATCTGATTGGTTGAATGTTTTCCGCATGATATCTTAAGAAGGAATGGTGGGATTTTGATGAAACTTGCTTGTAATACTTAGTACATAAGTCTTGCTCAAGTTCAATGTTTGACAAATTCCATGCATATTTAATGAGGCTGCTGCAATCTGATTGGCTGAATGTTTTCCACATGATATCTTAAGAAGGAATGATGGGATTTTGATGAAACTTGCTTGTGATACTTTGTACATAAGTCCTTTGCTCAAGTTCGATGTTTGACAAATTTCATGCATATTTAATGAGGCTGCTGCAATCTGATTGGCTGAATATTTTCAGCATGATATCTTAAGAAGGAATGATTGTATTTTGATGAAACTTGCTTGTGTTTCATGGTATATTGGTCCCTCGCTAAAGTTTGATGTTCAACAAATTCCATGCATATTTAATGAGCCTGCATACTTTGTGATTTGCTGAATTTTTTAAGCATGTTATCTTCTGAAGGAATGGTGGGATTTTGTTAAAACTTGCTTGTGATAGTCCTCACCTTATGGTTTTCACTCGGTATCTGTAGTAATCCCTTGTCTGTCTGTCCATCCATCTGTCCGTTCATCCGTTTGTCCATTTTGTTTACTTCAAGTTATCTTCTAAATGATTGATTGGATGTTGATGAAAGTTGCTTGTAATACTCAGTACCTGTTCATAAGCAGAAGGTATAATGTGGGGTCCCTTCCTTGACATTGGTCTAGTTGACACTTAATTTCATGGTTTTCACATACCCAAAATTAAATCCCCATAAACATTTGTGATTTTACAGTACAGTAAATTGGGAAATTTTGGTGTCGAGATTTTTAGGCGTTTTTCTCTCAAAATGTGGTTGTTTAATTTTGGTGGATTTATTTTTGGCACTTCAATGAATAAAGTGTTTTATTTTTGCACCTCACTGAGAAAGGTGCTTAACAGACAGTGACTCCTAGGCCAATGAATTATGCTTAATATAAAACGGAAGTGTTATAATCTGTAAAATGGGAACAGGAATGAATTAGGAAGTCAACCGGGTTTCATGAAATAATGATATTCTAGATACAAATTGAAATAAATTTTAATGAAACTTCATTGATTAAACACAAATATTTACAAAATCTTTTCCCAGAATCACACAACTAGTACTGGTATGTGAAGCAAAATCAAGCAAAAGCTAGGAAAAAAAAAACATATTTACAAAATCCATGTGATAATAACGATGTGAGAACTAATGATTTAATTGAGAACTAATTTTAAAACTGCTCACTTTGGAATAATAATCAGTTATTACTAGAGTTGTGAGAACTTGTCACAAAGATATCGCTACCGGTGGTTAAGGCCCCGTCAGTAGAGGTCCATTTTGGTTTTCTAGAGGAGGTTTAGACACTCCTCCAACTGATTCAAAACGAAGTGAAACATTGTAAGTTAAAAACAGTTTTCTTCACGTTAATTTGTAATTTTTTTGAGAATTAAAAAATAAAAATAAAATCCTACCTCCCTACCCGTAATTTTTATCCAACCTGGATAAGAATCTACTAATTAAACTGAAGGGGTCTCATACAAGTTTTAGACAAACTATGTTACAGGATATCGGTTTCCAGTAGTGTCTGTTCTTTTGCAAAACCCTCAGCATTTAGATGAAAGTCATGAGGTCCTTTGGAAGAGACCTTAAAAACTGATGCCCTGTGTCATGGCAAGCATGGCACATTAAAGAACCCTCCCTGCACATTGCCCTAAGCGTCCTGCAGAGGTCAAAATTTCTGCCACTTTATCAATATCTTTTAATTACTGTATATTGTTTGATGAATGTTTGTTATTGTAAATAAATGATATTTGTTTCCAATCATAGATCAGTGTTGTGCAATCATGTTGTGTGTATTTTATGAATAGAGTCCAAATTTCTCTGTGACATTCCCTTGAAATTTATTTTAAAACAAAGGGCTAAATGATTAGTTAATTGCACTGTTACTTAAAATATTTTAATTATTTGTTACAGGTAGACCAAAAGAACAATTGTATGGTGTTAGTATCACGGGCCACAGAACATCCATCTTGTCCCGAGAGAAATGATGTTGTTAGAGTCACTGACTTCCAGTCACAGATGGTCATTAAACCACACAAATCATTTAATGAGGTATTAATTAAAATTATAAATTCAGAAAGGTGTTTCTGTGGATGCCAAGTGCTGACACTGATTCCAAAATGTATTTTTGTCATATTTAGGAGTTATAAGATCCACATTAACAGTTATTCACTCATCATCAGATTGTATATATTTTACTTGGTCTTGACAATAAGTGTTTGTTTAGAGTTTGTTTACTTTTAATTTTTTATACTCCCTTTTTTTGGCTATCATGGTTAGCTTTGTTACAAATTTTATGGCCAGGTTGTGTATATTCTGATGCCAAAATTGTACAAGTCAATATATTCTTAAGGAAGCCAAATTTTGTTGTAACCTTTTAAAAAATCCAAATAGGAGGCATTGATAATGCCAAGTGCTAACCCTGCTTCCATTCTGTCTGCACTTAAGGCATCCATGGCTGTTTTTTTTTAGCTCACCTGAGCTTTTTTAGCTCACCTGAGCTGAAAGCTCAGATGAGCTATGCTACCCATCTCCGTCCGTCGTGCGTTGTCCGTCGTGCGTCGTGCGTAAACTTTTTACATTTTATCTTCTCCTCCAAAACCACTGGGCCAAATTTAATGAAACTTGGTAACCATCATGCCTGGGTGAAGCCCTTTCAGATTCGCACAAATGAAGGAGTTATGTCCCCTTGGGGCCCCATTTGGGGGGGGGGGGGGGAATAGTGAAAAACTTTAAAAATCTTCTCCTCTGAATCTACATGAGATATACCTTAGTTATTTCATTTATAACATCCTTAGGTCATCTATTTTCAGATTTGCACAAATGGTAGCCATGGGGCTCAAAATGGGGAAATTGTAAGGCACTGAGTGGGGAAATTGATAAAAATTATATATTTGTCACTATATCTTAAAAACTTTTAACTTTTTGTATAGGCATGTATATTAGAATATTGTAGGTATTGACATGACAATCATTTTGATATATGGTTCAAGGTCATATGTTGAAAGGTCAAGGTCACAGCTGCAAAAGAAGACTAAAATTGCTATTTATCTTGAAAATTATTAACTTTTTGTATAGGCATGTATATTAGAATATTGTAGGTATTAACATGACAATCATTTTGATATATGGTTCAAGGTCATATGTTGAAAGGTCAAGGTCACAGCTGCAAAAGAAAACTTATATTGCTAATTATCTTGAAAACTATTAACTTTTTGTATAGGCATGTATATTAGAATATTGTAGGTATTACGACAACGATCATTTTGATATATGGTTCAAGGTTATATGTTCAAAGGTCGAGGTCATATCAACATAGGAATACTAAGATTATTAATTATCTTGAAAGCTATTAATTTTATGCATAGGCATGTATATTAGAATATTATAGGTATTGACATGACAATCATATATGGTTCAAGGTCATATATGTTCAAAGGTCAAGGACATAGCTTCATAAGTATACTGAAATTGATTAATGATTTGGAAATTATTCATTGCACTACAGTTACTTAATGCATATTATATAAGCTACTTATGAATGAAATGTGAGTGGATATATTTCTGATTAAGTTTTGTGGGAGGTCTTAACTTGAGAAAACTTTAAAAGTTTCTGTACGTAATATATTGTCTATTGCACTTTGCAAACAATTCAGGTGAGCGTTAAGGCCCATGGGCCTCTTGTTTAAATTTTAAAAGCTCTTTATAGGTTTTTGGGGTCTAGGAATCTGTTTTTTTTTTCTAAAGCCTATATTTGATTTTGGAAGTTTTGTGGATGGATATTTAAGTTTTACAGAATATTTTATGTGGTTCAGCAACATACCACCACGAAAATTTTATATCAGTTGTATATTGAATGGCATGGCTTGATGCTATCATGTGAAAATGACTTTATTAAGAAATATTTGGAGTATAAATGTTGGAAAGCTTTCCAAATACACATTATTTGACATTGAATTCAAATTTTTGGGTTGTTCACAATCCCTCAACAATGTATACATTAAATACCTTTTGATGCTAGATTGTTTTAACAAAGCAAGTTAAGTAAGAATTATATACATTTGGTACATGCAGTTTTTACAGGGGTTGCTCCGACATGTCCTTGTTTAATTCCTCTGATGATGGATGACATATAAGCTTTGGTACCCCATAATTTTACAATTCTACTGATCTTACACGGTTAGGGAGATGTTGACTCTCTTTGAAGGTTTGTATACATGTTATTGTATTATGTGTTTTGTTTTCAGAATGGTTTGGACTATGTACTGACATATTATGATGATCCTAAATCTAATTATCCAAGTTTTGCTTACAACTGGATGGCTAGTAAAGGTAAGAAAAAGACTTTTATATCCCTGTCTACAAAAAAAAAAACCCCAAACACCCCCCCCCCCCCCAAAAAAAAAAAAAAATAAATAAAAAATAAATAAATAAAAAAGCTATAGGTAATTAATGTTAAAATTTTAAATTTTAGAATATTGAAAAAAATGTATTTAATGTAGGTGCATAATTTGACTGATCTGCAGCATGCCACAGCTTACTGTAACTTATTAAAGCCGGAGATCAATTGCAAGCTACTTTTTGAAAAATATGCCATCATCAGATGCTAACAATTTAAACTCAAAAACGACCAGATTTTTGTTTGAGTCACAATGGGCAAATGCTAAATGATAAACAGAAAAATTGCAATTGAAATTAGGAACTTGCATGTTAAACAGTTGATCTGATGAAACAAAACCTTAAATTAAACCTTATGTGACCACAGCTTAGTATTATTTAATATCCCATTAGATGTTTTATATTAATGATTAATACAATTACACAAATAATTTTCTTTTGTAGGAGTTCCATCATTTGTCGACACTCTTCACAAAGCCGCAAAAGATCGCCATAAATTTACACCAGAAGAACAGCAACATCAATGTCGGAGATTAAATCCAATGTCTTCTATCACACAAGTTAACAACAGTTAATAATGTGAACATTTCATGACATCATCAGCATTGTTATAAATGAGTTATCTCCCTTTTCATGTAGATGCCATTTTTACAGATATTTTATTTTTACTCTATTGTTAGTTAAGTGATATTAATTGCATTATAAGTGTTTGAAATCTTTTAAATTAGATGTTTGTTAACACAATAAATTTGAAATTTTATGCTTTAAATGATTGGGGTTATTTCCCCTTCATTATAAAACAATACTAGTTAGCAGATAAGTTATATTTTTATTCCCCGGTTAACCTATTCCTATTACATGTAGTTTCTTGTGAAAAACAGGAACAAGTTAAGTGTGCATTGTTTTTATGTTTAAAAGGTTTAGTGGCCCACATGAAAAAAACATAAATGAATAGAGGGTTAACCAATGAAACATTTACTGGTATTTAAAACTTGAACCTTGATCATAAAAAATGTTGGTCACAATAAATGGCACCATGCTTTTATTTTGACTAAAATGTGATTAAAACTATGAGTGTTTTGCATAGTATTTCCACATTTATACAGTTTTAGAAATAAGGATAAATTTTGTTGCTGTGGTTACCGGTTACATGAACAAAAAAGAACTCTGATTGGTTGAATAAGGTATTCAAGATTAAGTTTTAAAACCTTGTTTACAAATTGTTACTACATTTAGGTCCATCATTTGTACTTCCAACAGTTCATCAAATTATATTCTAAAATTAGTTTTAAATATTTGATCAGTCAACTTGGGGCTCGGAGCTCTCTTTATACTGGTCTCATTGTAGCAATGAGTGACTTTCATTTTATTTTTGTTAAAAATAAAAAAGATTAATTTTAAGTACAATGCTACTGACTAGTTATGGAAGATGAGTAACCATTGATATGTTTTAAGGAGTTGACAACATTTATTTTAATGGTTGAAGTGTATTATAGTTCCATATAATAGAAATCGCATCTTGCCAAATAGGTATGGTTATTGCTGTGCAAATTTACTTGTGACAGCTTCAAATATGAATTGTGAATTTTATTTCAAGATGACAACTTGATTGTATTTTAACTTTAGTTTTTGTGAGGTTAAAAGAACTCTATAAAGGCACATCTTTCCACAAAGAAATGGTTGAAATAGTTTATTATTAAATACCACTAGTAGTTATCTCTCCTTCTCCAATAATTTGTATATAGGCTGAGACTTTTTTGTTTGGAAAAACTCATAAATCTAAAGCTATCATTGAAATATATCATACTATATTGAATTTAAAAATATTGTCTATCAGTGACAGCCCTACATGAGCTATTTATATTTGACTGACAGCCCTGCATAAATCCAGCTTTTATTGTTGTGTATGTAATAAATCATCTTTAATATTTAAAGATCATGGTGGCCAAGTGGTTTAAAGCACAGGCTTACAGATCATAAGCACTCTGGTTTCCTCCACCATTCCAGATTTGACTTCCTGGACATAATGGAAGGTGAAAGAATCTTAACTGGGTCATAAAGAGCTACAGTTTCATATGTTGTAACAAGAGTACAATACTCATATAATTGATTACCGTTCTATTGCAAGGTATACTCCATATTTCTGCTAATAACTCATTTACTTATCAAGTTGAATTACAGTAATTATCTTGCTCAAGAAGATACCACATTTCCAGTGTGGGGATTGTACTGGATTCAGAGTTGGCGGCTTTATGTTTTAACCACCTGGCCTTGTCTCTAATGAAGTATGACATTTAAAACTTTTTTTAAGTGCCATAAAATTTAAACATTGATTTAGAATTGATAATCATTGTTCAGTCAACTATTGGTATATCATATGATGTATGAAATATTTTTATCATGAATACTGGTGTATGTATATATTTAGTGCTGTGACTATAAGTGCAGGTGAGCTACATTGCTTATTCTTGGCCTTAAAGGTCTCTTCTTTGGATAGCCAGTAGATAGATTGATTGTTAGATTGCTATAAGTAATACTTTGGGCTAAGCCTGTGATTTAGAATGGGTATGGTTGGTTAAGTTAAATATTGTAAGATATAATACATGTAGTATTTGTTAATGATATAGGAGGTTTGGTTTGTAGATTTTGTTTTTGTGCTATGAAGGTTGAGAGACAAGTATGTGTTTTCTTTGCAGTGTAATTGACAACCTTTTCAGTGTCAACATTTATAATCATTCATGTTAAATAATCGTATTCTGTCTATACAGTCAATTACAGACAAATGCTAGAAAGGTATTTGTTAGTCTGAAATTTTTAAGTATACTCTCAACTAAGATTTTCTTTAACTCAAAATTGAAATCGGTAAAGCTGTAAAAAAAAATTTCAAGTTATATTTTGAAAAAAAAAAATCCAATTGTCTTTATGACCTTGGGTAAAATGGACTGTCTCAAAAGCATAAAAATTAAACATTTTATGAAAAATTTGAGACGGCCCATTAAACTTTGCAAATTTATAAAGACAATTATAAAATTTATTCCTTGTATTAGAGATATTTCTAACTACTGTGAGCAAATACTGCTGTAACACCCTTTGATAAAAATTGAACAGCATCTTATCTTTGGACTGCATGACTCGTTGTGCCTATGAGGATGTAAAGGTGGTATGTTTTTAACATGCTGAATTGAAACAAAAACATTGTGATTTTAAAATATGGGAATAAACATTTAGGGTTACATTACGTTACTTTTTTTAACGTATTGTTTATTCTTGTGGTGATTTAATTTTTAAAAAAATTTGTATTGTAGTATGATAAAAGATGGTGAAATTTTGTTCAGGTTTAAGTTAAGGAAATCTGGGTTAAGAAATTATTGTGAAACTGAGACTTACATGTATGAGCCAAAGTCAAAGTTTACATTAAGAATAGTATTATCCTTATAAACACAGGGGTTAGAGGTTTTGATTTGCATTGATTGCTATAGATCAGGGTTGTATTTTTGTGATACCTGTAACATTTGTCAGATTTCAATGAAACTTGGTCAGCGTATTGTTGGTGTAATACCTAAGTTTAGTTGAACATGTGATAACAAAATCCGTATGATAACCTCAGTAATATCGATCCAATTTTGATAAAACTTGGTCAGTTTGTTGTTTACATATTTGAGTTTAATGTGACAAAATTTTCATATATTTGTTAAATACCCCTTTGTTTAAGTTTTACATGTCATAATATTTGTGCATGATTTATTAGCAATTTGATTTGATTGTGGCTTCTCATTGCTGATTTTGATAACTAATGCAGTATTGATTAGATTTTGTTAACATGGCTAGTTTGCTATTCATTTCAGATTTTTAATTTTGTGTGTGAAAAATAATCCATATCCTATTCATTAAATCTGATTGGAAGATGGTTTCCAGATTATAACTTTTGATTTTCATGAAACTTGTTTATGTAGTAGATTTACTATGTCTAAAGTAACAAAATTTGAGTATAATTTATTATAACATTGTACATTCTGATTGGTTGATGGTTTCTGATTTGATTTATTTACATAAATTTTCAGTTATTTAATTGTTATTACATCCTATCTCCCAGACTTTTTTTTTTCAATTAACAAACTAACACTGAAACAAAACCTGATCTATAATATACAAATTTTCCTTGTGGTCATGTTGTAGATTTTAAATTATATGTGCCTACATTAATGTTACAATGCATGGTGTGTGTGTGTGTGTGTGTGTGTGTGTGTGTGTGTGTGTGTGTGTGTGTGTGTGTGTGTGTGACACAATGTACTCTTGATCAATTTTAGCATGTTATAATGCTACTAAATTTGGATTTTGGTCACTAAATAAATTAATTGTAAATTAATAAATTAAAAACTTAATGTTTTAATAAAATATTTAATTTTATTTAAGCTAAATCAACTTTACTTCTGATAGCCAGGACTTCATATTCATCATTGATTCATAGATATTTTTGTCATTTAAAAAGAAAAGAATGTTTATTTCAAAGATTAAAATTGGTTCTACTTTCCAGTCATTGACATATCAAGACACAATCAGCTGTTGGTGTAATAGCAGACAATTACCTTCTTTTATAAGATCTTAACATTTTAAATGAAGACATCAAAAGCTGTTGGTGAAATTGCTTAAATTAACCTATGCATTGCAGTTAGATAATAAGGATTCTTCTAACGCCTCCGTCAGGCTTACTTGGATAGAAGGTCTCATTGGAATAACCTTAATTTTAAATACCATTTACATGTACTTGTAATAAGGTCAATAGTCTTTTTTAAGTTGGAAGGTTAAATAAACTATGACATTCAAAAATGCATATTTTCTAAATTCAAAGTAAAAAGAAAAAAAAACTAAGAATTTAAAATTTTTACATTGTTTGCAGAGAGTATACTGGAGCAATAATTATTTAAGCCCAAGTTAATTCTTTCACTTGTAGCAGTCTGTTTAAACACTAAAATTTTAGGGACAGAAAATGAATTTTCCTGGTTTTTTTCGCTGATTTGCAACAAAGTGGAACTCAGTAATTAAGTGTTGCAAGAGTGCAGGCTTAGAAAATGTCTTTGAGTTACAAGTTTTCTGATCTTTTCTAAATGCCTGCATATATTGAACTCAAATTTGGTATTCAAGTCTACCATAATGAGGTACAGGTCGAGTTTGAGCTTCGTTCTGTTTGATTTTCTGAAATTATGGGCTTTGGACTTAAAAATTTCTTTGAACAATAAATTCATATTTGATTAGCTCACCTGAGCTGAAAGACTTAAATTGTTAATTATCTTGAAAACTATTGACTTTTTGTTAAGGCATGTATATTAGAATATTGTAGGTATTGACATGACAATCATTTTGATATATGATTCAAGGACATATGTTCAAAGGTCAAGGTCACAGCTGCAAAAGAAGACTTGAATCGCTAATTATCTTGAAAACATTAACTTTTTGTATTGGCATGTATATTAGAATATCGTAGGTATTGACATGACGATTATTTTGATATATGGTTCAAGGTCATGTGTTCATGGGCAAGGTCACAGCTGCATAAGAAGACTTTAATTACTAATTATCTTGAAAACTATGAACTTTTTGTTAAGGCATGTACTTTAGAATATTGAAGGTATTGATATGCGATATGTTGATATATGGTTCAAGGTCATATGTTTGTGGGCAAGGTCATAGCTGAATTAAAAAAAGTTCAAATTGCTAATTATTTTGAAAACTATTAACTTTTTGTATAGGCATGTATATTAGAATATTGTAGGTATTGACATGACATAGGTATTTACATGATAATCATACTAATATATGATTCAGTGTCATACATTTTAAGGTCATGGTCAAAGCTGCATAAGAAAACGTAAATTGCTAATTACCTTAAAAACTATATACTTATTGCATAGGCATATATATCAGAATTTTGGTATATGGTTCAAGATCATATGTAAAAAGGCCATGGTCATAGCAGCATAATAAGACAAATTGTTTATTATGTTGAAAACTTTTCACTTTTTGTAAAGGCATATTTGATAGAATATTGTAGGTATTGATATGATAATCATTTTGATTTATTTTTCAAGGTCATATGTTCAAAGGTCAAGGACATAGCTGCATAAGTATACTGAAATGGTTAATGATTTGGAGATTATTCATTGCACTACAGTTAGTTTATGCATATTAGCTACTTATAAATGAAATTTGACTTGATATTTCTGATTAAGTTTTGTGGCAGTTCTTAACTTGATGAAACTTGTAAAGTTTCTGTACTTCATATATTTTCATTGCACTTTGTAAACAATTTTGGACATATCCTTAAGTGAGCATTAAGGCCCACTGGCCTCTTGTTTAATTCTAACTTATATAGAATTAACTTGCAACTCTGATTGTGCATCTTGGTGTCAGTAGATTTGTTTTATATGTATTTGTACACTTAGAATAAGACAACAAAATAAATTACAAAAATCCATGTTCTGACCTCCAAACGTTAAACGATTGAAAAATGATCAGCGTAACAGTTTTTCAAAGCAAAGAAAGTCCAGGAGAGTCATACAGCTCTCTTGTTAAAGACAGCTCAAGGAGAGTCATACAGCTCTCTTGTTAAAGGCATCTCAAGGAGAGTCACACAGCTCTCTTGTTAAAGACAGCTCAAGGAGAGTCATACAGCTCTCTTGTTAAAGGCATCTCAAGGAGAGTCATACAGCTCTCTTGCTTAAGACAGCTCAAGGCGAGTCGCACAGCTCTCTTGAAAAAGACAGCCCAAGGAGAGTCACACAGCTCCCTTGATAAAAGCAGCTTAAAGAGAGTCACACAGCTCCCTTGATAAAAGCAGCTTAAGGAGAGTCATACAGTTCTCTTGTTCAAGACAGCTCAAAGGGAGTTGCACAGCTCTCTTGGTAAAGACAGCTCAAAGAGAGTCACAAATAGCTCTCTTGTTAAAGACAGCTCAAAGAGAGTCGCACAGCTCTCTTGTTACAGGCAGCTCAAGGAGAGTCAAACAGCTCTTTAAAGTGACAGCTCAAGGAGAGTCATACAGCTCTCTTGTTAAAGGCAGCTCAAGGCGAGTCGCACAGCTCCCTTGATAAAAGCAGCTTAAGGAGAGTCATACAACTCTCTTGTAAAAGACAGCCCCAGGAGAGTCACACAGCTCCCTTGATAAAAGCAGCTTAAGGAGAGTCACACAGCTCCCTTGATAAAAGCAGCTTAATGAGAGTCATACAACTCTCTTGTTAAAGACAGCTCAAAGAGAGTCGCACAGCTCTCTTGTTAAATAAAGCTCAAAGAGAGTCACACAGCTCTCTTGTTAAAAACAGCTCAAAGAGAGGCGCACAGCTCTCTTGTTAAAGGCAGCTCAAGGAGTGTCACACAGCTCTCTTTATAGAGACAGCTCAGGGAGTCATACAGCTCTCTTGTTAAAGTCAGCTTAAGGAGAGTCATACAGCTCTCCTGTTAAAGACAGCTCAAGGACAGTATAACAGCTCTCTTGTTAAAATCAGACCAAGGAGAGTAATACAGCTCTCTTGTTAAAGACAGCTCTAGGAGAGTCGCACAGCTTCATTGTAAATGACAGCCCAAAGAGAGTCACACAGCTCTCTTGATAAAAGCAGCTTAAGGAGAGTCATACAGCTCTCTTGTTAAAGGCAGCTCAAGGAGAGTCACACAGCTCTCTTGTTAAAGACAGCTCAAGGACAGTAATACAGCTCTCTTGTTAAAATCAGACCAAGGCGAGTAATACAGCTCTCTTGTTAAAGGCAAACCAAGGAGAGTCATACAGCTCTCTTGTTAAAGGCAGACCAAGGAGAGTCATACAGCTCTCTTGATCGAGACAGCTCAAGGAGAGTCACACAGCTCCCTTGATAAAAGCAGCTGAAGTTGATTCATACAGCTCTCTTGTTAAAGGCAGCATAAGGAGAGTCACACAGCTCCCTTGATAAAAGCAGCTTAAGGAGAGTCATACAACTCTCTTGTTAAAGACAACTCAAGGAAAGTCGCACAGCTCTCTTGTTAAAGTCAGCTTAAAGAGACTCATATAGCTCTCCTTTTAAAGGCATCTCAAGGAGAGTTATACAGCTCTCTTGATAGAGACAGCTCAAGGAGAGTCATACAGCTCTCTTGTTAAAGACAGCTCAAAGAGAGTCGCTCAGCTCTCTTGTTAAAGTCAGCTTAAGGAGACTCATACAGCTCTCTTTTTAAAGGCATCTCAAGGAGAGTTATACAGCTCTCTTGATAGAGACAGCTCAAGGAGAGTCCTACAGCTCTCTTGTTAAAGACAGCTCAAAGAGAGTCGCTAAGCTCTCTTGTTAAAAACAGCTCAAAGAGAGTCACACAGCTCTCTTGTTAAAGACAGCTCAAAGAGAGTCGCACAGCTCTCTTGTTAAAGGCAGCTCAAGAAGAGTCACACAGCTTTCTTTATAGAGACAGCTCAAGGAGAGTCATACAGCTCTCTTGTTAAAGTCAGCTTAAGGAGAGTCATACAGCTCTCCTGTTAAAAGCATCTCAAGGAGAGTCGCAGAACTCTCTTGTTAAAGACAGCTCAAGGAAAGTCGAACAGCTCCATTGTAAATGACAGCCCAAGGAGAGTCACACAGCTCTTTTGATCAAAGCAGCTTAAGGAGAGTCATACAGCTCTCTTGTTAAAGGCAGCTCAAGGAGAGTCACACAGCTCTCTTGTTAAAGACAGCTCAAGGACAGTAATACAGCTCTCTTGTTAAAGGCAGACCAAGGAGAGTCATACAGCTCTCTTGTGAAAGGCAGACCAAGGAGAGTCATACAGCTCTCTTGATCGAGACAGCTCAAGGAGAGTCACACAGCTCCCTTGATAAAAGCAGCTGAAGGAGATTCATACAGCTCTCTTGTTAAAGGCAGCTTAAGAAGAGTCACACAGCTTCCTTGATAGAGACAGCTCAAGGAGAGTCACACAGCTCCCTTGATAAAAGCAGCTTAAGGAGAGTCATACAGCTCTCTTGTTAAAGACAACTCAAGGAAAGTGGCACAGCTCTCTTGTTAAAGGCAGCTCAAGGAGAATCACACAGCTCTCTTGATAGAGACAGCTCAAGGAGAGTCGCACAGCTCCCTTGATAAAAGCAGCTTAAGGAGAGTCATACAACTTTTTTGATAGAGACAGCTCAAGGAGAGTCATACAGCTTCTTGATAAAAGCAGCTTAAGGAGAGTCATACAGCTCTCTTGTTAAAGGCAGCTTAAGGAGAGTCACACAGCTCCCTTGAAAGAGACAGCTCAAGGAGAGTCACACAGCTCCCTTGAAAGAGACAGCTCAAGGAGAGTCACACAGCTCCCTTGATAAAAAAAAGCTCAAGGAGAGTCATACAGCTCTCTTGATAGAGACAGCTCAAGGAGAGTCATACAGCTCTCTTGTTAAAGACAGCTCCAGGAAAGTCGCACAGCTCCCTTGATAAAAGCAGCTCAAGGAGAGTCATACAGCTCTCTTGATAGAGACAGCTCAAGGAGAGTCACACAGCTCCCTTGATAAAAGCAGCTTAAGGAGAGTCATACAGCTCTCTTGTTAAAGACAACTCAAGGAAAGTGGCACAGCTCTCTTGTTAAAGGCAGCTCAAGGAGAATCACACAGCTCTCTTGATAGAGACAGCTCAAGGAGAGTCGCACAGCTCCCTTGATAAAAGCAGCTTAAGGAGAGTCATACAACTCTTTTGATAGAGACAGCTCAAGGAGAGTCACACAGCTCCCTTGATAAAAGCAGCTTAAGGAGAGTCATACAACTCTCTTGTTAAAGACAACTCAAGGAAAGTCGCACAGCTCTCTTGTTAAAGTCAGCTTAAGGAGAGTCATACAGCTCTCTTGTTAAAGACAACTCAAGGAAAGTGGCACAGCTTTTTTGTTAAAGGCAGCTTAAGGAGAATGACACAGCTCTCTTGATAGAGACAGCTCAAGGAGAGTCACGCAGCTCCCTTGATAAAAGCAGCTTAAGGAGAGTCATACAACTCTCGTGTTAAAGACAACTGAAGGAAAGTCGCACAGCTCTCTTGTTAAAGGCAGCTCAAGGAGAGTTATACAGCTCTTTATCAATGATAGAGACAGCTCAAGGAGAGTCATACAGCTCTCTTGTTAAAAGCAGCTCAAGAAGAGTTACACAGCTCTCTTGTTAAAGGCAGCTCAAGGAGAGTCACACAGCTCTTGTTAAAAGCAAATCAAGGAGAGTCACACAACTCTCTTGTTAAAGACAGCTCAAGGACAGTAATACAGCTCTCTTGTTAAAGGCAGACCAAGGAATATCATACAGCTCTCTTGATAAAAGCAGCTCAAGGAGAGTCACACAGCTCTTGTTAAAAGCAAATCAAGGAGAGTCACACAACTCTCTTGTTAAAGACAGCTCAAGGACAGTAATACAGCTCTCTTGTTAAAGGCAGACCAAGGAATATCATACAGCTCTCTTGATAAAAGCAGCTTAAGGAGATTCATACAACTCTCTTGTTAAAGGCAGCTCAAAGAGAGTCACACAGTTCCCTTGATAAAAGCAGCTCAAGGAGAGTCACACAGCTCCTTTGATAAAAGCAGCTTAAGGAGATTCATACAACTCTCTTGTTAAAGGCAGCTCAAGGAGAGTCACACAGCTCCCTTGATAAAAGCAGCTTAAGGAGATTCATACAACTCTCTTGTTAAAGGCAGCTCAAGGAGAGTCACACAGCTCCCTTGATAAAAGCAGCTCAAGGAGAGTCACACAGCTCCCTTGATAAAAGAAGCTCAAGGAGAGTCATACAGCTCTCTTTATAGAGACAGCTCAAGGAGAGTCATACAGCTCTCTTGTTAAAGACAGCTCCAGGAGAGTCGCATAGCTCCCTTGATAAAAGCAGCTCAAGGAGAGTCATACAGCTCTCTTGATAGAGACAGCTCAAGGAGAGTCACACAACTCCCTTGATAAAAGCTGCTTAAGGAGAGTCATACAACTCTCTTGTTAAAGACAACTCGAGGAAAGTCGCACAGCTCTCTTGTTAAAGTAAGCTTAAGGAGAGTCATACAGCTCTCCTTTTAAAGACATCTCAAGGAGAGTTATACAGCTCTCTTGATAGAGACAGCTCAAGGAGAGTCATACAACTCTCTTGTTAAAAGCAGCTCAAGAAGAGTTACACAGCTCTCTTGTTAAAGGCAGCTCAAAGAGAGTCGCACAGCTCTTGTTAAAGGCAGATCAAGGAAAGTCATATAGCTCTCTTGTTAAAGACAGCTCAAGGAAAGTCACACAGCTCTGTTGTAAAAGACAGTCCAAGGAGAGTCACACAGCTCTCTTGATAAAGGCATCTCAAGGAAAGTCATTTAGCTCTCTTGTTAAAGGTAGCTCAAGGAGAGTCACACAGCTCTCTTGTTAAAGGCAGATTAGTGAGAGCCATACAGCTCTCTTGATAGAGACAGCGCAAGGAGAGTCATACAGCTCTCTTGTTAAAAGCAGCTCAAGAAGTTACACAGCTCTCTTGTTAAAGGCAGCTCAAGGAGAGTCATACAGCTCTTGTCAAAGGCAGCTCAAGGAGAGTCATACAGCTGTCTTGTTAAAGGCACATCAAGGAGAGTCATACAGCTCGTTTGTTAAAGGCAGCTCGAGGAGAGTCATACAGCTCTTGTTAAAGGTAGCTCAAGGAGAGTCATACAGCTCTCTTGTTAAAGGCAGCTCAAGGAGAGTCATACAGTTCTCTTGTTAAAGGCAGCTCAAGGAGAGTCATATAGCTCTTTTGTTAAAGACATCCAAAGGAAAGTCATACAGCGCTCTTGTTAAAGGCAGCTTCAAACTTACAAGCAGTAATTCTGTTTGTAAAAATAACCTCCATAAATTTGTATTTCTAGTAAACA
This sequence comes from Tegillarca granosa, assembly GCA_029721355.1. Taxonomy (NCBI): domain Eukaryota; kingdom Metazoa; phylum Mollusca; class Bivalvia; order Arcoida; family Arcidae; genus Tegillarca; species Tegillarca granosa. The sequence goes on along the minus strand of CM056605.1, from coordinate 22,445,149 downwards.
CTAAAGGCAACCTTTATAGTACTTGTTCACTCGCCCGCAATGTCCTAGATAAACATTCGTGGACCACTCAGTTTATTATACTGGTACTGAGCGAACCAGTAAAGGTTTACGACAGGGATGGATTTTCTCACTTGCAATCGAATCCATCTTTGCGAGAAACCTTAGGTTTGATTATAATGGAAATTAACCAGAAGTTATTAAATTCCCTACCAAAGTGAGCACTTCAGATTTGTCGCTTAACTATCTTCAGCACATTTATAAATGTATTACGTTTCTAAAACTAGGTACACATTAGTTTGCAAAATTAGCAGTATTATAGAGAAAGCTGGAGGGTTCGAACCCCGGCCGGGTCATAATAAGGATTTAATAAAATTTCAGATATGCTGTTTTGCCTGGCGATCAGCATTAGGCGTACAGAATATCGACTGGTTTACATGGTGCCAGGATTATGTGACAGGTGGTGTGGTATAGTGGTCGCAGTCTACTGACTCTGAGCCAGCACCTTAAAAAGAAACCCCGGGTGTGCGCTAGTATAAGACAGACTAAAATACACAGCACATATCACGCATACACGGTTTTGTTCTTAATCATCTTGCTCTCATCGCAAAAAGTTGAAAAATTGCTGTGCGACGTTAAACAGCATTGCAAACAATTAAATTATAGAGACCTTATAAATTGTATTATAATTTTCTTTGCTGAGGGTACCGTAAGTAGCTCGACGCGATGTAGCCTTCTGATGACAAGTATTTAATTTGCAAAAGACTAAATATGGCAAGTTCTATAGGGACTCTATATGTAATTGGAAAAAATCATTTTGACCATGCTTGAACCGTGACTTTGGATATTTAATATCTATCTCCCTTTATTGCATGTAATTTAAACTTTAAAATCAATCACTTTATCGTTATTTAAAATCATCATTAATGGGTATTTAAACCATCAAGACCCTACATATATAGAACTATATTTAAAATCTCTACAATTCTTAGGCTGTGGGGTTCTAAATGAGGCAACTGGATTTATGGAAAAAGCATTAAAAGTTGTGATAGATATTGGGTTAGGTAAAAAATAAAGCCAATAGGTTTCATTTTAAATGAGGGTTTAAATATAAAAAAAATGGGAACAATGTTGGCAACGATTTTATACAAAATAATTGTAAAAAAAAATTAAGAAAAAAACGACAACTGTGAATTCGAACCCAAATACTCTTGTGTTTTAGTTAACGTTACCACTAGTCAACCGCGCTTTCGATGCAGGAATGGGGAGTGGAATTATGGTGATATACGCTCAGATTCTTTCATATATTTCGAGGCGGTCAGTTCAGGATAGCGAAGGAAACCGGAGTGCCCGACGAAAACCACCGACCTTCGGCAAGCGAAGAAAACTTTCTCACACTAGGATCTGTTCCAAGTGGGATTCGAACCCGAGGCCCCGTCTTTAATGAAGGAATGAATTTTTTAAATCAATTTTGTCTTAATTTTAGTGTTTGAAGCATATTTTTTAAAGATCCTTATAAAATTTCCCTAAAAATTATGAAAATAAAAGATAATCTTATTAAGTAAAAAGAGTTGAAATAATTGAAAAATTTCAAGAAAAACTTTTTTGTTAAAATAGAGAACAAACAAATCCAGTGAGCAAAACCTTGGATGAACTCACAACTCAGTAGGTTGGTAGTGATTCTGGGTCAGTTCTAGTCTGGTAAACTTTGAAATATCTAGTTTAATATCCTACATATTCATTCAAACAAGTCAATAAATAATCTGGTTTTTTCGTGCGTGAATGATTTTTGATGAAGTTGTTAATCACGGGGTATAACATGATTCACGTGATTATAGATATACCCGTGTTGGTCATTCTTGACCAAACTATAAACATCTTAATATAATCTATGAATGTTGTCCTAGAAACAAGAAGACAGTTTTAATACAGATCAAGTTTAAGAAGAAACAGAAGAAGAAGTCACGTAGAGAAAAGATATGAAATATCTTCAGAAAGGTTTGAATTTGAGAAGATTTTTTTACCCCTTCACATATAATATTGATGGTATTTTTATTGTAAAGAAATGTTTCACACTCATTCACATAGCATGGATAATTTTTTACATTTTCAAAATATTTTTGTAACTTTCATCTTAAAGACAACAAAAAAAAAGCTTCTTGTACAACGAATTATATTGAATGAAGTAAAAACCAGTGTAGTGTGCCTAATTTGAATAGTGAACAAGATACAAACAAAATAAAATAGATAAATAAAACATAAACGGAATGAATGAATAAATTGGTGAATGGATAGATAGATAAATGACAGGCAGACAGACACATAAAGATTACCCTTAGAAAAACTCCGTTTATTATATAGCGTGATTCCAGAATGTCGAAAACACGAATTGTATCCACGGACACAAACATCTATCCCCCGGCCACACATTTGGTTAACAAAGTTAAAATATTCTTGCAAGTGTATTGAATGTAATATTAATTAGTATTTTATTAAGAATTTGTCGATTAATCATCTGATCATTGGAATAACAATACTTGTTTGTGCCAGGTACTTCCATTTCAAAAATAACAAAATGAAACTTTTTTCAAAGATATATTTTTGTTGGTTAAAATGAAGAGACCAAATGTCAAATTAAAAATTTAACTTTTTACATATTACTTGTAAAAACAAGGATAATAATCTAATAAATGAAATGATTGATTACAAATGCAACATGATCAAATTTATGAAGCATTTATTCTTAGTTTTTCATAGCGGCAATTAAAAAGAATTAGTATAAATTAAAATTCATGAAGACTAGTGCATTGTAAAACATGACTTAATTTAATGTTAAATCAAAATTGATATTTCTGTCAAACACACATCTTGAATTTTATTACTTGACTTTTTTTAAAAGTGTTTTAAAACAATATCAATGTGTCGTAATTAATTAGGCAATCCAGGTGCGAATTTACAATTTAAATATCAAAATACATTAATTGATGGTAACCACGCATTTTTTTTTAAAATCGCTAATTTCAAATAACAAATCGTCCTCCAGAATCAATTAAATGACGAAAATTTATAAACATAGATCATAGAAATATTTCAAAAGGTAAAATCGAATTTTATAGTGAAAGATTTAATATCATTTTATTTATTTATTTATTTATTTATTTTTATTTGTTTGTTTGTTTGTTTATTATTTATTTTATTTTTTTAATTGAAAAAATGAAAGGCCTGTTATAAGTGTTCTCTTTTATTTTACCTTGTACAGAGCAGTGTTTTTGGACGAAATACATTTTCCAACTCTGGAGTTGCGAAAAGTTGTTCTCTTGTAAAATCGCCATAACACTAAGAACATTTTTGTAAGTAAACAACACTGTCTTATCCTATCATTTAATTAAAATTATGTTGAGATTATATTCTGCCAGTTCTATGTATAATATACGTGAATAGCAAGACAAATATCCAGGGTTTCCTGGAGAACGTCATAATTAAAATGACGGATCTGAACCAGGTGGACAAATCCTCAAACTTTTACATTATTGTGTATACAATTAAGTCCTTAAAGTATAATTTCAGGCGCGAATACAAAGTTTTGACTATACATGCGGTTTGTAACATTTATTAGTAACTTTCAAAATGCCCACAATCAAAATACTCAATATGTTTTAACGTGAGTATGACTATCACTTTGCCGCCATCTTTGTTCTCAATGCTCCAGAAATGTGAGATTTCGTTCCGCGAACAATGTTCTTAGTACAAGTTCTTGATGTTATGGCGAACTTCCGACACAAGAACGTCTCGCCCAAAGACAGTCGAGAATTCTATCACGTCTTCGTTTGGAAGCCTCATCTATAAAATTACCTTACATGTTAAGAGATTTAAATCTCTTTCCGTAGTAAAACTTTTTCAGTTAGTGTTCGAGTTTGAGTCCCCATCCTCCGAATTTTAACTCGAATCAAATTCGTGACACAGTGTCCCTTGTCTATATCCCGTTAATAGCTAGTTAAAATTCGACCCTAGTCAACCGCAAACGAGAAAACAAATATCTGTCGCAATTTACTCATACTAGGTTGCTTTGGGACAAATCTGTTACTATATTGGTCCGCAACACAAGTAGTCTTCATATTTGCCCTCTGTATTTGAATTCATTTCACTGTGATGTATGTTCACACTGACCAGTGAAGTTGTCGTTTACATTAGTATCAGTGACCTTCTTATTGACTTCTGCACCTTAAGATTAAAATCTCTTCCTTTTGAATTTTACATCAACGATATTTACTCTAACCCTAGACAAGGTATTATTATTTCCTTAACATTTAAAGTCCTTGACCTTGTCCTTGAAATCGATAATGTTCATATTGACCTCAATTTTAGTGTCCTTAACAATCATATTGATATTATACTGACCGTTCATATTGACCTTTAGTGTCTTTGACTGTGGCATTGTAATTGATAAGCTTCATATTGACCTTTACATTAGTGACCTTGACAGTTATCATGATAATAGTTACCTTAATATAAACTTTTGTTTCCTTGACACTTCCTTCAATTCCTTTATTATAGGTAAATCATCTTATTGATCACTATATAAGGGACCTTGGTAGTTACTTCGATATTTGTAACCTTCATACTTGACCCTTTTCTTTATCATTGGTGAATCCTCATATTAAGCCCTTAATTTGACCTCGACTAAATGTCTTTCACCATTGTTATTGATACATTCCATCAATGTCCTTGACCCTGTATTGTTATTGTTACCTTTCATATTGATAACAATGTCCTTGACCCTTGGTGTAGATCCATAAATAATGCTAAATATTGACCTATACAACAATGTCCTTGACCCGGGTCCTGATAATTATTGGTAGCCTCAGTTTCGATCGTTAACTATAGTTTTCTATACATGTAGCCTTGGTGGAGATCTAAACATTACATTAAGCTCCGTAAATTATGCTAAATGTTGACCTATACAACAATGTCCTTGACCCTGTTCCTGATAATTATTGATATACCAAGTTTCAATCGTTAATTATAGCTACCTATAGCCTTAGTGAAGATCTAGTCATTACATTTACTTTTATGAATTATGCTAAATGTTAATTTCTCTCAATTTTATCCGTTTGAAGTGAATAAACAACTGTAGATAAACAACTACTTAAATTGTGTTCCGATTTTTCCCCAGTTAAATGAGTACAAAACACTAATTCATATAATGTAACATATATATAATTATCTTTGTTTTAATTGTATATCGTATAATCTATTACTACAAATGAATGACATACATTTATCATGTACAATGTAGCTCTTTGAAGATTTCTTTTTCTTTACCTTATACAACAGATTTTTTATGTTCCATTTTAACTTTTAAATTGTCGATTAAAATGAAACTATAAAAAATCTTTCATACAGTACTCAACAAATTTTTCATTCATCAATCAATCATCTAACCAACCCACCAATCAACCAATCAATCAATCAATTAATCAATCAATTACTTAAATCGTCAAACCAATTCCAAATAAATTTTTTTGTGTTATTTCGCATTTTCATAGCGTCTATACAATAAAATTTCTGAATATTTGAAATTACAAAAGTGCCTCATATATCTCTTAATACTCCACAACAACATGAGCGAAAGGTCAGAGGTTCGAACACCGGCCGGGTCTTATATACACAATTAAAATATGAGATACTTCTGACGTTTGGTATTAGGACAGAGTATCGATGGGTTTACACGCTGTCAGGATAATGTTAATCTGTGGGATACTGACTTGGTGAGCTAGCACCTTAACAGTAAGTCGCCACGAGTGCGCGCTAGAACAAGGAAAATCAGAAATTACACTTGCGCAAAGCATGCATATACGAACTTGGTTTTAGACTAGTCAGTAGAGTAAATAACCTCGTCGCAAATTACCGATGTGATGTTAAACAACATTGCAATCAACCAACATACTTGTAGTTATGCGGTATGATGTAACTTCGGTACATGTTTGAAGCCAATAAATTAAATTTCAGTTATGTTCATGTATAACTGGTTTTATCGTCTAATTAGCCGATGTAATTAACATTCAGGTGGTACAAAAGAACCTTTATCAGGGTTAATTAGTACGTTTATTTAAGATATAACTTCTGTTCTTAACGAACTAAGATATAAATTATTGTTAAATCACGTATTTCTCGCCATCATGATGTTTTCATTAATCTGTTAACACAAATTTTCAATAAAGACGTTAAAAGTCATGATTTGAAGGTTCCATATTTGATTGACGTAAGCGTAATATACCAAATCTTTCCTGTTATTTACAAGTACAGTACATCATATCATAGTAACAATTTTCCTAATCTTTATTGTCGAAAATTTTAGCAATTTCTACTGCAAATAAGTTTCTACAAGTATAGGTTAAATGTCGCACCTTGCCAGATAGCATTACCGGACGTCAGATGAAAAAACTGATATTTCAAAGTCCATCCCTGTCCACCTGGAAGTCGTCCGCCAAGATCCGTTTAGCCCGGGTACAAAAATCTTCGCAGAACTGAACGGGCTCCATACCTGGTTGATGTATTATATCAATTCGCCGGCATGCGTTGTTTTTCGGAATTGAGACGGAAAGGTAAATTTCTTTGACCTTTTCTGTACGCTTCCGCTTATGTCCGTTGTACCAAATTCGCGGCCTGATTACTTACTACCTGACTCTGTAACGGATTAACCGGAGGTTTTCGGACACTTATCGAAGGTCTTGCCAGTATCATGCGATGCAGTTTTGTTGCACTTGACTTTACTCGTACAGTGATATCCGTTAATTGGCCAATTTTTTTCTGTACATATCCGGCAATAGTGCGGCCACTCGAAAGCAAGTTCATCGATGTTTTTATTGACTAATATTTGTTTTGCTAGCCATCTTGATGCCGCCCTTCCCAACTTAGTTTCAAGACACTGCCCTATTAAGATTCCACTGGTTATGGAATATTGTGTTATTATATGTTTGTGCTCAAAGTGTTATTTATATATATATTTAGATAGATAGATAGATAGATAGATAGATAGATAGATAGACATATACATTATACTCATTAATAGTTTGTCTGTTACATTAAACAATTTCAAGATAACAATAAATCATTCACTGGATTTATCAAGTGCTTAGTAAATAATGTTGTTATACATCCAACAATTTGCCTACAAGAAAATAATAATTCTTTTCAATCAGAAAAATATCATCTTAGTTATGATATATATCAAAACATCTGTTAACTGCGTGAGGCGTTCCGAGTAGGTCGTTTTCAGGAGGGAAAACAACGCAGATGTTTGGCATCAACAGCAAAGATCGTTAAAATTAACAAGTAATATATGAAATCGCGTCAAAGCAATAATTACCTCGAAGCAAAGGTGTTTTAAAAATTCATTAAATCGAATTTTATACTAAAAGTATCTCAACACATTATAAAAAGTACAACACCAAAAACAACATGTAGTATCTCTGTCATACGACATGTAGTATCTGTCATACAACATGTATCTCTGTCATACAACAAATAGTATCTGTCATACAACATGTAGTATCTCTGTCATACAACAAGTAGTATCTGTCATACAACAAGTAGTATCTCTGTCATACAGCATGTAGTATCTCTGTCATACAACAAGTAGTATCTCTGTCAAACAAAAAGTACTATCTCTGTCACACAGCATGTAATATATCTGTCACACAACATGTAGTATATCTGTAATACAACATGTAGTATCTCTGTCATACAATATGTAGTATCTCTGTCATATAACATGTAATAACTCTGTCATACAACATATAGTATCTCTGTCATACAACATGTAGTATCTCTGTCATACAACATGTAATATCTTTGTCATACAACTTGTAGATGAAGTATCTCTGTCATACAACATGTAGTATCTCTGTCATACAACATGTAATATCACTGTCATACAACATGTAGTATCTCTGTCATACAACATGTAGTATATCTGTAATACAACATGTAGATGTAGTATCTCTGTCATACAACATGTAGTATCTTCGCATACAACATGTAGTTTATCTGTAATACAACATGTAGTATATCTGTCATACAACATGTAGTATCTCTGTTATATAACATGTAATATCTCTGTCATACAACATGTAGTATCTCTGTCATACAACAAGTAGTATCTCTGTCATACAACATGTAGTATCTCTGTCATACAACATATAGTATCTCTGTCATACAACATGTAGTTTATCTGTAATACAACATGTAGTATATCTGTCATTCAACATATGTCAATCTGTCATACAACATGTAGCATATCTGTCATACAACATGTAGTATTTCTGTCATACAACATGTAGTATATCTGTAATACAACATGTAGATGTAGTATCTCTGTCATATAACATGTAATAACTCTGTCATACAACATGTAGTATCTCTGTCATACAACATGTAATATCACTGTCATACAACATGTAGTATCTCTGTCATACAACATGTAGTATATCTGTAATACAACATGTAGATGTAGTATCTCTGTCATACAAGTAGTATCTCTGTCAAACAACATGTAGATGTAGTATCTCTGTCATACAACATTTAGTATCCCTGTCATACAACATGTAGTTTATCTGTAATACAACATGTAGTATTTCTGTCATACAACATGTAGTTTTTTTTTGTCATACAACATGTAGTATTTCTGTCATACAACATGTAGTATCTCTGTCATATAACATGTAGTATCTCTGGCATACATCATGTAGATGTAGTATATCTGTAATACAACATGTAAATGTAGTATCTCTGTCATACAAGTAGTATCTCTGTCAAACAACATGTAGATGTAGTATCTCTGTCATACAACATTTAGTATCCCTGTCATACAACATGTAATATCACTGCCATACAACATGTAGTATATCTGTCATACAACATGTAGTATATCTGTGATGCAACATGTAGATGTAGTTTCTCTATCATGCAACATGTAGATGTAGTATCTCTGTCATACAATATGTAGTATCTCTGTCATACAACATGTAGTATCTCTGTCATACAACATGTAGTACCTCTGTCATACAACATGTAGTTTAGCTGTAATACAACATGTGTATATCTGTCATACAACATGTAATATATCTGTCATACAACATGTCATATCTCTGTCATACAACATGTAGTATCTCTGTCATACAACATGTAATATCTCTGTCATACAACATGTAGTATCTCTGTCATACAACATGTAGTATCTGTCATACAACATGTAGATGTAGTATCCCTGTCATACAACAAGTAGTATCTCTGTCATACAACATGTAGATGTAGTATCTCTGTCATACAACAAGTAGTATCTCTGTCATACAACATGCAGTATATCTGTCATACATTATGTAGTATATCTGTCATACAACATGTAGATGTTGTATCTCTGTCATACATGTAGTATCTCTGTCATACAACATGTATTCTCACTGTCATACAACATGTAGTATCTCTGTCATACAACATGTAGATTTAGTATCTCTGTCATACAACATGTAGTATCTCTGTCATACAATATGAAGTATTTCTGTCATACATCATGTAGATGTAGTATCTCTGTCATACAACATGTAGTTTATCTGTCATACAATATGTAGTATCTCTTTCATACAACATGTAGTATCTCTGTCATACACATGTAGTATATCTATCATACAACATGTAGTTTATCTGTCATACAACATGTAGTATCTCTGTCATAAAAGATTTTTTAATTGTATCGGTAAAAAACATTCAAAAATTCTTCATGACAATATAAACTCTCTCTCTCTCTCTCTCACCCACACCAAGTCTCTTTTGGTACGTGGGGCTACTTAAAGTAAGCTATATGACTGGTCTTGATAGATATGTAAGCTTAGTTTGTTGTTAGAGTAAGATTATCGAGACTGGGCGCTTTAGACATGGGCTCCGATCTTCAATTGACCATGTAAGCAATCAAGTTAAAAAAATCGCGTCTTAACTAAAGGCATAGACACCGTAAACGCTCGATAGAAATTAGGCATTCGTAGATTAATGGTAATCTTAACTGAGATCTGAGGCACTTTTAGAAACAACCAAAACCAACCCCTCCGATTATACATGCTAACAAAAAAGCCAGCACTGGATTTCATAAACACCAGATGAAATAGTAATATAACCAAAAAGACCCTAAATAACATTAGTAAGCAATTAGTTACAGGATAAAACAGAATTTCCCTTAGTTCATTTATGGACGTACACATGACTAAACACTATAAATGCCGATAGCCATAATATACACGTGGAATCTGTACTTAGAGAATCTAAAGGGTTTAACAAGTGCACGTTTATAATTTGTCATATCTACGTTTTTTCTAATGAAAAATTAGTTTGATCAGATTATAGATACATACATATTTTTAAAAATATTTCTTATAAATGCCAATATTTTACTCTTTAATGTCAAAATTTAAAAAAAAGGGATGTCGAATTCCAAAAAATCAACCTCTGAGCAACAAGAAACATGTCACAAAAATTTACAAAATTTAAGCACACTTATTACAAAAATATATTTCGAAACCGTTTTTGGCTCAGATAAGAGACTGAAGTCTTCGTCGACAAGTTTTCATGGTGTAACTTGTGGGTTAAAATCCATTATGCTACCGTTAGGTAAAAAGTTATACAAGTATTCTATGACGACTGACTTTAATGTAATGGCATTGGTGTATTTACAGTGGTTAAATATATATATATATATATTTTTTAATTAGAATAAGATATATATATATATATATATATATATATATATATATATATATATATATATATATATATATATATATATATATATATATATACCTTCTAACTTTAAAATATCAAAGAAGCCACCAAAAGCTACATTTCATACCAACATGGAAACGGTACTGCTTCAGTAATAGTGTTGATCTCTTAAACATGAAGCCATCGAAAGTTACATTTCACACCTACATTTTCCCCTCGAGAAATATTATAAAATTTCCCACTTAATTTCCCACAAAAGCCAACAGTGACACACAATCAAATAGTTTAATTCAGTTGACCAAAACTATTCTGGCCAAAAAAAATGTCAGATATTGTCACAAGATAAAATCTTTGCAATGAACTTTAAAATTCTGAGCGTATACAAAATTGTCCAGATTTTCCAAATCTGAAAGGTAGATGGTACATGCAGTTTTCAACATCCATGGAAAAATCACTGCCTCTTAAACATGACGACATCGAAAGCAACATGGCAACGTCTCTGCTACCATTGCATGTGTGGACCTCTGAAACACGGAAGGCACAAACAAGTTTTATTAAGGGTAAATGAGTTTAAATATTTTAAATAATTTTTACGATCTGACATGAATATTATTTACAGATTAACTTGAAAATAAATCTGTTTTAAATGTTAAATTTCAACACTTTTTCCCGCATAAATTAAGTCTTATTTGTAAAAAATGCATGTTGAATTTGTAATGTTAATTATGCAAATTAACCAGGAAATTTATCATTATAAACATTTTATTCAAATTTAAAAAATAAAAGTAATAGATTGTATTTTTTAAGTGCCCCAGTTTGAGTAATTGAAACGAACTTAATAATAAGAGATCATGGACATACTTGTGAAGATAGATTCGAATTAAATGAGTGTAATGGTAATTTTTTTTTAAAAGCATGTCCTAATTAAAACGTGTTTGAACCTCTTACGACTTTGATATAATAGACGTCATACTCTCACACCGTGTCCGACAGATTTTAGTTAGAGAAAGTCAGATTACGCTTCCCCTATGTCGATGATTTTCTCCCGGCACTGTTATTTTCTTCACCATATCATAACTGACTTTTTTGTCAGCAAAGCGCTTATTGAGTGCTTAACACCACTACTCCACTTTATTAAAGGGCTCTTTCTTTAGATTTTATTGAAAATACTCAGTGACACATCAACATTCACAGATCCATTCTTATATGGTGTTATACATCCTACCAGAATGACAAATCAACATCCACATTTCCATTCTAACATGGTCCAAGTGACACATCGGACATTTACAGATTCTTTCTTTCGTGGTGTTATATATTCTCTCCGAATGACACAACAGATATACATATCTATACTCATATGGTATTACATATGTCATGTGCTACTTTTGAATTTTTATGAAATAATACAATTCAAAAGTAGCACATATCTTCCCAAATTCATTCTCGGATTTTATTATACATCATGCCCAAGTGTCACATCAGACCAAAGGCGGATCCCGAATTACATGAAAAGAGGGTTGAGATTTTTATCAGGAGTTATTGCGAACGTCAAAGACTCATGCTCCAAGCGGCAAGGGATATTAGGGCTGCTAAAGGCCCTCAGCAGGTCTAAGGTAAAGAGAGCTCTTTTGGGAGTCTAGAGGGCGAAATCCCGCATTCGAAAATGAATTTCTTATGTTTCTGGGGACATTTCGACCTTATTTTTCTCTCTTTTGAATTTTACAAAGGGGACTGGGTTGAAAACCACGTAATTCCCTACTTGAACCCGCAACATTCGCTGATCTATTCTTACATTGGATTATATTTTCATTAGCCGTGTAAAATTTCCATTTCTGCAAGCTTGAGAGCCTTGTGTTCATATCAACTATGAACGACAAAAACCTTGTGACTCCGTGTATTAATACATAAGTAAACAAAGACGGCTGGCACGGCTAAAAAGCGCATTTACAAAATTTGCAAGAACGGTTCATTAATTAATGTCTTTTGAAGAATAATAGATATAAAATAATAATAATAATTTGAATATCAATAAAATAAATGCGTGGTTATTTGTGGACTATATTTCAGTTGAAAATCATGTTCCAAAATGCACGTGCACATCTTTGTGGCTGTTGCGTCTACTCGACTCCTCCCAGTGAGCATGCGTTATAGATGGGGATTTTTGAGTCTTAAAATCAATGAATAATTTTTTATAAATATTTAACGAAAATATAACGAACTGTTTAAAAAAGATTTTGATTGTCAATATAAATGCAACAGCTTTGCAAGAAAACTTAATAACGCGCGTTAATGAACAGCATTTTAAAACAGTTCTTAGTTAAATATAAGTATCCCCGAGTAACACATCGGATATCTACGAAAGCCTATTAGGCTCATGAATAAAAAAAATTAAAACGCGTAATAACGCGAAATAAAGGCGTAATAACGCGAATTAAAGGCGTAATAACGCGAATTAAAAGGCGAAATAACGCGAAATAAAGGCGTAATAACGCGAAATAAAGGCATAATAACGCGAATTGAAAGGCGTAATAACGCGAAATAAAGGCGTAATAACGCGAATTGAAAGGCGTTATAACGCGAATTGAAAGGCGTAATAACGCGAATTGAAAGGCGTTATAACGCGAAATGAAAGGCGTTATAATGCGAAGTGAAAGGCGTTATAATGCCTTTTTGTCTATATATAGAGTAGTCACTTCCCTTGAGAATCGTTTCTCTCCAAAGGTTAATATCCCTTTCCACAAACAGATTGATTTTAGTTTAAATTCTTTTAGACAGCCTAAAGCAAATGAAAGTGAATAAACCTTGATCTGTCTATATTAACTAAGATAAAGACACAAATGTCATTTAATCACTATTAAAAGTTAATCAGGATCTAATTCATAAATAGCCATGTGTACAAAGACACTCTTTATGAAAAATACTTTAAAATCGACAAATGGAACGGTTTCAGAAATAACTATTCATTTCAGCGCAGGATCGGATGATGTACATTTTTTAAAAATTTTCATAGAAATTATACATATAAAAACTAATTACATTACATATAATGTATATGTGCAGGACACACACACACACACACACACACACACACACACACACACACACACACACACACACACACACACACACAGACTTTTAATAATGTATGTAATGGGGCGGAAAATAGATCTTTCAACCCTGGACCTCCACACCATTATGGTAAGCAACTTGCGTCATAAAACGAAATAAGGGGTTTTAAGGCGAATTGAAAGGCGTAATAACGGGAAATAAAGGCTTTATAACGCGGATAAAAGGCGTTATAACGCCTTTCAATTCGCGTTATTATGCCTTTCAATTCGCGTTATTACGCCTTTATTTCGCGTTATAACGCCCTTCAATTCGCGTTATTATGCCTTTCAATTCGCGTTATTACGCCTTTATTTCGCGTTATTACGCCTTTATTTCGCGTTATTACGCCTTTATTTTGCGTTATTACGCCTTTCAATTTGCGTTATAACGCCTTTATTTCGCATTATAACGCCTTTCAATTCGCGTTATTACGCCTTTATTTCGCGTAATTACGCCTTTATTTTGCGTTATTACGCCTTTAAATTCACGTTATTACGCCTTTATTTCGAGTTATTACGCCTTTCAATTCGCGTTATTACGCCTTTATTTCGCGTTATTACGCCTTTATTTCGCGTTATACGCGTTTTAATTTTTTTTATTCATGAGCCTAATAGGCTTTCGTAGATATCTGCCGTTTCATTCTTGCATAATATTATATATATCCACACGATTGTCACATCAAACATCTGGTAAGTTGAAACAGGCATGTTAAATTAACCCCCTTTATAGCCACACCGCGACAAAAGTTAAAGAATCTTGGCTGTGTCGCAAAACACAATTACATGTACTCCCATCATTGCATATCCTCCATAGGTTTGTTTTTGTTGATATTTAGCCGTTTCATTTATTTTTCGATGATGAGTAATTCTGCCCTTTTCTACCTTTCAGTTTTTATGTTGATGTTACTGTAAATGCTTACAAAACCTGTTATAAACAGCTAAAATTTTGAATGACGTTTTAAAAGGAATTTGCTTCCTAATAAAAGGAAAATCCATTCTACCAACTACAACTTAGCTAAAACATGTCATTATTTTACATGGGCAATGATTTGTCGTACATGTATTTTTCAAATATTTCTTATCAAGATTACTCGTCGCCGTTGTCTTTTTTATCAACGGTTTATCATCGTTTTCCGATCACCGAATCGAAATGATTCTATGCTTCGTATAATTTCCATCATATTTCCTAAATTATTACAAACATTTTTAAATCGGATTGTGAGACTGTATTTGGACCAAAAACTCGACAAACTGAGAGGATTCAATGAGACAAATTTCTTTTTTGAGTAGTGTGTGTGTGTGGGGTGTGTGTGTGTGTTGATTTCTATCATATTTTCTTAGTTTAAGACCATAATTTGACCATAAAAATTGTTTTTAAAATGTACATAAACAAAATCGGGTACGTGTTTCTATTTTTTTTTTACGAAACGGGTAATTTTTCTTGCATTTGACTTTGTTACATGTTATTTTCTCAACAATTGATTACAAACTGACATGGTTTGTTTGTTTTGTTTTGTTTTTGTTTGTTTTTTTTTAAATTTTTTATTTTTATTATTTTTTTTAAAGCACACATTGCTACTTTAATTGAATTGCACTTACTTTCAGACTATTTATATTAAAAAAAGTATGTTGAGTCATTATAAATGCGATTTATAGGTCAGAATTTTGAATTACCAACAAAGTTGATTTCACACACGATAAATGTTCATTACGTCTATATTGTAATGCTAATTCAATCTAAAAATGACATAATAATCAATGTTTTTATGTTAATATCATTAAGAATTTATTTGAAATCTGCCAGTCTGTACCATACTGACTGACATAAGAGTTGAGTAATGGTGTTTAACGTCCCAGTCTAGAATCATTTATATCGAGACGTCGCCAACTATACATGTAGGTGAAAGTGCAGAAATTTTGCATGTGCGTTACACTGATTGCATTATACAGCATTGATTCTTTATCGTACCGGTACCACGCCTACCGTGACACAGGACCTTGTTTATTTTAAGTTCCAATCCGCAAGAACCGTGACTTTAATTTCGTAATTCCGAGTGCTTGGCGAAAGAACAGTCACTATCCACTTTCAAGTCTTGGGAAAAACCTGATCGGGGTTCGAACCCACGACTTCCCACTTACGGAGCGAGCACTCTACCAACTAAGCCACCACAGTGGTCGGAAACTTGAATGGGTCATAAAAGATCACAATTCTAATTTATCAGTTAATATATCTTTTACACCCACGCTATTCATCTTTGGACAACCAATTAGTTTGGATCTGAACATTTCAGAAAGATCAAATCAAAGCTTGGTTATCAAAATTTGGTTAACAGACTGTGATATAGATTAATCAATCTTTAACTTGAATATTGACCACTCCTTAATCAATATTATCCTCTGATATTTGGACACAGTATATATTACTTTAAAATGTCAGTATCGATTACTGACAAAAAAAGTAAATATATTGTAATAAATATTTTCAAAGTTATTTTTTTAATCAATCATTTTCTTCTGTTTACATATACATTTAAGGAGTAGTTCGCTATGAAAAATGTCAGATTGATTTTTTGATTTGGTTGAAAATATCATAAACAACAAGTTTACAGTAGTTTAATGGTTATTTGAGATTGAAAATTGTACTGACGTTAGAAATATTAGCGGGATGAGATCTAAAACTCATAAATCCTATCGTGGTAGCCGTGACTCATAAACTCGTGATGCTCACAACACGCACTGGTTAAATCTCGATGTAAGTAAACCAGTCTTGCTTGGATACTTAAAATACAACACTAATTCCAATGAAACTGAAACATTCATACAAAACAAAGTAATCGTGGACGATCATTGTTAAAGTTAAAAGGGCATATGAAATGAAACAATTTGAATCGCTCACAGACCTGGAAAACGCTCGATTAAAGAAAAGTTTTTTTTTCGGTGGCATAACTTGCATTTAGACTTCATAATCTGTATGCGCTAGTATAACTATGTGATAAGCCGGAGTTTTAACAATGCCCAACTCGAGATTTATCACTTGCATTCTGGTTGTCAGTCGAGGGATGGAAGACCGGATTGCGAGGAGATAACCACCTACCTACAATACGTTGCTACTTCTGATCAGTGTCCGGAGTTGTCCTGATTTGTCTTTGGAACCATCTTATTCAGGAATACGCAATAAATACCTGTGTTAGTTTTGATGTGTCATATGTGCATATTTCGGAAATGTGACACTAGAGACATGAAAAAGTGATAATTAAAAATAATAATTCAAACATTTAAAAATTAATAAATCCAAAGTTCCAAACTAATAATCCAAATCTAGCTTAGAAATGCTTTGCATGAGGAAATAAATCTTAGTTTTAAATAAATTTCAAAAAATTAAGACGGCTGAAAATTTTGCTGAATGGTAAATTTTCTGACGGCAGTGAGTACTATCTACTACTAAAATATGGATATTCTCGGGGAGTTTTATTTCATCAGCAGCGGAACCCGCTCATGGGTAGTAAATATTTAGCAAATCTTTAGCCATCTTTAGCAACTAACTAATATCAATACCGGTGACTTTGTGTATCTCTTAAAAAGCATCTATTTTCAAAGTGATTTTAATGGGTTACCAATTGTTAAATTGGTACCGGGGACTGTAAAGGTCCTCAAAAAGACTATATGTTAATGAACACAGACAGAGGGAAAAGACTGTCCCAATGTAATTTTTATTATTATCGGTTGTCCCAATGTGTATTTGTTTGCATATAAATCTATAAATTTCCGTGTTTTTGGTTGCGTTATATGTTGCTGCTTAGATAAATTTGAGTTGCAAATTTCTTTCCCTATTTGAAGACACAGAGAACAGGTAAAATTCTGCTAAATCACTGTTATAAAATCTGATTATAACTGTGTGTGTAACTTGCGCACATGTATGGCATTTTGTGATGTCAATGTAATTAGCACTAACACTATAATGGATGCATTGGTCCACACAAGCGAGCTCTTTGGTGCATGGCATTTGTCGCCCTACGTTGGAAAATAAGTTATTTTATCTATTCCTAACAAAAGTTTACATGTTTACATGTACATGTTTAGGTAAGGATGTCTGTAAGTTGTACCCGATGTTTGTTAAGTGAGAGAAGGTTAACATAACTTGCATTGAGACTTCACAATTTGTATGCGCCAGTAATACCCCACTCGAGATTATATCACTTGCATTCTGGCTGTCAGCCATTCGATGGAAGACCGGATTGCCAGGGAAAACCACTTCAACCACTTCTGAAAATTGCCCGGAGCTGTCTTTATTTGTGGAACCATCTAATCAAGAAATGCGCAGTACTGGATACTCAGTAATGGAATTCTAAACAATACATAACTAAGCACTACATGTATATAGTTGTTGAACACAAAGACAGAGGAAAGGAACCGTCCCAATGAATTTTTATTATCAGTTGTCCCAATATGTTTTTAGCTTACCTGAGCACACAGTGCTCATGTGAGCTATTGGAATCAAGAAAGGCAGACCCCTGTCGTCCGTCGTCCGTCCGTCCGTCCGTCAACAATTGCTTCAAACAACTTCTTCTCAGAAACTTTGGTCACATTTTGTTCAAACTTGGTCAAAATCATCTATAGAACATTGCCTTTCAGAATTTTGTTTTTGGTTGCATAGCTACCATATGTAGGTCACATTGACTACATAGTTGAAAAACTAAAAAAATCTTCTTCTCCAAAACCACTTTACTGAGATAAATTCTGATGTGATATTTGGCATCTAAAGCATCTTATATACCAAGTTTGTGAATTTCAATAATTTTTGTGAAAAATTAGGTTACGCGTTTTTGCGTTAATTTTTTATACATTGTAAATAGTACCTTTTTACCAAAATTACAATAATGAATAAATTTAGGTGAATTCTTCTTCCAAACATCTTGAAACATATGTTTGACAATTTTCATTAAATTCTGTAAAATACAAGTCGCTTTTTTCGACCTTTTTAGTTCACCTGAGCTGAAAGCTCAGATGAGCTATTGCTATTCCATCTTCGTGCGTCGTGCGTCGTGCGTAAACTTTTTACATTTTAATTTTCTTCTCCAAAACCACTTGGCCAAATTTAATGAAACTTGGTAACCATCATGCCTGGGTGAAGCTCTTTCAGATTTGCAAAATGAAGGAGTTATGTCCCCTTGGGGCCCCATAAGGGGGGAAATAGTGAAAAACTTTAAAATCTTCTCTCTGAATCTACAAGAGATATACCTTATTTATATTATTTATAAGATAAATTTTATCGGTCATCTATTTTCAGATTTGCACAAATGGTAGCCATGGGGCTCAAAATGGGGAAATTTTAAGGCACTGAGAGGGGAAATTACTAAAAATTATATACTTGTACCTATATCTTGAAAACTATTAACTTTTTGTATAAGCATGTATATTAGAAAATTGTAGGTATTGACATGACGATCGTTTTGATATATAGTTTAAGGTCATATGTTGAAAGGTCAAGGTGAACAGCTACAAAAGAAGACTTAAATTGCTAATTATCTTGAAAACTATTAACTTTTTGTATAGGCATGCTATATTAGAATATTGTAGGTATTGCGACAACGATCATTTTGATATATGGATCAATGTCATATATTGAAAGGTCAAGGTCACATCTGCAAAAGAAGACTTAATTGCTAATTACCTTGAAAACTATTAATCTTTTTGTATAGGCATGTATATAAGAATATTGTAAGTATTGCGACAACGACTATTTTGATATGGTTCAATGTTATATATTCAAAGGTGAAGGTCATATCAACATAGGAAAACTAAAATTATTCATTATCTTGAAAACTATTAATTTTATGCATAGGGGCATGTATATTAGAATATTGTAGGTATTGACATAACAATCATATATGGTTCGAGGTCATATATGTTCAAAGGTCAAGGACATTGCTGCATAAGTTTTCTGAAATTGATTAATGATTTGGAAATTATTCATTGCACTACAGTAACTTCATGCATATTATATAAGCTACTTATAAATGAAATGTTAGTGGATACATTTCTGATTAAGTTTTGTGGGAGTTCTTAACTTGAGAAAACTTTTAAAGTTTCTGTACTTAATATATTGCCTATTGCACTTTGCAAACAATATTGGACATATCTTCAGGTGAGCGTTAAGGCCCATGGGCCTCTTGTTCATTTTCAATTCTAGCAACCCAATGGTCGAGGGTTCAAATCCAAGTGAGGCCACTTTTTTTTAATTTCTGAATTTGATGACTTACAATGGTGCATGGAAGAGATTTTATGAATTTTTAATTTTTAGTGTAATTATTATTTTTGAAATACATGTGATACTGATATGTAGATAGAGTGAAAACCTTGAAATATTTGACTAATTGAACAAATGTTTTTAAAACATTTGCAGTTGACTTTTACAATTTTTTAAAAATATTTTAATTAATGTGTCAAATCTGTAAAGTCTTAAATCCGGATCTGAAAATTGATCATGTGAGCTTTTGTTATGGATAGGCACTCTGCCATCCATCCATCATCCATCCATCCATCAAAAGACTTCTTCTCAGACACTACTGGTCACATATTATTCATATTAGTCAATAGCATCTATAGACCACTGCCATTCACATTGTGTTTCTGGTTGCTATGGCTACCAAAAGTAGGTCACAGTGACCTACATAGCTAAAAGCCAAAACAATAAAAATAATGTTCTCTGAAATCACTTCTATTGAGGCAACATGTTATGACTTACCAGGTATTATTAAGACATACCAGTTAAATTTAAACTCAGGTGAGCAAATAAGGGCCATCTTGGGCCTCTTGTTTAATATTTAAATTTCATAATTCCGCGTTTTTTGGTTGCCTTAGATGTTGCTGATTAATTATTTAAGTTGCAAATTTCCATTTCTATTTGAAACACATAGACACGGCAAAAATCTGCAAAATCACTGTTATAAAATCTTATTGTACCTCTGTGTAACTTGCGCACATGTTTGACATTTCGTGATGTCAATATAATAAGCGCTTAAATAATATTGAATCTGCATTGGTTCACAGAAGTGAGCTGTCTGGTGGCATTTATCGCCCTCTGGCTGAGTTGTCTTTTTATTTATTCTTAACAACAATTTTACATGATCTCGGTTTTTAGGTAAGTTGTCTGTAAGATATCAATGTTAAGTTAGAGAACAGGCAGTGAAGTACTTACATTAGTTTTGACTTTCTTGTGTACCAGCGTGGCGATATAGTTTGTTAATACAAAAAAGCAAAAAGAACGGAAGATCTCCAGACTGTCGTTTTTTGAGTTAAAAGCCTTGAAAATACACAAGAAACAAAATATACCAATGTAAATACAAAGATGATCATATGTTATTTTGTTAGTCTTTGATCCATCATTAGTCGTCCTATATGTCTGTGCTGTTGGTTTGTCTTTCAGTCTATCGCTGTAATTTTCTTTGATTTTAAGGCCGATCATTTTTGTAACTGGTGCTTGGTTTCAGGACATTATTGATTTTGCTAGTGGTCTGTTTTTATGACATCTCGCTATTGCTGTTGGTTTTTTCTTCAGGAAATAATTATCTTACCTTGTCATTTTGAAGTCGGTCTTTTTTAATTATATTTTATTTATTTATTTATTTATTTTGCTTTAGGGAATCTTGTGTCTAGTTCTTAATATCTGGTCTGGTCTGTAGTTGAGCCAAGCGTGTCATGTTTTTTACTATAAGTGGTCTCATTATGTATTTGTTTTGCTAAGAACGACTACAAAATGATAAATGAATGGGTTGGAACAATACCAACAGCATGACAAATTATGATAAACAACAGCAAGAACAATATTTCCGGAAAATGAAAAAACACCAACAGGAAGAGCAATAATGCCATTAAACCAATCACCAGGTACAGAAAAGATCGGCTAAAAACAGAGAATTAAAATGATTGACTTAAAGACAAACCAACAGCACTGACATATAAGACGATTGATGATTGATCAAAGACTAAGCAATGACATGATCATCTTTGTAGTTACCTGGGTATAATTACTTTCTAGCGTATTTTGAAGGGATTTTTTAAACTCAAAAGACGACAGTCTGAATGTCTTCCTTTTTAAAATAACCTTTATCACCATGCTGGTATGCAAAATAGGTCAAACCTGATGTAAGTACTTCACTACTAGACATGTACGATCTTTTGCTCTCAATTAACACTGAGTACAACTTACAGACACTGCCTAATTAGAGGGCGACAAATACCACAAGAAAGCTTGCATGTGTGGACCATTGTAGATTCATTTACAATGTAGCCCTAATTACCTATGGTAGGTATGTACAATAAGATTTTATAACAGTAATTTAGCAAAATTTTACTTTTCTCCGTTTAAATAGCCAATGCCACTGAGAACACAAAACAAAAAAGTAAAAGAAAAATACTGAGGATGTGTTTTGTTTTCGTTTTTTGCTTTAGTTAACCTATGTGTCTTGTTCTAAATACCGATTCCGTAGTTGAGCCAGTCGTTTCATGTTGTGGGTCTCCTTTAAAGCCAACCAGTTATTGGTTTGTGTCCTCATTAATCTCATGTTGCCAGTCTGCCTAATTATTTTATGTCATTTGTATTTTTAGCCAATATTATCATGTTTCTCTGCCTAACAGTCACCTATATCTTCGATAAATTGCCTTTCCTGATCATTGCCCGTAATTGCCTGATTTTTTTTTTTTTTTTTTTTTTTTTTTTTTGTTTTGTTTTTTTTTTAATCATCTCATTCTTAACTACGCAGTACTTTATACTTGGGTATGGGTGTTCAAAAACGAGAACAATGTGCAACTAAGTGTAACAGCACATTAGGAAAAAAGCAACATGTTTCTCTTAAAATGCATTTATTTTGAAGAACAAAAGTAGATATGTCGTTTAAAACAAGAAAAGAAGGACGTAACTGTTCCCATGTTTTTTTTTTATATTATTGGTGGTCTTATTTTTTATTTGCTCATCCTCAATATTTTTTCGTTTCATGTTCTTGGTTGCTTTGTCTAGTAGTTATAATTGTTTCTTTATTTGCAGAAAGAGAGAACGGTAAAATTCTGTTATACACTGATAAAAAATCTTATTGTGCTTTTTATTGTTTGTGCACATGTATAGCATTTCGTGATATCAATATGGCTATGTAATTTTCGCTAACATTGTAAATTAATCTGTACTGGTCTACGCAATCGAGCTATCTGGTGGCAGTTGTAGTCCTCTGGCTGAGTTGTTATTTTATTTATTCCTCAAGTCACATAAATCCACTTGATCATGTTTTGGGTGAGGTGTTTAAGTAAGAGAAGACCTTGCATGTCTAACAGTGTAGTATATACTTTAGTTGTGACTGTTTTGGATACCAGCATGGCGATATAATTTGTTAACCTTTTAATTGGCAAGAATGTTGTAAATTTAACAAAAATGTACAATATTTTCGATTCGAATTTCGGACATTTGCAGTAAAAATGTTAATAACTAACCCCTATATATATAGTATCCCTATGTAACATACTTTAAGGTAGATAAAATCTAAAAATCTGTTACCATGGCAAAATAAACAAAGAATTTACACCAGAAATATCTGGAATTTTTCACATTTTTGCTCGATTACAAAAATATCGCTTTTTCTTTATTCTTGCCTACCTGAAATAAATTTTCTTTTTAGAATTCGAAAGAAGGCTTCAGTCGAATATACTGTAAGAAAGATCATTTCAAAATTTGTTTGTTTTTCCCTAAAATAATACCATCAAATTTCATGTATTTCTGATTAAATTCTTAAAAGTAAACACATTTTATATACAAAATTTATATATATAGAAAAAATAGGACAATAATTTCGACGCAAATCATGTCAAACATTTGCAACAAATAACTTTTGCAACTCGTTCAAAATTCAGTATTTCACAAATTATATGCGTTTTGGGTGGGAAAAGTGGTTCTCATCAATTATAACTACAATCTTTAAAACCGATTGTCAAGTTTGTAAATACATGTTTCTACATTATTAGATAGAAACAGCTATTTCAGACATTAACTCAGTAATAATCTAACTTATATCGATGCATAACCAGTTATATCTGACTTTGCAGGAAGTATTTTAATTGCTATCTTCAGACAGTATTTTGGTATTTATACCTCATAAATGAACCTATTTGAACCCTTTACGCTTAACTTATGGAAACACAGCATTGTAATTTAAGCAAGTTTGAATCAACGCGCGCGCGTGTTGTGTGTGTGCTCACAGTATCCACCGAAGTCAACTATTAACTTACAAAGTGAGGACACTGCCTTTAATACAAGTTTTCAAAGTTTTTGCTTTTTCCTGGGGGGATTGTGATTTGGATATGAACAGGTATGTTTTGTGTTTTATTTGATTAAATTGTTGTTTTTTCCTTAATACTTGACAGATATTGTTAAAACTTGGTAGGCACATTAAACAAAGTTTTTTTCAATTCAAATGATGTAGTGTTTTGAACAGCTATATTTATCAGAGTTAATTGCCCATCCAAAACATATTTCAAATTTTTATGAAACAGTTACTGTTGAAATTCGTTAAAACCTAATAAAGTCAAACTAAAAACAATTTCAGGTTTGGAATAAGGATACTGCCAGTCAAAAATCTTATTTCTTCGTTTGGGTGACTCCATAATGGCTTCTATTACATTACTTCTTGTAATTCTCTGTCTTTTCAGTCGATCATTTCTGTAACTGGTGCCAGTGCTTTATTTTCTAGATTACTGTTATTGCATTATAGTTATTGCTGTTGGTCATTTTTCTGGACATTATTGCTATTGTTTTGGGTCTATTTTCTGGACATAATTGCTTTTGCTGTTGGTCATTTTCTGGACATTATTGCTCTTGCATTGGATCTATTTTTGACATAATTGTTCTTACTTTTGTTCTATTTTCCAGATATAATTGTTTTTGCTGTTTTTTCTGCACATTGTTTTTGCTTTGGGTCTATTTTCTGGACATTATTGTTTTTGCTTTGGATTATTGTTTTTGCTTTTTATTTTCTGGACAAGTATTGTTTTTGTTTTGGGTTATTGTTTTTGCTCTGTTCTATTTTCTGGACAAGTATTAGTTTTGCTTTGGATTATTGTTTTTACTCTGTTCTATTTTCTGAACAGTACTGTTTTTGCTTTGGCTATTTTTTTTGCTTTGTTCTATTTTCTGGAAAGTATTGTTTTTGCTTTGGATTATTGTCTTTGCTTTGGCCTATATTTTTTACTCTTACAATTGGTTTATTTTTGGGCATTATTGTTCTTGCATTTCATCGATTTTCTGGACATTATTGGTCTTGAAGTTGTTTTTTCTGTTGCTTATTTCTCTTGCTGTTGGTATATTTCCTGGACATTATTGCTCTTGCTTTTATTCTATTTTCCGGACATTATTTGTTTTTGATTTTGGTTTATTTTCTGTACCTTGTCTTGCTGTTGTTCTTTTTCCATGACATTATTGCTCTTACAGTTGGCTTTTTTCTGGACATTATTGTTGTATGCGTTGAAGTCCATTTTTTAGACATTATTGTTTTGGCTTTGTTATGTTCTTGACATTTATACTCTTTTTAAATCTATTATGCAGTTTCAGAATAATAAAAAAACCAGGTAATATCTATCATTTAGTTTAAAATGTGCTTGATTTTATATAGAGACACAGTGACTAGTGATTTAAAGTGTGCACTTATAGATCACTGCACCTGTAAATGCCTACTACATACATAAGGAGTCTGAGATAGTTTTTCAGTTTGCTTTCAACGGTTTTCTCAAGATATTTGGGGTTTTCTCCACAACTCTAAAACTGTCTACTGTTCATAAATCACAATTACTCCTATTCTTTCACCTATTTGATGTTTTGGCTATTTTTAATTGTATATCATTCAAATATATCTCAATCTGCAACCCTCTATGATTAGGAGAACACTGTATAGCATGCAGAATACATGGATCATTAACCATCAGACTGTCAATTTTCACAACCACCTTCATGGCACAGTGGTGGAGGGTCAGCCTTGAAAGTGTAAGATCAGGGTTGAAACCCCAATTGGGTCACACATGACTTTTAAAATTTAAATACTACTTCTTCACCTGCACTCCACATTAAGAGGGCAGAGTATAAAATGGTTTATGTGATACCAAAATGTGACAAGAAGTAGCATGTTCTTTGGACATACAGAAATTGGTGAACTGGCGCCTCAATAAAAAGTCACTGTATGCTAGTACAAGGCAGACCATAATACACACTCACAGGCTTAATGCATACACCAAATAATCCATAGATTCATTCTTAGATTAATAACCTTACTCTTGTCTGCAAAAGCTGAAAAATTGCTGATGTGGTGTTAAACAACATTACAACCAACCAACCAAACCATTTTTCATTAATAAAATAAAATAAACCAGACCATTTGCCTTATTGTATACTTTATCTTCACTAACACTGTTTATCTTAGTATTCTAAGCAATAATAACATTGTTGAAGATATGCTCAGACCAACCTACCATATGGTGAAAATAAAGAGACAAAAAACCAATATGGGACATGAATGTATTTATTTTCTACATTCTCAAAATGCTTTAAGATCAACATGGGTACAGTCACATAAATGAAGATGATAATCAAATACAATTAAAAGCTTCAATAATATACCATACATTTAATAATGATAATTCTATTCAAATCATCTACTCAACAGTACATAACAAAAAATCAATTTCAAAACATTCTTATGACCTGAATATAAAATTAATATATATATGTAAAACCTTGGACTTTTACATAAAAAGCAAAGGAAATACAGATAAATCATATTTCTGGAACACCTTTGATTTTTACCTAGAAATAAAAGTTCAGAGTGTTACGTTTAATTATGGAGTCATTATTATCTGGAACGCCTCAGACTTTTACAAAAAGTTCAAAGGTGATGCAGATAATCATGATAATGAGCAAGGGGCCATTTTAACTCAGTGCCCTTCTATATATTTTTTAATATTTATTTTTTCACAAAAAAAAAAATTGTTAGGATGAAATAAACATGATCCATTAAATTCATTGTTAACTGACATCCTAGTCAAACATTAAAATGAGGTACTTCCATAAAATTCACACAACTTGAATACAACAAACCTAACTATATCAAACATAAAGATTTTCTCAAAATTAAAATCCAAGATATTAAAATCAAATGCTGGTATTAAAATTAATGTCAGAAAAAAAAAAAAAAAAACCATTTAGTTGATGATGATGATAATGTTTATTTATGATTATCATATGATCCAATTTAGTTATAATAAAACAACAAAATTCACTGGGAAAAAATTAAAAATTAATATATTTATCTAGACTTAAGAATGAATACCCCTCAAATAAATGATAAAAATGCATTACATGCTTTTAAAATTAAAAGGAAACTAATTAACAAAGAACTCAAGATTTTATTGTATTTTTACGTAAGAAAACTTTTAAATTTTACAAACTGTTGCAGAGATCATACAGATACTAAAATTAAGCTGTTGATTTAGAATACAAAAATATTTATTGTCCTTTAAATTTGACAGTATTTTCATTTATTTACAAAATATTTACTGAATAACATTTTTTTTTGGTTTTATTTTAATTTGAATATGTAAAATTGAGATAATTAGGGAAATGAAGAAACTTTTTTATTAAAACAACTGCAAAAAACATAGAGTGCCAAAAGTCATATTTCATTTAAATTTGGGTAAAATGTACACAATCATAATGTAAACTGATCCAATAAAAGCCTTCACATCATATTTATATTCTTGTGGCCACATGTATAAATGGAACAGAAAAAAATGGGAAAAGTTGAAAATAAATGTCATAAGCACTATGTGCTATTAAAATATTTGTTTACATATCACATATACATAAATATATATAAATATATATATATATCTATAAGCAAAATTAAGAACTATAAAAGCCAATTAAAAAATGTTTAGCACTAATTATAATAACAAGCATCACAAGGACTTTATATCCCCTGACATAATATATATTTATCTCCCTTTAACATGTGCATTATCTCCCTTTACAATCCTTATTCAGTAGAAACTGAAAATTTGACACAATAACAAATTATCAACTGATCACAATAAAGAAAACAACACTCGTATTTGTGAGCTTATACCACCTTCAAATGATTATTTTTTTATTATAAACTTCATGTAAGCAAACATTTCATGGAAAATTGTTCAGAATTTTAAGTTACACAAAATCAAAATCACTAAGGACCAGAAAAGAATAATTTTTTAAATCCTAACTGTTTTTGTATTTTGTTTCTGATTTTTTTTAAAAAAAAAAAAAAAAAAAAAAAAAAAAAAAAAAAAAATTTAGGAAGAATCATATCTAAATTTTCTTCTACATTGTTTTATTTTTTAGGCTAAGGGAACCTAGATTATTTGTTGAAGGAATAAAATAATGACTGGCCACAAGAATCTCACCTTAACCAGTATACCCATAAAAAAATGTCAATAAAAAATTTATAAAAAATAAATAAATTTACTTATGTATGAAGACATATGCCATAGCATTGTCATTATTCAACATGAAATGTCAGGGTACTCAATTCTTAGCATTTTCAATGATATAATTAACTAGCATGCTGGGAAAATATTTATCCCAGCACCATGCCCTATATTTGATAATATCATTCAATAAGGAATAGGTTAAAATAATAATAATAATAATACTTAATAGTTATATTTTGAATCAAATTCTAGAATAACTGATAATCAAATAATTGAAACATTCAAAAACCAAACTAGCCAATCCTAGTTAAACTGATCCAATTAATAATACCATAGGTAAAGATAGATTTAGAAAAAAATTCCCATTAATTTCATTATCTTAATTGGTCCTGAAATCAGTTTTAGAAAAAAAAAAAGGCCAAATAAGTCATTAAAAACCCGATCTAACAGCCACTAGGGAGAAAATTTAACGCTAAACTTCACCTCACACAATATCCTGAATTAAAAACCTTTTTAGACGTCGTAACTAATGTAACAGTAAATTCCTTAGTAACCATTTTAGTATTATTGATCACACTAGTTAAAATTAAAATATTAGATTTGTTTTAATTATAATGTAAAAGTCTGCCTGCTTTGCATAGAATAAAAAATGTGCGATGAAGCATGTCACAGCATTTCTGTTAAATCACTCGTGTATTGTTGTACAAGATATATAAATTAGATCGTTCTAAAGCTCCCACTTGGAATGCCTCCTGTAAGAGTTCAACTAATTGATACATCAAGCTGTTTAGATCATGAGTTAATTGAATTTCAGTACAATAATATTACTTCTCTCTATGCTGCCCACTATGTTGCAATATCAATGAAGTTTTTTTCTTCTGAATAATTTGAAAACTAAGTTTTACAAATGTACATGGACCTTACTTAAATAGATTTTCCATTATTAATTAAACGAGGAACACAATTTAATTTTTAAGAATTCTCTTCTTTGTGGAAATATTTTTAAAAACAAAATTTACCCCTTCCTGTTATAGCAGTTGCTTTGAAAAAATCCTATTTTTCATTGAAAAAATTTATTTCAAAGAATTATTTTTAGCCAAAACGTACTGCAAGTGGTTTTAAAAAACTGAATTTTAAGCCTATTAATGAAACTATAGGGGAAAATATGGAAAAGTTTCAAAAACAATAATTAAAAATCTGAAGCAAAACCTTCTGATGTAATTCAAGTATGTGATTGTTATCAATCAAAATGAAATTCATAATCAAATCACATTACTATTATGATGGTAATTTTAAAAAACCACAAATTTCCTACCTTACTTATGAAGAGCTGTTGAGCAAAGGGATATAACTCTATTGCTGCCTAATAGTTAATGAAACCACAAATGTACTATATATTTTACAACATCTATAATCATACCTATATAAGCCGATGGATAGTGTACAGGTATATGGTATGTATGATGATTTTATTAAATATGAATTGTCTCTTTTATATAATGCAGCTATAACTTGGTTATCTCCCTTTGATTTCTAGGCTCGGTGGAGAGTACCACAGTAGCACAAGGGATCTTTATTAAATCATTTATCTTAGTTCATGGCAATTAATTTTCACAAAATTTTACTTTTGACAAACAGCTAAAAAGGTGGTAAAAATGTTGAATGTTCAAAATTAACAGCCCACTATATTCTAGGAATCTTTTTTATGCACAGTTAAAGTAAAAACCTCAAAAGGTTGAAAGAAATTCTGAATTAGTTGAAAGAAATTTACTACAAGAAAAATAAAGAGGATTAAAAACACAAGAAGGTTATAAAAAGGTTCCACTGTAGGTCTGGACATTTTTTTTAAAATAAATATCAGAAGAAAACCCTTCTTTGGAAAAAAAAATCTTCTAAATACATGGTAACCAGTATAACACCTCACAATAATCATTACCAATATCCATAATTAATACATGTAATATAGGTTTTTTCAGCAATATAATGTTTTTGTCTTGCACAAGACAATTTTACATCCATCGTTGTAAGCAATCACATAGAAATACCCATACACTAAAACAAAACGCCCAGAAGATCCAAGATTTAAATTCTTAGCAACCAATCACAGCCATGGATACAACCGTTTAAAATTAATATTGAAGCTTTGCTTCCATCTTTTTGTCGTTAAAAATATTTTTGTAAAAAATCACATTCATTACAGCATATATGGAATAAAAATACTATTTTTGTTAATTTACAATTAAAAGAATCTAATTGGATAATGAAAGTATTTCCATTTACAAGAATAAATCTGATTGGATAATGGAAGAGTTTCTGTTTGTAAATCTAATGTAACAAATCAGATGATATTCAATACCTGTATGCATTTGTTACACTCTTTTCCTGGAACAAAAAAAAAAAAATTTTGGCTAAAAAGACATTTAAATATACAATTAAAGAGATATCTATGAATCAATTTAAATGTAATAATAAACTATAACAGGACTTGGAAATTCCACTTGTATTGAACCAATGCCTTTGAAATCTACTGGTGAAAAGAACAGTGAGTCAAAAAATGGATTTTGCAAGCCCCGATTATAATGTTTACAAAAATCTTATTCACAGAACTGAATTATGTGATCAAAATATATCAAGATTATCATATTAAATTTGGAGTATATCTATTATGTTAATTTTTACATGCTACATTCTTTAATATGATAATGTAATTTTTACTTATATATGTTTATGTATCTGGCACTTATTAATTTCAAAGTATTCATTATCATTCAACAACCATACATATGCTCATATGTACCCCCACGCTGCACACATGCACCAATATATGTACCAATAATATTATAACAATATATATATATATGTAGTAACCTCCAATCTTAATATAAACCATCCATATTCACCGGACTGCTTTAATGTCATACGACGCCAAAACGGGACAAATTATCAGTTACAAACTTGAGGTAACACTAAGTATAATAGTTTCTATTGTTATGTTTTCAGGATCTTGTAATTTGCCACATTTCACACTTTGTTGTCACATTGTGACAGATGTGTGACAAATGTATGACAAATGTGTATTTCATAGCAGCTTTATTTTGACCACTAACATTACAAGTTATAGTAAGATGATATTTAAATGTTTGTTTGAGAGTCTTGTTTTGCATCAACCTCTTCCTGAGATCTGTTATTTATAAGCGAATCCCTTGGATTAAGTTTACTGCGGAAGAACATATAGCATCATCTTCAAAACCCTTAAATGTCAAGGTCATTAAAAATTCTCAACATGGCACTCATTTTATCAATTTTGATTGGCCATTTGTTATGTCATATAACATAACATTAATCAAAATTTTTGATTAGCCATTTTACACAGTACAAAAAACAACCAATGGGAAGGTTGATAATCATTGATCACATGATCCTTGCTATGGTAACCATTTAAGGACTGGCTTCTGCATCCTCATCTTTATTCAGATTTAAGTCCAGAACTTCTTTCATTAGCGGCTGAATTCTTTCTGGATTCACTTTAAGCAAGACATGCGAGTGCTCTTCATTCAAGTTACGAATGTCCGTGAGTTTCATCAAGAGTTTTGGATAGATCTGTCTAACAATATGCGGAGGGTGTTTAGACTCTAGGTAACGTAGTAATAACAATGCGTATTTATCCTGCTCTTGTGAGATATAGGACTTATCAGAAATATTGGGCCGGTCTGGTGAAAACAGAGATATGACAAGCAGTAATATCAGCATGGTTTCATCAGCTTTCAGATCAATGGCCAGTGATTTGGTGAATTTCATATGCTCTTCAAAAAGTCCTTGGCCTTCACCCATTTTCAACTGTTGTGTGCTCATTGCATTCGTCTCCTTATCCAAAGGATCAAGCCACTGTTGCTTTTCTTTATCAAAATTTATCACTGACCTAAGAATTAATAATTCTATACTGCCTCCCTTTAAAAGACCGATTTGGTCAGTTTGTGATAAAGCTTTGAATGATTTGATTTTTTTACTCATGTCGATGACTCTTCTCACACTCAATTCAGCAATGTTGACTAAATCTATCATGGATGATGGATTTGGACGTGGCTGTTCCATTTCCATGCCCATGCATACTTCCAATGATTGGCGATATGCAGAAATAATTTCATTGATCAAGTACTCTTCTTCAGCTTCTAACCCTCTGGTTCGTACCTGAGTTGTACTTACTACCCCTGATTGAGTTTTTGTTTTGTCATAATCTCGCATTTTTCTGAAACACAACAAAAGCAAAAAAATAGAATCTTGACTTAAACAGAATCTGGACTTGATTAAACAATTGTTTATCGAAATTCAGACACTATATGCTAAATGTATATTTAGTATGCTAAAATATTTATTTGATTTTTTTTTAAAATCTGTCAGTTTGTAAGTTACTAACAAATAACATCAGTTTCAGGAATAAATAAAGCAAAAATTTAAGAATTTAAAATTTTAAGAATCAACCATGATCTGCAAAAAGGAATGGATTGGAGTGGAGAAGTAAGAGTCAAATGAACCAAAATTGCAATTTGGGCTTCATACACAGCACAAACAAGGCCATATTTGTTCCATGTAAATGCTGCTTTATAAATACTAAAAATACTAAAACCTAAAGAAACATTTGAAATAAATCCTCAATGCCTCTTGCAAATGTAAAATGAAAATTCATAAAGCTTTATACCTGATTAAACCACATTAATTAACCCCGATTAAACCACATTAATCAACACACAAAATTTAAAGACACATACATACACAAATACCTAAGGAGTCAACTCTCCCTTTAAAAAAAGGCATGTCCAACTTATTATTCCATAGACGCAATTTTGTTTAAACAGTTACATGTAGCATTCACATTTAACATGTACTTTTATGAATTTTGCAATTAACGTCCTTGTTTTAAATTGAATTCCATGCACACATCCAAACTGTCGAGATTCATTCTCGTTTATTTAAAATAAAATCTACAGAATTTTTTTTGTTATAAGGTCTGGTTTGTGCAGTTTTTTTAATGTTTTGTTTTGTTTTGTCTACAAATTTACCAAAATTTTGCTTAAACCAGATAATTGGATTCATGCTTCATAAGGCATTATACCAGTTTTCTTTCATTATTATTGTTATAAAATGCTTAAGTTAACACCAAGAGTATGAAAACTGCAAAGCAATCAAAATGACCACATTGCCAAGTTTCGTGTATTTTTGAAAACAAAACGTCAAAAGACTTTAAACTATCATAAAAAACAAAATTACATGAAAGAGATAATAAGTTGGACGAGATTTTTTGTTTGGTTTCTTACTGGAGATACCTGTTCTCTTCTATCCTCTGGCGTTTACGAACTTTCTCTTCCTCTGTCAAAATGTATTCTTTTCTCATACCAATTTCAAAACATTTTCGTAAACGACAACGTTTACAAAAGCGTCTGTTAGATACGTCCATTTTACATTTTTCTTCGTATGGGCACTTAAAGTAATCCTACAAAAAAATAAAAATAAAAATAAAAATTAATAAAATTAATAAATAAATAAATAAATAAATAATAAAGCAATAGTTAAATCTTATTTTTAAGCTTTAATTTGAAATTAAAAGTAGTTACATAAAAATTTATAGACAAATTTAGTAAGTTTCACTTGACATCTTTGCCTACAGCTAGCCAGTCATCTGAATGGGAGCCTACTAGTGTAGACAATGCTTCTGAACCTGCAGGCTAATCAAAAGTAGATGATGATGATGATGATAATTATACATAAGCAAAAGTTGTTTGATGATTTAAGGGAAATCAAATTCTCAAAGATTTATAACACCTCAAACCTCAAAGCATTCATTGAAGCAAAGTTTAACATCAGGCAAGTAGAACCAATTTGATGGTCTAAAGGAAAGAGTTCTGCTGCAATAAATACAACACCAGCAAAAAAGCCCTTTTTTTTGGTCCAGGGGAAATAACTCTGCTCTAAATGAGTACTCTTAACAATAATGTGTCTTAACTTTAGATTGAAATAAAAATATATTGAAAGCTTAATTAAACTAAACCAATTCACGAAGGTTTTAAAATTCTGCACCTTGATGAAAACAAGATAAGAAAATAACTTTCTAAATAGACAAATTCTCCACTCTACACAATAACAGATATTAATATTAATATTTTAAGTACCAAACACATTTTTACAAAGTGTGATAATCTCCAAAGATTAATTCTTATAAGGAGGATTAAAGAATATTCAGGTGAACTTTTTTTATCTGTAAAACATGATGCACTTTTATTAGTATTAGGCCAAATAAAAATATATGTGGTTTCGGTACCAGTTTCAGAAAATTTAGGGTACAGATTTTTTTATTTTCTAAATATTTTTTAGAGCTAAAATGGAGTGAAGCAACCTTTTTTACACTTCAATCAATTATTTCACTTAAACTGGGACTGTCAGATCAGAAATGGTGGAGAAAACTGAAGTACTTGGAGAATATCACTGATATATGGCAAGTTACCGACAAAACTTCTTCACACCATGCTCCTCAAGTAGATTTTAAACGTGTTTGAGTTTAAACCATAAGTGGTAAAAGGAACTGTAAGCAGTATGATTGCAACCACCAAGCTCCCCAAAAATAAAAAAAAAAAATATCAGGGATTCAGTCTCTCTCTCTCTTTTTTTTTTTTTTTTTTTTTTTGATCAGGGGTTAAGTCTATTTTTTTTTTCCAAACATTTTCTGATATGTTTGGTATAGTAACAGAAACCACACAATCGATATTTTAACCCCTTATTATTATTAATCATCTGAAATATTCAGTAAAACTCTTAAATCTTAAGCTTGATTAGTATGTGATTATTTATAACATATATTGTGACAGTCAACTAAACCAATACCATGTCAGTTAACTTAAATCTGTAAAGTCAAAGTATAGTAAGCCAATTAAACCGTAATGTCTGTCCTTTCTAGGCATTTGTAAAGCTCTCCTGTGACAGAGTCATTTTTAGTCAACCTTCTGAAAACCATGACAATATCTCTATAATTAACACTGGACTTTCGGAAACCTTTGCTAAAGACACACAAACATTTATAAAAAAATTGGTTTTTTTACTTTTAGCCCACCTTGTTGTAAAACTGGAAAAGTCTATATTCTTCCCCCCTAAGAATGACTTGGTACAAGCCTCAATACATTAAGATTTTTATGTACAGTGAAACCTGTGGAAACTGAGCTTAGAATAAAACTTTTTTAACTTTATACATTATAACAACTATTTTAATATTGTTTGTTTAATTGACCTGTGTAAACTAGAACAATCCAGAAGGTGCTGGGTTAACAGGTTGTACTGTATCCAAATGTGCTATGTTTTGACTGGTTTTGATGTACTAGATATGCTGTGGTTCAGTATTGTACCAAATGTACTTTTTTCGGACATGTCTAATATATTGAAATTAGCATTTTGTGTCCATTTTTCTTTAGGTATGAATTTTATAATCAAATGTCATATATGATTCTATTTTTATTAAAATTTTCACCCTAAAAAATCCTGCCATCATGTTGGTGGAATTTTAAGCTTTTCATTGCACACAAAGATGATTGAATGATGTAATTTTAATGATTTAAAGATTATTGAATATTTCCTCATTACAGTACACCCGGTCGTACTGGGTTTTTATTTCCAATAACAAGGTATAATCAGAAGTTCGTAAATGAACATGCTATGATGAAATTATTCCTCAGATGAAAAAGAAAATCCATATAAATTCCATCAATTACTTTATTTTACAATTCAATGGTAATTCTAAATTAAATGTTTGAATATCAATCCAGAACTCAGAAAAAATGTCTTTTATTGTGCCGAACCTGTTGTAACTTCTAAATTAATGACTTTCTGCCAACAGGTGATTCCACCAACTACAAGAATTTAAATCTAAAAATCTAGTGACTCTGTTTGATGTTGATAATAGACTATTTGCTAAATCTCTCTTTTTTTAAATTGATTTTTATAAAATAAAAAAGTCACAACATTTATGTGATTTACTGTCACATTATAGTACATGATTTCACACAGTAGAATGTCTTAACAGAAACTTGCTACACTAAGATTTTGTTCAGATAAATTTCAAAACCAAATTGATTATTTGCTTATTTGCTCTCTCTCTCTCTCTCTCTCTCTCTAGTATTTAAGCTTAGAAGAC
Organism: Tegillarca granosa; assembly: GCA_029721355.1. NCBI lineage: Eukaryota > Metazoa > Mollusca > Bivalvia > Arcoida > Arcidae > Tegillarca > Tegillarca granosa. Next base: position 22,408,606 of record CM056605.1, on the reverse strand, counting down.
AGATTTAGAATTTGGTTTTTACATGTACTTAATATATATATATATATATATATATATATATATATATATATATATATATATGCAATTTAATTCAAGCATCAGGTCAAACCTTAGATATAAGCAATGACCATTGAAGTGACCATTCTTTCCGTTAAAACCCCTCACCCTCATTTTTACCTGATATTGTACAGGTATGAATATATGTATCATAATGTCTACAGCTGATGGCATCTTGATATAAGAAAAGCCATATAAACTTAATGTTTTGAAATGCCAGTACATGCCATTTTATATTTTTCTATTCTTTTCCTTATACATGCACGTCAATGCAGTCAACTCTAAGATTGTGGAGGAAACATGAGTAAACATAATAAATACTGACCTTTGGCAAGTGAACTTTGTCAAACTCACTATTTAAGTGTGGGTGAGAAGAGGCAATGTGTCCCTTTTGCTGAGTTTTAGAACACTCTGCCACCATGCCCCTTCCTGCGTTAATGCTGTAACATGCATTCAAATATCACTGTTGCTGTAAGCAGTGTATGCTGCAGGCTTGAAATGTTGCCTAAATTAAACTTTTTTTTAATTGGTTTAAAGAAAACGGAGTATAATCTAAATATATGAAGACATCACAAAAACATATTAAATACATACAGCTAAAAGTACTTAGAGAATGTATAATTGTGTAAGTTGAACCAAGCTCAGCTGGAATACTTTTGCTACCAGATACATGTAATATTTCTCATCAATTCCCATTAATTACAAACCATATAAAAGTATTCAATGTCTTAAACATTTAACATGCGACAAATCTTCAGCAAATTGTCACTTAACACACAAGTCAATTGTACTTTTAATAGACTACAAGTACTATAAAACCAACATGAGATATATTCAATATGTACCTTTAAAACTGAACATAAAGCATATAATTACTTGTTTTTGGGCATCTAATTTCCATATCAATCTCATGTCCAAATATACCAGAACTATGACGTCATACATGTATTTAACTATTCAAAGATCTACATAAATACCATAATTTCACACTAAATCACTTTAATTTCATGACATCTTATTTTTAACAAAACCTATTTTTGGACAAACATGTATCTGCCATCTTAATTCTGATAAATAACTAGCTATTTGTCACTGTACTGACTTTCTTTCAAAATGAATCATGAATCTTGTACAAATAAAAGTGCCCATTTAAAAAGGATGGCAAAAAAGTTTCGTTAACATCATTCACTAAAATTTAAATTTTGATCAAAATAGTCTGAAACAAACATTATACAATATAATCACTTTTTAATAGTAAAAAAGAAAAAATCTTGTATTAGAAATAGTATTTCACAACACTGATGAAAGAGAAGTCCCTTGCATTTTTAAAACCGACTAGCAGGCTTGGAAGGAGGGTGGAGGAGTTACAAAAGGAACTATTAATAAGTGTTAATTTACAGAGCTTTAAGCACACCTTGCCCCCCTGGTCTAGAGTTGATGATGTGATCATGGTATATCTAAAAATGAAGTTATTCAAAATTATTACTTTTTTTTTTCTTATGGTCTGACATTTTTTTAAAGCTTCAAATTTTCATTTAAGATTCCATACAGAGGGGCATTGATGGAGAGTGAATTTAAGTTAATTCCTGATATTGAAACCTTGTAAAATGAATGTCAATATCTTACATAAATCACAAATCGCTTTTTTTTTATTTTACAAATCTTGTGATTTAAAATTTCACCATACTTTCAATATACCATACTTGTAGTAATATTTAATCATTAATTCCACAAAAATTATGGTGCATTAATACTGTATTTTTTAATTTGAAGTTAAACTGGCCAAATTTTATTTTCCATTAATTACACAAAAATTATGGTGCATTAATACTGTATTTTTAAATGTTGAAGTTAAACTGGCCAAATTTTATTTTCCAGGATGTGGCAACTATGCATATTTGTCATCCAATGGCTTTTTTTACGGAAAACGCTTCTGATATTTAAATCAAAATTTTTCAAATTCTATCAATTTAGAATCTTTTAAATAAGCATTTCATTATTTTTATGCAGCAACGAGCATATTTGATTGACAGCTACAACATTCAATCCCACTGGACCTCAGCCAAAATGTCATCCAGTACAGTTTAATTTTAATTCAAAACTTTTATTGAGAAAGTTCATAAAGTCATTATAAGCTGTCCTCATATAGTCAAAATCCTTCAATCTATTGTGCACTGAAAATTTGATATAAAATATATTTAAACCATAAAATGACATTTAAACATTTATAGATACAGATATTTGTTCATGAGCTAAGCATTTTATCTAAATACAAAATTCCAAATTTACCAAGGGTTAACCTTGCAATGGAAGGATATAAGGTTCAAGAGAGAGAGAGAGAGAGAGAGAGAGAGAGAGAGAGAGAGAGAGGTTTTTACTCTCAGTGGCCTACATTAAAAGAAAATTACCTAACAGACATATAGACAATGATGCCTTGACCATTATTCAACACTGATGCTGTGACCAATATCAAACTTAAGCCTTGAGAAATATTAACACTGAACGTCATGCTGATGGCATAGATAAAACATCAAGCTTTTTTTGTACCTTATACTAGTGTGCTAAAACAAATTAACATCAAAATTAAGACTTCAATCTAAATTGTTCAAATGCCAATTGTTCAAAGGTTAGCCTATAAAATGTTAAGAAACATGGACCCAGTCCACAGAGATGTACTTTCTCTCTTCGCAAGTAACAAGCGAAAAAACCCTGACTCATGAATTAATGGGACATTATGGTGACAATTTAATGAAGCTTACACAATTTATAATACCTGGATAAAAGACTATTTAATACCTTGTAAGTCACATATTAAGCTTAACATGAATAATTCCTTGTCACAATCTATTTATTTGTGTTTCTTCAAAATACTTTCATTTTTTTTTTCTGTCAAAACATGTGTGTGTCTCTCTATGTATTTACCTATTTTAAATATAACTTTTTTTCTTTATCTGACAAATCGTGTGTGTGTTCTTTTACCTAGTTGTCTCAATTTCAATTCATTTTTACTTCTTATAATTTTTATTATTTTTTAATAAACCATATTTGTGTGTTTTTTTTATTAGGCTCCCGTAGGCATATCTTAAAGGCTAATTTTTGACAAATTAACAACTAAGAAATAAAAGAAAACATGATTGTGTCATGACCTCACTTCTAAGTATATTACCTGTATGAGTGATTATACGAGAAGTATTTCTTCATTAATAAACGAACACCTTACTTCAAAGGTCAACAACTTCCCCAATATGTTAAAAACTGTTGTTGGTAAAAAATGCAGTACATGCGAGGTATTGCCCATCATTGCCGCCATCATACTGTTATTTGACAGTGACAGACAATTGGTGCCATCCCCACTATAACTGTCTATATTCGTGACAATAACATCTTACATGAGCACATCCCTGGTTAAAAAAATGACATAAAGTGGCCCCAGAAAGTATCATCAATTTCACCCAAATTTCTCTTTTTCATCAATAACGAAATTGAAAACCTAGAGGTTATAAGTCTGAGATAATGGATTAAAGCACATTTTTTCCCTCTCTAAAGGAATTAATTTTCCATTAAATTATTAAATTTTGTGACTACATGTCAATTTAATAAATTTTTTTGACAGTTTTTATTACAACAAATTTAATACACAATTATGTCAAGATATTTTTATCCAATAACAATAACAACAATAACAATAGTAATAGCAACAACAATAATAATAATAATACTAAACAAAATTTAAATTGAAAAAAGAAAAAAATTAAAATCCCAAACACAATAAACTCTGATATGTAACTGGAAATACCGGTAGTTTGGATTTAGTGTAAATTGGTAAATTTTTGAGACAGGTATTCAGTTTAATTTTTTTTATATGAAACTGGAAATAGTTTGGATTTAGTGTAAATTGGTAAATTTTTGGGACAGGTATTCAGTTTATTTTTATTTATTTTATTAATTTTTTTTTTCTAAATATTAACTATATATTCTAATGAAACAATTCACTTTAGACGTATTTTTGGTTTACTGAAGAATAAGTTTCCACACGTTTGTAAAGTATTTCTAAATCTATTTCAAGAATGTACAGTTTTTCTACCTCCACATTCCTTTCTTGTTAGAAATTAGACCTAAGTCCAATTATAAATTGAGCACTTATATTTGATGTCCTGATTTTATCACAACCAGTACCATACTTTATATAACAGTATATTGGTTGTGATGAGGTCAGGACATCAAATTTTGTAAATTCTAACATTTTTGACATGAAATTTAAGTAACCATTAGTTTTTAACAAAAATCTACACAATGTATTTCTTAGATACAAAAGAAATTCTTAAATTAAAAAATTTTATGCCAACCAATATTATACGCCAAAGTCCGGAAACTTAATACCATGATATTGAACATACTGTTCAAAATTCATATAATAAAGAATTATGATAAAAATAATTAGAACAAAAATTGTCTAAAAGCAAATCTCAAATTTTTATAAAAAATTGACAGACCGAATTAGTGACAGCGAGCTTTTGTGTTGATCTCCAAAAATTGTGTTTGTATATAAAAATTTGATAGGTTATTTGATGTTATCAGTGCCATGTACATGCCAACTCCAATCATACAATAACGAGCATTATCAAAATTGTATTAAACTTTTATAAACATTTAGATGACAATTTTGATAAAGTATTTTGTATCATGTAACCTGTTAAATTTAATTTTTTATCTTATTATTTTTTTATTTAATTTTTATCGTAAATTTCATTGTTTTCACCTGACAGGTGTTCTTTTAGTTGAACTATATATGTTATGTTGAACAGAAAGGTGGTCTTAGCAGTACAGGATTGGAGTGGATCAAGTTATGTTTTACACTCAATCATAATTTTTCCGCTTATATTGAGTCAGTCAAATATGGAATTGAACAGAGAGAGAGAGAGAGAGAGAGAGAGAGAGAGAGAGAGAGAGAGAGAGAGAAAGAGAGAGAGAGAGAAAACAAACAGACATTACCCTAAGGAAACAACGGCCTTGCTCAAGCAAGCTAATAAATTGTCTCTTTGATATCCCAAGTGTAATTTGGACCAAGACGGTAAACATTTTAACGTTATTGTCAAAGAACAAAAAAGCTGGCCTGCACATCTTTTGTATTAAAATAATTTTAATCATCAACTTTATTTATCAAAAATATTTATAATATCATCATTAATATTTTTTTTGCAAGGAAAGTTTGTTAAAAACTAACACTTTGGGGGTTTGAACAGTCTCAATTTTTTTGTAGTCAAGAAAATTACGTAACTGGTATTTAAATTGACAAAATAACAATGCAGTGACAACAATGAAATGACTATAAGCACTTATGAACTCATTTACATGCAAACTAATAATATTTCTATGAGAGGAATAGTGTAGCTTCTCAATACAACAAGTCCATAACAAAAGTAAAAATAAAACATTTAAACTAACAATACCACATAAGCTTTTTGTGCTATATTTCTATACAAGCTAATTAGTTTGAAACCAATTGTATCTGATAATTCTAACTTCATACATAAGATCTTCATACAGACCTAGCCATCATCACTTAATTATACAACTAAAACTTGAGACAGTATTATGTTTAAATCAGTATTCTTGAACTGAGTGAGCCCCAAATTATTGGGGGAAAAAAAGGGAATAGTTTCATATTCATCGAACCAGTAAATGGATTTTAATATCTGTAAAAATTGTTATCAGAGCATGTAACAAGAACAATCACCTGCAAATCTAACTCCTAAATATGTTTTAATATTGGGCACTGATGCGGTCTGTCACCCATGTCAGGGTTAAAAGATGAGCTCTAGTGTAAATTGTTGAAGATTAAATAAATAAAAACAAGCTGGAATGATTTGAAACACTTTTCTTAATGTGGCAACATTTCTTCTATTCTATAAATATGTAATATATTCTTATTGCTATTCAACAGTTTCCCAAGCAACCTTCTTCAAACAAATTAGTTTATATATGTCACATAGGGGCTTTAAATGGACCAAAGGTTAATTTTGTTTTCAATTAGCAAATAAACTTAGAGAACCTGGAAGGGTATGTTTTTAATTGATTTAAGAGCCTACATGAATACGATTTTAATTGATTTAAGAGCCTACATGAATACGATTTTAATTGATTTAAGAGCCAACATGAATATGATTTTAATTGATTTAATGTCAATGTAATATATCCCAAGGTGCAAAAATAACCTTGTTTTAAAGCAATATTGTAAAGAGAAGTTTTTAATCAAGTCTTAGCCAGCTACTTGCAGCTTGAATGTTATAATTGTATTATACATTATCTCATCATTGCAAATAATTGACCTTCGTGGATTTTACAAACAATTAAACCTTATTCAATAAATGACAAATTTAATAGGTTGCCAAAGTTTTTTTTTCTTTAGTTAATTTTTCAGAAATGTAACCTTGTAGGTTGATCTCATTTCAGAAAAGCAAACAAAAGTGATTCAAGGATTTATCAGTTTTCCAGTGAATTTAAATTTTTCAAATGCTGAATAGGTAAATTGTGGAAAAAAAGGCAAAATCATCAATTTTGAATTTTAAAGTTATTTGCACTTTAAATACCTGATAAGTAAACCAATAATTTCAGCAGAAAAAATTAATTACTTTTCTGAAGAAGACTTGTTCAGCACCATGTTCAGATAATTGCATTTTTTTTTTTAAATTTTCAATTTACATTCATGGTTTCTTTTTCAGTTTAACAGAAAAATTATTCAATAAACGTTTGATTTATGGTACAAGTGAAGTGTAAGTATAACTGAAGACTTGATCAATTTACTGAAAAACACTGACAAACAAAGAAAGGAAAATTAGCAACAGCTGGACAATTCAGAGGCTTAAGTGGACATATCACACAGTTATGCAAATCAGAGACTGCAGTGGTCATATGACTAATTTCAGCATCAAAGAATGAAGTATATATATAATTAATTTTAGTCAGAGACTGTAGTGGTCATATGACTAATTTCAGCCAATCAGAGAATGAAGTGAACATGACTAATTTTAGCCAATCAGAGACTAGTGGTCATATGACTAATTTCAGCCAATCAGAGTATGGCTAAACATATGACTTATTTCAGCCAATCAGAGGCTGAAACGGTCATTCTGATATATATCTGCCAATGAGAGGCTGAAGTGAACATAAATCTAGAGTATGGCTGTATAAGCATGCAAATTACTGATATCCTGCTGAAATTTTTGTTAATTTTGTCAAACTTATAATATCAACTTCCAATACCAATGAACCAAATTCAAATTCAAACTAAATCTAATTTATCAATAAATACCCCCATCATTAAAATTGGATGAAGGAAGAAAATTTATGCATGGAAACTGAAGTATAATTAATGGATTAACATGCATAAGACAGACAAAAAAAAAAAAAAAAAAAAATACCCCCCTCCCCGAAATATGTGGTGGGGTACATCATAAACATAGAATGTACCTTTCAAACTAAGGAAACACACAGTAGTATTATTGCAATAAGGTTCACAAGTGTACCACACTGCTGTATAGTGATTGAAGATAATGATATGAAATGTCATAAGTCTACATTTTTATGTATAAATGATGTTAGGGAAATATGTGGCATACACCTTAATCTGTATTTATAAGTACATATACATTATGAGATATCACATGGCACACCAAGCAATCTTGTACTAAACAACTAAAGGATACAAATGAATTCTATATCTAAATGTTAAAACCTTGTACTAAATAAACAGTTTAGTCTTTTCTTTCTCATATTTACAGGTATAACAAATAGAAAACTTAATTGAAATTTTTCATACATAAAACCTTGTTTTAACATCACAATTGAAATTATTTGTTTTCAACCACACTGCAAACATTAAGCATAATTTTCCTTCAAGGGATCACAAAATGTCAATTTGAGGTTTTAAACTTTTGTAAACATGTTTCACGCCAGCAGGCATTGTTCCCTTTAACTATATATCTTAATATCTATTTGTATACTGGTAATTCATATTTTAAATAAATTGGATTATGCAAAAAAGGAAATTTTTTAATTTTTTTTCTTTTTTAAGAAAAATGCTTTTGTTAAAATAAATACATTTTTCTCTTTTTCTTTTTAAGGTATGCAATTGTTAAACTGTATATATATTGAGAAAATTTAACATAATTGTAATAAAATATACAATTATGAAAACTAAATCTTCTCAGGATGAAAAACAAATATTGATCCAAGTTAAAAATATTTTTAATATCCAATTTATTGTCTTGGTATACTGTAGTTGAAGATATAGATAGAATGTATTAACAGAATGTTAATGAACTTTGGATTATTTAAACCACTTAAATTGTTGGTTAAAATTCTAGCTTCAGTATACTCAAGAAAATAGGTCTTTTAAATTTTCTATAGAGTATAAAAGATTTACTACTAAACTTTTTTTCTAATGTGGTGTAGGACTTAGTTCTGAGTGTCATCATGTTGTCAAATAGGTCACAACACAGTCAATGTGCCTAAAATGGCCAATACTGGCTACTGTATGTGGGCGTGTCTTCTTGGAATACATGCTTGACAACTTTTGGGTAAAATGAACCTTGGTTTGGCAAAAAAAGATGGACAAATTATGAGACATCTAGTGTAGATTCATTTTTACTTATTTCATGTTTTTTACAATTGCTACCTTAAAAATGATATCAATTAGCAATGTAAATGAATGAAATGACACTGAATGTCCCAGTCAAAATTTTTTTCACTTATATTGAGATGTCCCCAGCCTAAAGTGAAAACACAGAAATGTATACCTTAGGAATGGCCTTTTGGCAATGAACTTTAAAGGATTGTTTTAATGGGGTTTTATGTCCCTGTCTAAATTTTTCACTTATATCAAGTCGTCACCAGCTACAGGTGAAGTGGCAGAAACTCTGACTTTTGCAGTGTGCTTAAGGCAATGTTCAGGAAGGGTTCTTTAATGTGCCATGCCTGCCATGACACAGGTTATCATTTGCAGGATATTTATGATATAAGGTCCCTAACTATCATGAGTGGAGTGGAGAGGAGTGGAGTAATGATGTTTAACGCCCCAATCAAGAATCTTTCACTTATTTCGAGGTGGTCAGTTCTGGATTGGTGGAGGAAACCAGAGTGCCTGGAGAAAACCACTGACCTTCGGCAAGCAAACTCACAAACTGTGATCCGTAAGCGCGTGCTTTAGACCACTCGGCCACCGAGGCCCCTCTAACTATCATGAAGTGGGACTTCGGTTTTGAGGTTTTATGTTAAGGATTCAAAGTATGGGTATTTAACAGACACAACATTGTACCTTATAACACTATACTTTAAATCATTATTCGTTTTACCTATAAAAGGTCTTGGGTTATATTCTAATCACGTCCTCTGTACAGTTATTTCTTACATAAATAATTCATACTGACAAAACCATATATTATCAATTACTTGTGTTTTATACAGTCTGTATAATCACATCATTTATAACCAGACAAACAGAGTCAAACAAAACACACTAATTGAACTTAACGAGATATTCAACTGTGTTAATAATTTATCAAACAAAACTTCCTAAGTCATACATTTTTAATAGAGTTAACTAAAAAAAATAAGAACAATATAACAGGCAAAACACAGGTAGTACAGAAAGGTGAGCAAAAGGTCTGCAACAATGATTTAACACTTTTTTTTTAAGCCTAGTGTTTGTACAAAAGTGAGCAAAAGGTCTGCAAAAATGATTTAACAATTTTTTGTTAAGCCCAGTCTTTGTACAAAAAGTGAACAAAGTGTCTGCAACAGTAATTTAACCATTTTTTGTTAGGCCCAGTGATTGTACAAAGATAAAACAAAAACTTTCCAAAAACCTTGATGATGAATTTGAAATAAAGGCTCACAACCAAACTATATGCTAATGTTTTGAAATTTAAATGCAGTTGTTTTGACATGATTTTGGTTAAATGTATCTATTCCTTGATGCCAAAAGTTGACAAAAACTTGTGTCAAATTTATTGGTTGTTGTTTTAATATATTTATTTTACAGAAAACTTGATGCCAATGTTTAAACACTTTTGATGGCAATTTTTTTTACTACAAATTGATGCCAATGTTTAAATGTTGCAATACCTTTATGCTTTTGATATTACACTCTCAGTCAATCTTTTAAGTTCTTTTAAGTATGAGTTTTTTCCTTTCTTTTTTCATAGCTGTCACTTACTGGTATATTGTGTCATGTTATTGGTTTGAATGGTTGTTATACCAACTACAAGTTTAACATAAATAATTTTTAAAAAAATCCTATTCATCAACAAGCTCTATACTATGACAAAACTTGTCTTAAACCAAACTGGTACATCGTAAAATTGTTTGTGTTCATAAATGCTTTTCAAAAACAAATATCTCATCATGTTTAAGTCTATAAAAAATGTAGTCACATGAATGTTTGGTTCAGATAAGTTTTACCAAGTAACTTAAAGCTGCAAAACAACTTTATAATGAGAACTAAACTAAATGCTTACCAATCCTTTTGGGGCATTTCGTCTGAAGAAGGCTTTACATGATTCACAGGAAATGGCATCAAAGTTATAGCCGAGTGCCCTAGTCCCCACACACACCACAGTATTTGTCTTCCTTGTTTTTTCGACTTTTATGCCCGACAGGATCACCTCCAATATCCATTGGATGATATGCATTTGACATTGTAGGCATGCTGTTACTGTTTGAGTCTTCAAAACTGAAAGATACGAAACAAACATAAATTTGCAAAATTTCTGGTATTTCTGAGTTAACAATTTACAGATAATAGATGTGGTACAACTCTTAATCTACACGAGAATGATGCTGTTTATTACATAATAAAGTGTTGTTTTTTATATGTTCTTCAGACATACTCACTGCTAAACCTTATAACAGCTTAATTTGACAGAAAAAAGCTAGTCTAATGCAACCTGAGTGTTAGTAAGAAAATAACACTTCTTTTTAAATGTTTTCTAAATTCTTTTTTAAATTATTTCATTTTATCATTATTTTTATTATCATAATCATTTTTGGTTGCTCTTAGTTTATTATATTCAAAGATGTTTAGGAAAGCATCCAGACAAATATATCTCATCTTTGCAAGGCTAACTACGGGTTGTTATTGGAAATATTATTACCATACAGTGATAGTTTAATAAGAACCTTTGCAGCAGGTTGTAAGTTTTCTCTTTACTCAGCATAATGTCAATTATCACTTTGCCATTAAAGGGATCCGAGGAACCCAGCGAATGTAACTACATCTTATGAAAAAGCCATAGGTTCAAATCCAACATTGAACACTTAATAATTTGCAAAAAATTGTTACATCTGTTTCAGGAGGCAGTGGTGTTCTATGCAAACAACACTTTCCTCATCCATTACAGAATTGGTTATTTTGATATATGTGAAATAATCTTGACTGGCGGAAACAGTTTTCCAATAAACCAACCATCTTTATCATGGAAGACTTTTCTAACTTAATTAAAAGCTTTTCAATCATAACACATCAGCAATTTTTTTTAGCTATTTATGATAGGACAATTTTCTTTTTAATCTTTCGGATTTATCTAAACAAGTTCGTGTGGTGCACGAATTTTGAAAAAAAGTGTTTCCAATCTACTATCTGTAAAAACTTTTTGTAGTTTTTTTTAACAGATTAAGACCAATTTTTCATTTTCAGTTTTGTTACTAGTTGAGGCAATTTACGGCTTCATTTGGGTTGACTGAGGTCAAACCCACAATTTTCCAAGGGCTCTCATACGTAAAAAAAAATATTAAGTCAGTGTAACTATGATAAAAACTATGATAGCATGCACAACGAAATAAGGAGTTCCTAAATATAATTTGAGTAGAAAATGTTCTATAATAATTATCAGAAACAATCAAATCCTCAGTCAAAATGTTTGATACTCAAAATCTCTTCACCTGAAGAATACCATAAATCTACATCGCAATTCAAAACTTGTAATATATGTTATGCATATATATATATATATATATATATATATATATTTGTGTTATATAATTCTCCAAATGAACTAAACAAAGTCATCAAGTGCATCATGGGGATAAGTTAACTGCGATGGAAACCATATGTCATCAACATCAATGTTAAGTTTTATGTACAGATGAGAATTATGAGCTACTTCAGTGATGTTCCTATCTTAAATATTTATGATATATTATGTAAGACGTTAAAAAATCAGAACTAAGAACTTGTACCTAATATCATACTGTTAGGGCTTTACTTTGACTCTAATGAAACTGTTTTGCACTCTTAGAGTTTAATTTCAACTAACAAAAACAAAATAAATGTTTTATAGTGCTATGTATCTTACAATTCTCTAGCAAATAATTATTTGATCACATGGAACCCCTATATTGAGAGAAAAAATCTTTACTTTGTGTACCAAAATATCTTATCACCATAAAGGGGAGATAACTATGTATAGGGGAGACAAAAATTTACTAACATTTTAGACAGAAAACAAATTGTATTAAACATCGCATTCATTTCATAAAATTATTTTTTGTTGTTAAGTTGTTTAGAAGAATGTTGAAAAAGATTTTTTTTTATAAAGAATGACAAATTAAACATTTTTCATAATTTTCTAAATTTCTTTTTTAAAAGCATATATGTATTCATGTCTCAGTTATGTTAAGTACATATTTGTGATTCAACTTAAAAATTACATGACTGATTCAACTTAAAAATTACATGACAAAGTCCAATCATTGTGTTTCCAGTATACTTTAGAAGTAAAGGCATGAAAATAAAGCTGATTTTTAGAAGATATTATTTATAAAAAATAACTTTTTTAAATTTTGAAGTGAAATATTGTTTGGCAAAAACTTTTCAAACAGAGCAAGACATTCTCTATTTCTTTTTTTTCTTTTTTTTTTTTTTTAAAAATGGGAAGCTTTCATACATGAATTTAAGACTTTTATTTATAAAAAAAAAATCTTGGGACAAAAAACATTCAACCTGGTTGAGACGTTTTTTTAAAAAAAAATAATAGTAGTAATTCCGCACATAATACTGATACTATTGTATGCACAGCAGAATGATCAGTTTATTGTAAACTGAGAAATATCTGCACTAAGTGACCTCTATAAGAGTTTAAACAGTCTTTAATCTATTGGTGTATCATTTTTCTTTTAAACAAAATACATCATGTGCTATCAAAAGTTTTAAAAATAGCACTTCAAACTATAAATCTGAGGTGGACACTTACAAAAACAGGGTTCGGAGTTCGCATGAACTTTTGTATTCATCGCATGAACTTTTGTATTCATCGGTAATTTTTAATTGCCTCTTCCTGTTTTTGTGTAATAAAACTTTAAAGTCGAGGAAATTGATGTATTCTTATTCATGTATTCACTGCAGAACTGTTGTTACGTAGATGTATGTTGTTATAAAAAATCCAAGAATGAATGATTAAGCTTTTATAATTAGTAATCGTCTACAAACATTTTCTTTTTTTTTTCTCCTAATATAACAGGATATTTTTCTGGCAATATAAACAGACTGAATGTTAATTATCACATTAAGGGATAAAAATTGGATACCAAGTAAAAGTAGGATAATATCAACCATAATAAGCTCCTGTCTAAACGATTTGTGTATGACCTCATTCAACCTGTACTGGATCACCCCACTAGCTCATTACCATAATAAATGTCAGCCATTATAACTTGACCTAATTTGTCTCCCTATCTCACTTCTATCTATGTATTATAAATCTATTAATTTTATATATATACTCTCTGATCTTCTTTTTTTAAATGGTAATGAATAATTATATAACTTGTACATTTTTTTTAAAAGTCTGTATCATGCCGTAAATATCAAGTCAAATTAAAAAGTTTTGTACATTCATGTTATAAAAATCAATTTCTTATAAATTATATCTCATGTCCACTCCTTTGAAAAATTATATAGATATTTCAAATTTCTTTGAAATATTGTATATATATAAATATACAGGTAATTTATTGAAAAGAAAAAAGAAACATTCTAAAAAATATTGATATATAGTTATATATAAATCAATAAATAAATCTATTTTCCTTATAAACTTTCTTTTAAAGGAGTGGAAAGTGCATGGAACAGAGACAAAGATACACTATCTCTATGATTAAAAGACTGCTTATTAAAGTTCCTAAATGATGACTTTTATTATTATTATTATTATTTTGATGGCAACTTTTTGCCTAAATTTACAATATTCAAAATTTTAATCATAAACTGATTTTTGTAAGATGTTTAAAGGTAAAAAAATATATAAGGGCTGTAACGATAAATTGAGGCAAAATTGTTTGATAAAGCTAATTAGAAAGTACAGCTTCTGATTTTATCTTTCTCAAACACAGGCAGGTACTTGTTCGTAGAGATATATCTCCCGACAAATATTTAAACATGTTATATGTATACATTTGTTGATATCTGCTGTCAAGATTTATCCCTGGCAGGGTTGAACCAAAATACCATGTTGATGTTAAGTCAAGCGTACAGGTCATTCGGTACAAATGTGGTTTTGGAATATGATAGTGATAAAATTAGAGATATTTTATGCTTTAAGGTTTATATATAATTAGAGATTTTTTTTTTGTTAACCCAGAAACTTACTTTTGAGAAATGGGGAAATGAAATATTTTGGGTTTTATTTTTAAATTTTTTTTTACCTACAAATTACACATTTTCAAGTTATTTTTAAAGTTTGGTTTAGTTACTCATTTTATTCTGAAAAATATATTTGGTTTTAAAAAATATTTTGGGTTTTATTTTTGTTTTTGTATTACGGGAACGAGATTGAAATTTAAACTAAAACTTCATAATTATTCCATCTCAAACAAATACTTCAAAGATTCATAATACTCCCACCTCAAACTTCGACTTTACCCAAAAGCTAAAAACTATAAACTCATGATAAAAGCTATAATTTAACTTTTACAATGTAAATTTCACATCTATTCTTATGTTGTTTTAATAGAGTCTTAATAGAAGACAAAATGCAGATAAAATGTAGATCTTAAAATTAGAATTTGTTACATTATTTTCACTCATCTGTATGCTGATGTGGCAGCTACAAGATAAAATATCCCCTTAAGGAGTACGTCGAACAATACTGTCATACATATAAGGGTACTGCTAAAGGATAATAAAGTAATAAAATACAGTTTACAACATCATGATGACAAGTTTAATAATATCTGACTGTAGTACATGGAACCAGGTACAGGTTTCTTCTTAATCAAATTGACGAAAACTCAGAAAATGTCAGAGTTTAGAATGTCACTTGAAAATTCACATCGTGTAAATATATGCTCATTTTGCCTGTTTGGTTAATAAAAACAAAATATGTATGTGTCTTTTAAAGTAACACAGTTTTTTGTCCCTTCAAACTGGTGTTTTACACCCCAGTCAAGAATTTGTTGCTTATATTTAAACAGTCAGTTCTGGAATGAAATAGGTTATCAGAGTAACTAGAGATAATTAATAAGGATCAGCCTCGGATAGGATTGAAACTTGCATAGTGAGAGGCACTGTGGTCTTTAGGTCTCTGCTATAGACCACTTTGCCACTGAAGACTTTCTTTGACCATAAAAGGAATTAGCTAGTGGGTATTGAACTAGTATGGAAGGCCTTTCTTTGACCACGGAAGTGGAATTAGCTATTAAATATTGAACCAAGATGAAACATATGTGGTAGACCAAAACCTATTCCACAAATGAATAATCTTAATCAAAATATACAGATAACAATGTACCAATACCAAAAAGAAAAAAAAAAGAGGCAACTTTTTAACAATGTACCAATACCAAAAAGAGTTCATGTTATAAAAGGCATCTGGGAGCTACATTTCTATTAGAGAATAATATAGTGTTTAACTGCATGTAAATACAGAAATGTTCAAAAACAAATAAATAAACAATTCAAGTTAAATAATGGACAAACACGTGTCTTTGGAACGGAAACAATACCATGGGAAAATACTTTTTTACTGGATATACAATACACATACATGCACACGTATTTCTGAACACACTGTATTATTTCCAATAAGGATATATCTAATTCAGACTTCAATGAAGTTTTCATTTGATATTTATTAAACCCTCTTTAAAACTTGTTGTGTTTAATTGACCAACCAGCCACTCGGTCATTTGAAACTCATAATTTCTGTAAAGAAAAAGAGAACCTAAACCACAAACAGTACAATCCCCAAGGGGAGATAATTCTTGACTGACAAGAACATTAATATAAAAACTGTTTGTGGTCAAGCTAATGGAACACTTCACATAAGAACTCTTTATTTGATCATAATGAAGATGTTCCCTTTTATTACAGTATCAGGTTATTCAAATTTTTTATGACTCTGCAAGTGGAATATGTTTATTTTTTGCCAGAATGTCATTTTTTTAGGCTTTAACAGCTGGTACTGATAGAGTTTTAACGACCAATTAAAGAAAGTTATGACTGTTTTATTCACTGTTTTCAGATTATGTTTCACCAAAATTAAAGATTAAGTTTCTAACTAAAAATATAAATTTATATAAAAAGTTATTATTAAAACGTAAATTTCCAATTTTTTTTTTTTATATCAAATTTGTTGATTTTCCCTTCAAAACATTTAATTTATGAAAAAACTGCAGCATTCATTGAGCATTTAAAATACTGTTTCCTTATAAAAATCTTTTGTAGTGACCTAGAAGTTGTTTTTTTTAAATCATTTCATTTTAGTTTTTAAGGTCTTCAAATAAAAGAGACCCACAGATACAAGTATATTTATCACCCAAAAGTGTCACTTTGTTGACAACAAAAGCTTGCACCAAAAAATCTAAAATTTTGACAATGACACAATGAGCAACCATATAACTGCTATGCCTTTGCCTTTTCAAGTTTGACATAAATACATGTAAAATATTTATCTGAAATTGTGAAGAATTATTTGACCTCACTTTACTGTATTTATAAACTATTATGAGCACACCGGTATTACAGCTTGTTATAGAGTCTATTCAGAAAACCCTATCATCTGATTTCTCAATCTGTTCACACACTTGACGAAAAAATAACAGATATAGACGTTTTAATTTCACGAACATGATCTTGAATACTGCTTAAATCCCCCAATTATATAGTGTATAGTCGTGCTGAAACAGATGTGGAAAAAATTGCTGTGCTTTTCAAGTCCATCTTACCATATCAAAACCGAGCTTTACCATGATATTTGATATAAATGAAGGCTGCTTTAATAATCCATGTTTTAAGATGAAGCTTTCCAGGGAAAGATTCAATTTACTGCCTGAGAAGATGTGAAAATCAGTTCTTCCCTCTCACTGTAGGGTGCTACCTATATATAAATATATGTTATATCAACTGCATACATTTTGCTGTGCTAAGTCAAATTGGTACATTGAGGCAACTTGTTTTGCATTTTTTGTTTCTGTTATTTCTTCAGATTGATCTTGTGGTACAATAGTCATACAGTCATGTTGTTCTTATAAATGTTTAGGTAGATGAATATGTTTATTTGTATCATATAATTACATAATTAATTAAAAACATGATAAATAATATATTAATATTTTTTAAAATTAGGCAACGTTGTGTCTTAGTTATATAATTGCTTATTTTGTTTGTAATAATTTTTACACGAAAACATTGTTATGTACTTTAATATTTTTAACATCACTACACTTCCCTCCCCTTAAAAACATAGGTCCTTTTGTATTAAAAATATCTTTTTAATTATTATTGTCCCTGTAATAAAAAATGTTTATATCTAAATTATATATTCCCCCTAATATGCTAACCCTTACAAAATTTTGCATTTTGGATGATGAACAATTTTTAATCATCACAATTTTTTGTTTATTTATTAATTGATGAAAGGAAAAAAAAAATGTAGACTGCCTGCAGAGTGTAACTGTATTTAACATTAGTTAAGGTAAATGCTGAGCTGCATAAACATGTTTTTTTTTTCTTTGTTTTTATTACATTTCCATATGTCAAAATTTTGATATTTGTTCCATGGTAGGAGCACAGTCTAATGAATAATTATATGATGTTTATAAAGGATTTTCAAGAAGTCCAACAATGAAAAGTCAAACAGATTTTTGTACAGTGAAAAATCTTTGTACCAGACTCCCCTCCATGCTGACAAGGCCTTTACCTCCTAGGCTCATGGAATTTTATAAAATATATTTTTTCTTCAACAATGGATAAAAATTAATACCAAATACGGTGTTTTGATACTTTAAATTGTTAATAATATTGCAGTCTTATTTTGTTTTATTTATTTCATAAAAAAAGATTTATTGAATAAATAAATAAGTAAATGTAAGTAAGTAAGTAAGGAAATAAAATTAATTAGATGAAAAAAAAAATAAAAATAAAAATAAACAATTAGTAAACAAGTAAATAAATAAATTTAAATTAAAAAATTAAAAAATAAACAAGTAAATAAGTAAGTAATAATAAGTAACAAGTAAGTAAATAATAAGTAAATATTACTGAATTCATAATGATTTAATAGTTTAATCTATAACCGAAAATTAAATTTAAAAAAATCTTTAATAATAAACCCTAATCTATTCTGGTACAAAAATCACGAATAAAATGCTAATCCACTATAGAATGTGTTAGGTTGTAAATTTTGCACTTAGTAACCTTGGAGTTAACTATATAAGCTGTTGTTTATTTCATGAAACGTTGTGTAAGACAGTAAATAAACTTGAAATGAATCACAAATGGTGGGCATTAATATCCACCAAGGGGGCTTTATATCGACCGAGACAACATCTATATTAACTACCTAGATTATCTACGATAATGTCCAGAAACATTAAAATGAACAAACAATTTACGATTGAACAAGCAAACAGAAAGCGGAACTGTCAAATCTATTCCGTGTTCATCAAAACAAAATTTTGATAAAAACAGAGCGAATAGGATGGTTGCGGTACAGGTCACATACATTCTCCATTACATCAAAAAAATTTAAACCAAGTCAACCAGATAAGTTCAATTTAAATTGAATATTATAAGTTATTCTATAATATAACTAAACAAAGAGGGTTGTTTTTGCTTGGGTTAAAATATTTTATTTCTAAATACATTATGACACGATAATGTCAAATATTCAAATTGCTATCAAGTTCCTGTTCCAGAAAGGCACAATTACAAAAACTAATAAAAAAAATCTCCAAAAAGGTGATACATATATTTTACATAAATAGATGAAAAAAAAACAACAAAACATTGATTTATTATTTCAGAAAAAAATATTAATTTATTTGTCATGTTTATACTGAGTGCAGCAAGTTATTTACTTCACTTCACAACATCCGGGATTTCTAGTCAAGATTACATCCGGGATTTCTAGTCAAGATTACATCTGTTTGAATTTTTATTGTTATACAAAAGGACTAAGGTAAACTTCACACAGGCAATATGTTTAACTGCTTAAGTTTTCTAGCAGGACCCAAAGATGTAAGAAAAGAGGCTAAAGTGGACAAGAATCTTAAATGCCAGCTACAGATCAAAGCTCCCTCGTTGCCTAGGTAATCTAATGCCAAAAGCTCCTTTTGTTGCCTAGGTAATCTAATGCTCACCATAGCTGTTCCTATTGTGTAAAAAAAAACAGTTTCCTTACCCCCAAAACTGGGACGTTAAACACCATTAATCAACTCAACTCCTTACCCCCAAAGATTGGTATTTTTCTACAGTAATCCAGTTTCTCCCACTATCTTAAAGCTGACCAAATCAATATATAAGTGAATAAATCTTGACTATAGCCTAAAACACCATTATCCCATCCCACTCCAGAGATGCGAGACATGTACAACCAGTTGACATCATAAATAAATAGATCTTCTGAAATGAGCAGCAAGTTTTGTTACTAGGCCACACAACAGTTGTTTTTCATAGTCTTAATAAAAACAGGGTTAAAAATTTGTGGCAATCAGCTGGTCTGAGACCTGTAACTTTCAAGTAAGTTCCTTAATGTTTTTGGAAAACCAAAAGGTAAGTATTCTGGCTGTATATATTTTTGAAATGCCAAAAGTTAGGAACTCAGGCTGTTAATATTTTTGGAATGCCAAAAGTTAGGAATTCTGGCTGTTAATATTTTTGGAAAGCCAAAAGTTAGGTATTCTGGCTGGTGAGAATCTTATTCTAATTTCAGTGAAGTCTAAAATTGATCTAATTTCAATGAAGTCTAAAATTGATCTAAATGTGTAGTAATTATAATTAAAAGAACAGGAACCTTTAGTTTCAAGTTAGACCCAAGAATCCAACAATTGCCAGATACAAGGTACCACCATGAACAAAGATAATTTCCATTATGTTTATGATATTGATTATTGGTTGAGGGCTGAAAGCTAGATAACCACAAAGACTGAAGTTAAAATCCCATACTACATAGTATTGATAACCACAATGATAAATAAATACTGAAACTTTAATCCTGTGCTGTATGCACAAACTGCCAAACATAATTTAAATACAGTTTATTCTGTTTTATAAGAAGATATTGCTTATGCGGTTTTGAACAAACTGTAAACCAATTTATAAGTGAGTGATGCAGAGATGGTTGGATGCTTAGCAATGTGGGATAGTAGATAATAACCCTTATTTTCATTGGTAGACTGTTCAATCTATACAAGCATTGTATAATGTAATTAATCTCATATAAAAAACATAGTTATTTCAAAATAAATCCAAATAATTCATTTACCTTATCATAATTTGACAATGGATATTCCCAAAGGTACTGCATAACTGATAAAGCTAAAATGAAGCTTTTTTTTATCCTGAAAATGTTTTTCCTGACAAATTTTATTTTTTATTTATTTTTATTTTTTTGCTATTGCATCTTTATTTAAAAACAGTTTTTACTTTTTACTGGTAAATTTCCCCTGATGCAGCTTTTTCCCCAGAAATTTTTTTATCTAATGGTACTGTTATTAGTTATTAAAAATTTTGATTCTGTTATCAGCATCAACTTATCTATATGCTTCCATGTTTTTTAACGACTTTTCTGGCAATAACAAATTTTGTTATTTTTTTATTTCTATTTTAAAGGAAAGTTTTCAATGTATTTGTTTAAAAATCAATATATATATATATATATGTATATATATATAACTTAAAAAGGCTCCTGACCCCTATCTTAAGAGTTGTTACCAAAGCTTGTACAATCATACTAAAATTATGCTGGTAGATATGATTTTTTGATGATAGTTAAGGATATTTACGGTGGATTTATGAAAAACAGGAATTAAAATATACAGAATGTGATAATAAACTTATTTTGATGTTTTTGTGGTTATAGACAAATTAGGCTAGCTGATACGAAATCTGGACAAACTAAGAAAAATGGAGGGATATTGATCTTGTCGGTAAATTAATGGGCGACTGCACTTAGATCTAGTTTGTACCTGGTGACTCCAAATCTACCATACAAATGAGAAAATATATATAAAGACATGCTTGATATATATACAATAGATTTATGTCAACTACTGTGGTCAAAAACAACTTATATTCACACTAATACATTACTCTAATTATTTCTGTCATACACAGATCTTAACAAGGGCAAGAACCTTGAACATAACAATTTTAAACTCAAAAGTTCTTACAACTTTAAGAGTACTTTTATTTTAAAATGTATTATTTCACAGAAAATGTTACCTTGAACAGATAAACTTAATTCTGATTTGAGTTTTAATATTTCTTCAACAGATAAAGTTGATTTTGAAAAGAATTTTAATACCCCTCTTTTACATTTTGAGAGTACTTAATTTTTTTTAAAAAATATATAATTCATATTAAGATTTTAAAATGTCAATAGTGATTTTATGTAGAAAAAAATGTTATTTTATCAAATAACCATGAACAAATTAACTTGATTTTGTTGTATTTCAAAAGCACTTAAATTTTTCATGGAAAATATATCTCTTCTTTTTTTACCATTATGGCTGTATGACAAATGTGCTGGCATTAAGATCATTATACCTCTCACCATGGATTTGAATCTGGCTCAGACAAATGCTACTGTTAGAAAGATGTCATGTTTTCTTTTTAATTTTTCTTTTTTTTTATTTTATTTATTTATTTATTTATTTATTTTATTTATTTTTTTTTTTTGCCAAGGTTTTGTGGTTCATCTAGGTCTTCTTGTTTATGGTTTACTCCACTGCAGAACCACCTGGATATATTAAGTGAAAAAATATTGATCGGTTTGTAAAATATCTTTACTCGACTTCATTCCAAGTTTGATTTCTTTTTCTCAATAAGTCATAGAAAATTTTTCATTTTGAACAAAAGATTAAAATTTTAAATACTTGGTGTTTTATTATTTTTTTTAAAAGAATTTAAAAAAATAATTTTTTAAAAGTAACCTTTAAGTTTAGATAGATTTAATTGTTTTCTTTTGAATATTCAAAAATGATAAAAATTTATACAATAAAATTTAAAAGTCATTTAACAGATTAAAACAATCCTATATACAGAAACTTCATTAAAACAGCTAAAATTTAAAAAAAATCGATTGTTATTTCCCTCAATTAACACAAAAAATATCCATACCTGTCTGCCAATTTTATGAACAAAAATAGCTAACTGACATTTACTATTGAAAAATGATTGTTTTGAAACAAGTAACATCATTAGGCATAAAGGTTAAGGACATAATTATTAACACAAGTCATTGTTTCCATAGCGATACAAATCCAGCAGTTTCATCATCAATCAATACCAAAATATCTGAAACAATAACCTATGAAATTTTGACAAATGTTAGGGTTTTTATCTGATGTGTTGAATGCTACAGAGCAAATTGGAATTTCACCAAATAAAATGTCTTTGCTTGTTTTTAAACTTATGATAATGCACAATTTTCACATTTTGATACGCCATGTAACCAAACAACAAGGCTTTTGCTGAAACCAGTAAAAATACAGTTTTCTTGGAGTATGGTTTGAATTTTGTCTCAAAACAAGACAAAAATGTATTCAGAAATTACAAGATTAAATTGATATATTTATACAATATTTTATAAGTAAAATACAAGAAAACCGAAAAGCTGTAAGTCAGGGAAATAAAATATAATACTTACAACTTTTGTCAATAAAAAGCATTATGTAAAAATTAAAAAAAAAAAAATATGATGACATAAGACACTAACACTCCTTGCCAACTATATTACAGTATACTGGAAAAAAAATGTTTTTGCTATTCTGTACAGGCAAAACGAAAAATGCCATAACAATTGTACTATTGCAGAAATGAAATTACTTTTAGAATTTATTTTATTATATAATGAAAAGTAATGGAATTCCAAACTAATTATCTGTCAAAATCAATTTTGAAAGACTAGCATTATTGCAGAAGGTTTATATGCTTATTGATTTCCGAGTATGAGTTTAATTACTAACATGGAATAATGGCTCTGCGTCGTGGCAGAACAATAGATAGCCAGAGAACAAGCTGTTTCATTTCATTTAATTTCATAATCTCTAAAATAACACGCTTCCCTCTCTAGTTAGCATTTATGTTCCATTTCACTTAATTATAATAACTTGAATATAATATTTTCCCTCTATTTTCTAATTTTTATAGTAAATAATTTGTTGTATTAGAAATTCTGTAAATTTCTTATGTATTTACAGAAGCTTGCTTTCAGGAAAGATGGTAAATGTCATATCTTAAACAACTGGCTGACTTTGAAAAGTTTTGGTTTTTGAGGGACTAAAAGTCTAAGTAGGAAGGCTAGTTAATTTTGAGAGAGAGAGAGAGAGAGAGAGAGAGAGAGAGAGATTTATATTTACTTATTTTTACCAAATTCATGCATCAAAGTAAATATAAATGTCTTCCATGGTGGCATCTAACACTGACAGGTAAATTTTAGTTTTTATTAAGTTTATGGTCATTTGACAGGGACAGGTCAACTTTGACAGATGACCACACACTGGTCAGTCAAGATGCCCTTACTATGAGATTATAAAAATTACACTTCCTAACATTTATTAATTTCTCAGTGCTGTGTATCTCATTAGATAACTACCTAGCTAGTGTAAACATACAACTACACTGGTCTTCATGTCTCCTGACTTTCTACATACATTGGAGACACATGACTGAGTGGATAATGTCAGGCTTATGAATCCAAAGTCAATGATTTGAGCCCAGGTGAGGCTTGTCTGATTTGTCAACATGTTCTTGAGCAAGATAATTTGTTTTGCATTGCTACATCATGCTGCTCTGAAAAGTCGCCAAGACTCTTTCACAAATTGATTGTTCTGAGACCTGTGAGGACTTGGTTTGTTCTCAAAACAAGATTTTTTCATTACACTTTCCACAAAAAAAATGGAGAGAAAAAAGTTTTAAAAAACACTATAACTCGCTAAGTACAAATCTACATTACTACATAATGTACTTTTATTGGTGTTAATGATTTTGAGCAACATTTAAAAACCTATGTATTTCCTGGGTTCTGGGAATTGATAAAGTCATGTTATATCATGATGTATTTTGTGGATGTAGAGGACCAGAATCCTCTAACAGTTTTTATGGGGCAGTGAAAAAGTTTAACATAAGTTATGTCTGGACACTTAATTGTTTATGATGAAGAATAAAACAATTAATGTCTAGTTTAGAATTTTTTAAAATCAAGCAATTTTTTTTAAATTATGTTGTAATTTTATGTATTTTTAAAACCAAAATTACAACCTAAATTTCAATTTCTTTTTTTATAATAAAAAAAAAGTTTTTAAAACAAAAATATCTTAAGGGAAAATATTGTTTTGTCAGATGATTTTTAAATTAATAATTATGGCCTATGAGGACAACACTGGAGTTACAGCCTCAGAGGGAAACGTTGGAGTAATCAATCAAAGTGACAATGCATCCTTTACTTTGAACTTAGTTACTTATTGACTAGAATATGAGTCTCCATTTTAACACTCCACAACCCTTAAAAAGTAAACATTATATCCTTAAGCAAAGGTCATGACCCCAGCCTGGACAAGACTTATCCATTAGCGGTTCAAGGTCCATGTCTTTAATTGTAGTTATTTTTGAAACATCAAAGTTTCAGAAGCAAAGAAAAAATTGGGGAAAAAAATTATGCCATAAATGTTAGCAAACAAGTTGACTGGTTTTTGAAAATCTGAAATATTCTAAACATTTAGTATTTTGGCCTTCTACGAAAAAGTGTAGCAATGGCCAAAACATTCATAATAAAAAAAAATAATAATAGGGACTTATGACTTCATCTTACAAAAATGTTGTTTTTTTTTTTTTTTTTTTTTAAATTTGGTCTGCTATAAACATGTAACATACATTAATATGGGTCATTAAAAAAAAATTTGCAGATGCCAAAAGTTAATTCATAATTATGAGAATTTTATTATTTTGACAAAAGAACAAAAAATTCAATGTTCTTTTTTTATATTCTTATAAAAAATCTGAAATTTTTCTCAGATGAAGCACTGGGCATTTTTAAGTACAGTACCTGTCACATTAGTTTTTGTCTAAAAATAACACATTTATGCAAACATAAGAGCGTATGCAGACTGGCAGTGCATCAACTCCCGACAAAACCACTTATATGACATGGCAAGGTGATCCATCATGGCCAATTTTTTTCTATATATATTCTCATTTTTATTTTATTTTTACTGCATTGAAGCTGGTTGAGATT
Organism: Tegillarca granosa; assembly: GCA_029721355.1. Taxonomy (NCBI): domain Eukaryota; kingdom Metazoa; phylum Mollusca; class Bivalvia; order Arcoida; family Arcidae; genus Tegillarca; species Tegillarca granosa. The sequence continues at coordinate 22,382,819 of CM056605.1, read as the reverse complement.
GTTTTATGTTACATATAAAATATTTTGACATATCAAATTAGAATATGCCATACAAAACAATTATTGCACATTTAAAATCTCAGTATTGTTGTTAAAAAAACATTTATGTAGTTTTGACATGAAATTCTGTTGTTGGACATTAAAAAAACATAACCATGTTGATTTGAAATTTTCCCACAATTTTTATTATTATTACACTTTTATTTTATATGACCTTGACCTTTTACTATTTTCTTGCAAGGTAATTAAATTTTTTGCTCATTCTAAATTTGAAAAAAACTATATGAGCAAAAAAGTAAAGGGCCCAAGTGAAGCTCACCTGGAACAAATCTCAACTTATTTACTTTTTCAACAAAGAACAGGTCAGTCATTCCAAACCCCTGTCATGAGCATCAGTGTCCCATTGTTAATGTTTATGGTGAACAAATGGATTTAAAGACTTTGATGAACTTAAAGTACAGACAAACTATTTGTTCTTCAGACAGTGCTTGTTTAATGATGCACATGCTTTAGCAATAGATATTATCTATAAAGTATATAAAAAAATTTAAGTCTTCCCAAAAGCTAAGATTATCTGCTAAATAATCTTTTATCTTGTTAAGTATTTTTTTAACCACATCAAACCTAAGGTCTTAATTAAATATAAGTATTGACAATTCAGTTGTAACATCATTCTGTCAAGCTCTATGAAGATTGTAAACAGAATGATTAAGCTGAAATTCTTGGTTTTAAATGTACTCCAAATAAAATACAATAACTTTGTATAAAAACAAATGCACTCAAGTTTGTAACCTTGCTGTAATCCTCCATTTTCATTATCAAAAAGAAGAATAATCTATCTTCCTGCTTCAGATGATAATTCTTAAGGGGTTTGGTATATTTCACAAAATAAATAGTTAAGAGTTCTTCCTTAAAATAAATGCTGACAAGATTAAACTTATGAGATACCCATTCTATTGCCATGACAACAGCATGCTTCAACTTTGAGTGAGGGATAAAAAAAACTGATTCAACAGTATATAAATAGTTTTAATGTTTCAATTTCTAAACTAAAATTCTGAAATCTTTTAAATTACTTAAATGCACAAGATTTACTGAATGGGGCAAAATTCATGTCGCTGATAGGTAAAATCAAACTTATGTCAATAATAAATATTACAGGAAATGAAAAATTTGAAGTGCATTATGGGTAAAAAGTGGTAAAAAAACAAGTTCTATGACCTGCATACTTTCCTATCTCAGCAAGATGTCTTAAACTGGGATTTAAAATGAAAGAATAAAATCCGTAGATAAATGAGATACCAACATATCTTCATTTAACATCAACGATTTGTGAAATAGATCTATTCTGATAACTTTAAATTGGGGATTTAAATCAAAATAAGTAAAAAAAATTGAAATAAACCAAAAATCCTACATTTTAATTATGTATTAGTGATATATTTTACAAAAAAGTATTGGTAAATGGTTGATAAGATATCTTGCATCGTGGTGATGGTTTGCACGCTGATATGAGCTAAGCCGATTATATTATTTGAGTGTCAATCAAAAACCTTTTCCATGATATAATACCAAAGATTTTACTTTATCTCAACCAATTCATTTCCTGCAGTTTTTAGCTTCAAATAATAAAAAGCTTTTACTTAAAAATTTTGATACTGCTAACTACTAGAATATTCAATAAAGAGCGATATCTTAATTAGTTGTAATATCTCCATGTCTTTCACATGAAATCATCAATCTATAATTTAATCTAATATGAACAGATTATGTGTTTTTCAATAAAATACCACATCTTAAACCGATTTACATGCGCTACAATTCAGTCTTATACACCCCTAAATGACATGTAAAATCATATTAAAAAGTCTTCATTTGTAATATTGTGAAAAACATGGCATCTACCATCAAGACCTGAAGGAGAGAAGGCTTTTCACTATTCCAGGCCAATGGCTTATTTGATCTCTAACCAAAACCAATATCAAAACTTGTTTATTTATTTATGTATTTATTTATTTATTACTATTTATTTATTTATTATTATTTTTTGTACAAAATACATCACGAAAAAGATGTATGTTTTAGTGTATCTATAACAACTAATAAACAGGGTTTTAAATATTACTTCATTTATTATTAGCCTTCAACATACATCTATTTCATCAAAGTTTTTTTTTTCAAGATGGTGGTAAAAGGCTTTAAGCCAGATCTATGACAAGTAAATATTTCTTATGAGCAATCACCAAGGCATCATCATGATGAAAAGTATGATCCATCATGAAATTGGAAATAACAGTCAAAATTATACCACTTATATTAAAATCTCACCAGTTAGAAGTGAACTACTGAAATTTATACTTAAGGTCGTCATAAACAGTATTTTTTTTCTGGAAAGCATACAATCTGAATTTAGAAGCCACAACCCTCAACTTTGGAGAGACTTTGATAGTACAAATATGCAAAGAATGTGTATTCAAATCTAAAACCATGAATGGTCAACTTAATTAACAATGTTATGTTGCTCTAATAGTGCAATATGAATCAAGGTACCATATGTGAACTAATTTAAGATGTGAACTGTAGTAATCTTTGGCCTATTTGAGTTTGAACAAGGAACATGAAATATGTTTGTTAGCCTTTAATTTACCCTACGTCTTTTTTCTTTATGCTTTTTGTAATACTTTGTCAATAAGTACTTTTGTTTATAACACAATACACTATCTAACTGAACAAAATCATTTAATGAAGTATTATATAGTCCATAAAAAGTACTATTCACATCAACTGAATGAATAATAATTCTGTGTCAATATTTTTAAAACAGATTTTTTTTTAAAATTTTTGCAATAGTTTGTATAAAGACTGAATAGCCTACATCTCTTGATTAGTACTATTGTCATGAAGATTTTATTACTAGGCAACCAGTACTGGTATATATGTATTAACAGCTGGGATGAGATCAGGTATTGATGGATGGTGTTGCAGGACTGCTCTGAAATATTGCAGAGATTTTGTAAAAAAAAATAATTGTTTTTTCTCTGTATGTCTCTCATCATATAAATGGTATTATTGGCAATATCTGATAAAATTTTGTCATTAAGCATGTTTTGTAAGAAAAGTACTTTTCTGTAAAATGAGAGAGAGAGAGAGAGAGAGAGAGAGAGAGAGAGAGAGAGAGAGAGAGAGAGAGAGAGAGAGAGAGAGAGAGAGAGAGGGGGGGAGGGAATGACATCTCCAAAGAGATCGACTTCACAACAATGGAGAATAGCAAAATATCCCTATTAGAGTCCCCAGGCCAGATGTTGACTTAGAAGAAATCTAGCATACACATTTTATATCTTCAGTTGAATATAATGTCTTTTCAGAAAAAAAAAATGACAAAAGTTGCATTTAATGGTATATCGTTTTTATACCACACTTTAAATTCACATTAAATATGCGACCAGCATTCTTCTACATATAATAAAATGGTACCTTGTTCAAATTTAATTGTAATCCTGAAGCAAAAATGAGATGTGTACTGAATGACTGTCATATTATTACAACCAAAGTCTAACAAAACTAGAGTATAAAACAGTGAATGCGTCAAAAATAATGTTCGTCTAAATTGTTTTAAAAATATGCCAAGTTCGTGAGTGTCATACACAGCACCTTCATTATGTAAATTAATGAAATCAGGTGAAAAATGGTGATAGATTGATGCATTGTTACCTGGCTTTATGCCATTCTTATATAAATTTTATTAAATTTTTGTCAGTTAAATTCAAATAACATCAATGAAGGAGGCTTCCAAAAATATTCAATATCTTGTAAATTTGATGAAATTTTTAATATAAATGATGAACCAAAAATTATCAATTGTGTATTTTTCTTTTGAAATATAATGCGATTTGCATAATTTATATCACTGAACAAACCACACAATACATTATTAATAATGAATGCTTCAATTAATTTCATTCTGCAACAATTATCTCCCTTTACTGCAAAACTTGCTGTAATTATTACCTCCCTTTATGTCAATAATTATCTCCTCTTTAAATAGAATAAAATTTCAAATGCTTCATTAAAAACTGTACAATTTGCTAAAAATTTAGTAACTGCTTTATCTTTGTACTACTACAAGTAATAAAATATTCTTGATTCAACTTAAGATGGGTGGAAAAAAGTTTTTATGTACTATTAAAAATCCACATATGTACATGTGTGAACTATGACTTGTATAAAACTAAACACAGACAAATACGACATCTAAGAATAATACTTTGATGTAAACAATTTCTTTGAAATAAAGTAAGATTATTTGTACAACATAAAATCATACATACTTTAAACACTAATAATTGATACTTTAAGGCATATACTCTGATCAGTAGAGAGGACAACAGTACTTTTATAAAATATAGAAATTTAAAACTGATACTTATAATATTGGTGTGTGGGTATATACAATATGTGTATTTGTATATTATTTATTTACAGTTTTCAATTTTATTTCATTAAAAGTTTCAAATAACTTCTTTTCATCTTTTGTTATTACATTTTTAAAATTGATATGATGATCATATTATTTTTTATATGAAAGATACAAATAAGTAAATAAAAGTTTTCCTAAATAGTTTATGTGATCAAATAAAATGGAAACTGATTTTTTAAAGTGTGCAGAATAAGAATTTTGTCTTCAAGTTTTTGGGAGTTTGATTTTCTACTGAAAAATATACAAAAGCGACATTGCAATGAAAAATTCTGAATATGAGTTCATGTATTCACAAAATCAATCATAGTTGTGTTTAAGCTATCAAAATTTTCTGTTTGCTATGCATATTGTTATAATTCATAACAAAAGTAAAAAAAATTGTTGAATAATTTCTTTTCCGTGATCCAATTACTATTAAATCTATGAGATATGTTTTAATCTGTTGTCTGGTTATAATTACCTAACCAGAACATGTTACCGTATCGATTGTGTGAATTATTTACTATTTTAAGCAAGCAAATCAATGTGCAATTGTTACTTTTTTCTTCTTTTTTCCAACAAATACAATTACAAGAAGTATTCTGTTGCCCTTTGATCAATATGTATGACATTGTTAAATTTTAATTATCATTACATATTTCAAATATAATTCCATGGGAAAAATAGAACCATTGTTTTGCTGTTTATAATATATATAAAAACTGCTTTTAAAGTATTATTCGACTAAATCAATTTTTAACTTTTTTTGGGGGGTTTCCATCACATTTGAAGCAAATATAATATCTTAATATTTAACAACAATGCATTTACTAATTTCATTTTTTTTTTTTTTTTTTTTTTGGGAATTATTTAAAAATATATTGCTAAAGACGATAAAAACGCTAAAAAATAATTACAGCCGAGTTATTCCAAGCTTACATTAACTTGGGGTGCAGGCATTTACATCCCTGATTTACAGCATTAAGAAACTAAGCAAAGATAAGAGATAAAGTCCTTAAATGGGATGTGATACAAACGATTTTCAGTATCCTATATTGAGCCATGTTTTCTATTTGACACACAAGCAATACATGTTTTTGGCTAGGTTTTTTTTTTTAATTTTTAGTATTAATATCATTATTATTTTTTTTTTTTTGTTTTGGGGTGTAAGGTTGGGGTTGACCCCATTTTAAATTTAAATGACTTAAAAATATTTTTGGTGTTAAAAATGGTCATGCGAGCTCTTATAAAAATTTAAATACCTGACAATAGTCCTGGACTACATGAACTTGAAACCCTTTAAATAGGCTTAAACTGCATTATGGCCGTAATTCTTGACCACTTGTGAAGTATATTAAAATGATAATTTGTATAAATAAACTGACCATGGGAACTAGCCAGCTTTTAGAGGTATTGCAAGCTTGACCAAATAAAAACTTAGTAAATAATTCTAATATCCACATGAACTTTAATGCCAAACATATTTTTATATTTAATTCAAAAGGAAGGTGTTTTTTCTACTTGAAACTATTTACAAAAGTTTTTTTTGTTTTTCAAAACAAGGTTCAGCATGTTAAGTCAAGGCCTTTAAATAAAATGCTCACCTGGGAAAATAAATTAATGACATTTAAAGGCACTAGCAATACTAAGACAATACATTTTTTTTAAATTTTGATTATGTACTCGGTTTAAATAATGAGGTTAGCCTAAAATCCAATTGATGTTGCATGAAAACTACATTCTCTAAAAAAATATCATTTCTATATGGAGAAAAACATCATCCTATAATTTCATATGCATTAGAAAAAATAGTTATGGAATATCACATGGTGCACTGGCAAGTTATACAGTTTTTAATATTTTCTGCTTACAAGTCGGTCCATCTTTCAAAAGCTTATCAGTCCTTCGGATGAGCCCTAAATCGCTGAAAATTCACCTTCTTAATCATTAATAAAAAAAAAAAAAATAAATATTGAGTTGTCCAGCCCACCAATTACATAGTCAGTGAAAATTTGAATCTGTAATTGTTTGTTATGTTCAGCATATACATATGTGTTTATTGAAGATTTTGTAGCAACTTTCGATGGACATGGCCTCTGTGGAGGAATCGTTTTCAATGTCAGCTATTAGATAACTGCCTTTCACTACCCAGGTTATTTGGTCATATGTGTGAAAAACTTTGCTTGGGAAAGGTAATCCAAGAACTTTGGTTTCCTCAACCATCCTTAAAGTTGATCATTCTGACTTCCTAAGATATAAGTGAAAAAAAATCTCTCGACTGGACCCAGAAACATTACATTTCTCTACATCACTTCTTTTCTATCAAAGTTTTTTTTTTTTTTAACCATCTTTTAATTTTTATCTAAATAATGAAAATAATACATCACTTCCTTATGTAAAGATGATTATATTGATCAAATTTGTTGTAGAAACTGCTCAAAGCACCGAATATAAAAATGTCATCGGTTCAAAAGTTATTTTGCACTATGTTTGCATAATTTCTAGTTTAATAAATAAGCAATATACATTTCAAGCAACGACATCACCACAAATTATCGACATATTTAATTGCTAAAAAAGAGGTACTTATTTAAACTATTCAAGAGTTTTATGGCATTAATAAACTCAATTTCTCATTGACAATATGATTTATTATGTATAGACAGAGAGATTTATTTATAAAAAGTCTGACTGAAATTTTAATTTTCAGTTTTTTAGGGTCGATGAATACTTGTCACCAAGTGTAAAGTTTGAACAAAAAATTTTAAAAATATTCAAAAGAAGTTGAAATAGGGTAGAGCAGATAGATTTGTCACTAGAATGATTTCTTTAGAATTTACAGTTAAACTTGATATATCTAAATAGAAAGACTTTCATTGGATCATGGATTGACTGTTCCATGCAGAAAGGGCCTTGGTAGCCAAGTGGTCTAAAGCTTGCATTTACCAATCACAGTGGTTTGAATCCTACTTGGATCTTGATGCAAGAAAGTAACACTTTGCCTGCCAATGTTTGGTGGCTTTTTAGGCATTTTGCTTTCCTCCACCATCCCAAAGGGACAACCTTGATATAAGTGAATTTTGACTGGGGCATAAACCATTATTACTCCACTCCCTAACTACAGTAAGTATCTGTGGTACAGAACAAATTGGGTAGGTTACAATAAAGGTGTTTTATGCCCCAGTCAGGATTCTTTCACTTATGTTAAGTCAATCAATTTAAGAATGGTAGGGGAAACTTGAGTGCCTAGAGAAAACCACTCAGCCACCATGTCAAAACTAGAACAATAAGTTTACAAAATATTTACATACTATACAGCAATGTCCACAAATGGACAAAGATATTAAACTGTTCACGGATTACGGTATTTGGTAAATTTAAAGCAGAGGGTGTCTATAATCTGAACAGATTAAGGTTTCTGGAACAAGGAGTTATATGAATTAGCGGGTGATATGAAATGAGTTTTTGAAGCAGGTAGACAACACTCTTTATAGATTGTACTAGCATGGCTGTAGAAGGGAAACTTAACTTAGAGATAATAGAATATATTTGTGGACTATGGATAAATAATGTTCAAGATTAAGTCAGAGCTGAAATCCATACACTATATTTGTGGACTATGGATAAAATCAGGATAAGGGTTAGCCTGTCATATTTAGTTCATAATTCATACCACAATATTAATAAAATACTCATAAAACTGACTAATGACCCTAAGGAGTAATATCCCTTTACAGTACAAATATGTATAGGCCATGATCATAAAAACAAAATAAAACCTCTATTGCCATGTCATAAAACTAATATCTTAGTCCCTGTGAAGTACTTTCACTCTATATGTCCATCCGGTTTGATTTTGTAACTTTGAAAAGACAGAACTTGACAACTTTACTTATTCATTTATCAAAGATACTAAAATCTTTATTTTATGCAATTTATACAGGATCTAAAAATTGCATTAGGGCTGAAGCCCCCCTCCCCATCCTCATTCCCCTTCCTTTTAGAATTTGCCTTTGGTCATTATGGACTAGTGAAAAAAAATGTGCATGTACTTCATGTATATTACAGAACTACCGGTAATCAGTTCATACATATATCAAAAACAGTCTTGGACTAGTGGGTTTTTTGTTATAAGACTGGTATGTAGACTTTATAAGTTACTGTTACAGGACCAATGCATTTTCAGCCATATTTAGAAATGGAAAAATAAAATAATAATAATCAATAATAATAATAATAATAATATTTTTTCAAAGATCTTGTGGGCTTTCAATATTATAGTCTGATAAAAATTGGTTTTGAATATAAGGGAATATGACTTTATGAAAGCCTAGCTATTCACTTCACAAACTTTAACAAACTTTTCAATCCGTAACTGAAATCTTAACATAAACTGTTTAAATATTAACAAAAAAGCAAAAAAAGTTTATTATATAAAATCCTAATAGGCAGATTTTAGTATAAAAATCTCAAAACAAAAATTGTGTATCATTTTCTAAATTGTTAGAAAAAAAAAATCTTGTCCCGAAAACCTACTAAAGATAACTATTGGCATTTAGGTGACCCCAGTGTTATGTAACAGAAGGAGTTACTGCACAAGGCAAGAAGGTAATTTGTCATTTACAGATATATCCTGATGTAACCTGGCATTTGACCTTATAAGGGTTTTCTCATTTTTAATTATTATTTGTAAAATTTGTTATACATAAAATTTACCCTGTAAATAAACAAAAATACAAAAACACAAAACATTCTAATTATGTCAAAATTGTACACAAAATTAGAGGTTAAAAAAAAAAAAACATGCCCACATAATAAGATTCTTTACACACATAATTATTTATCTACCTATTTACAAGCAGATCTCCCACACAATTAGTTATTTATTCATTTAACCGTAATTTGGATAATTAAGATGTCTTAATACATGCTATATAATACTCATATTTATTTATTTCTCATTCATATCCGTCAAATACATAAATAGATTACTCAGTCTGTTTAAAGTATTAGTATTATACGTCAAGGTTTTAAATGAAAAGTTAAAGGAGTGGACTGTTTTCAGTAAGACCAGATATATAAATATCTACATGGAAGTTAAGACACGTTTTAAAATACAAATTTCAATGAATCAAAATTTAAATTATAAACAACACATTACAAACATTTTAGACAAAATAAACAAACAATATTTGAAAAACATAAAAAATTTCTCTTTTAAAAAATCATTTTGGACATAAATTAAACTGTATCAAAATTTTTAACAAGTCTTTTAAACTAATAAAATAAAAGCGGGGGAGGGAGGGGGAATTTCCAATTTTTCCTGGTATGTCCAGGTCAATTTAATGTCACTTAAGGAAATAGAGATATGTATTTAATATCATTAAGTCAAGATGTTCGACTTATCTTAAAGAGCTGGGGATTAAAGATGAAGATTTATTTACGTGATCATCTTTTAATTTCTTAGAAACTGATGATGAAATTATTAAAATTTATATTTGCAGAAATAATGTATAAGATCCATGATTACCAAATTAAAACGGAACTTTCTTATCATTTTTGTTTTAATTTTTATAAAATTGGGTGATGTGCGTTATGAGTAAAAGTTACAGAATGCAAAAAATCTCATATCTTCTTATAAAATAAATACACATGAACATTAAATTAACCGAAGTATCTACGTAATGTGTTAGTTCTGTCCACTCCCAAAAATGACATAAATATGAAGCTATATATAAATATAATATATATAGAATATATATGGCTGTTTATTTAAAAAAAGATCCCTTCCCAGATAAATATACATGTAAATTTAACACAGAAAAAACACATTTTCCTTCTTCCACACACACACACACACACACACACACACACACACACACACACACACACACTCTTTTTGTACTTACCATTTAACAAATAAGTCCCCAAAAAGACAAGTGAAGACATCTGCTGTGGCATCATTTCGTGGCCGCATGTATGGGGCATATGGTTGTTGAAGGTGGTTGTGGGGAGGGGGTGGTGGGGGGACTCCATTATGAGGCCCGTATCCATGATGAAATGGGGGATGGTTTGCAAATTCTGAAAACATGTTGACAGATAATATCACAAGTCCACAGAATATTGTTTGTTTCCTTTAGAAATTATTCACAAAATACAAATAGTACATCAGTTCCTTAATACAAAAATCTTAGTTTTTTTCTTTTAAAAAAAATAAACACATCAAAGTCACTTCTTCTTTTATCGATTACAACACTCACAATACATTAATAAAGTTCCAATGAGAAACAAAAAAGCTTAAAATAGGGAAATGACTTCACAGAATATAACAGATTAAAACCTCCGCTTTTCTTATTCACATATATAATATGACATAGTTCAGTCGAGTTCATCAAGAGCAGAATATCATCTAACACTAGTATATACAGCCTGTTCACTCACTCCAAGTGTATAGAGAAGAATGGGGCAGGCTAGCACTCTTTCAACCAGTTTTGTAAACAATCTATATTACACAGGTGAATCAGTACACTTTATGCTGTACAACCAACCAAATCTATTATCACTCAATCAATTCTAATAAGCTCCGCCCACAGGGCACTTAAGGACAGATTATTATACCCATCTTGTACATTTATTTACAGAATTTATTTTAATTTTCCCTAATCTATCAAATCAAATTACTTTGCACAGAATTAGCTTGGAAGCAGTTGCTGCAAATAATTCTGTATTTTATTTAAATTTTCTCCTACATTTTGACAGAATAATCTCTCCTGGGTTGGACAGGTGTCATCATTAATGAAAATGAACATTTTGTTTGCACACAGGTAAGAAATATCATATTTCTTGTTACACTTGATGCTATTATTTATAACTCCTTGGCATTTTTCCAGAAAATTGATGACCTGGTGGGGATAAAATTGATGAGTAATCAGTTTATTGTTTCAAAACAAAAATTTTACATTTTGGCAAATACTGTCATGCTTTTTAAATTTGCTATTTTTTTTTTCTTGAAATGGAACTTCTTTTATTATTTCATTTAAATTGCAAAATTAAAATTAAAATCAAAATAATGATTGTTTATCGACATAGATTCATTTCTTTTACAGATAATTGTTATAATTTTGTGGATTTACTCAAATAATGAGTGACTGAAATTTCAAATATGGAAATAATGGATATTTATGTAGGATATGATATTACATATTATCTTCCTTAATCCAGTTTACTTTAGATTTTTTTCTCCTCCTATACTTCATGGTCTGGACTTTGCCCATCTTTCCAATTATTCCACAAGGATGTTTTCTTAATACCCAATGGTCTGAACATTGCCATCATTCCATAAGGATGTCTTTTCAATATCTTTGTCTCGCTGGGTCCAGTTTCTAAATCACTCAATGAGGACATCTTTTCCATACTTGCTGCACTTGACTATGTCCAGATTTACAATCATTCTATGAAGACATTCTTTCAATACTAAATTGTCTGGACTATGCCAGTTTTCTAATCATTCCATAAGTATTTTCAACACCCGATGGTCTTGCTCAGAGTCCAGTTTTTAAACCACTCAATGAGGACTTTTCCATACTTGATGGACTGGACTATATCAAGTTTAACAATCATTCTATAAAGACATCTTTTCAAAGCTCCACGTTTTGGACTGGACCTGTGCAGATTCCAAAATCATTCCATACAGATGTCTTTTGAATACTTAGGTCTGGACTGAACCCAATTTTCTAATTATTTCACAAGTACCTGATGGTTTGGACTACACCCAGTGTCATTGTACGATAATATCACATGACTTTATCAAGATTTATCACAAAAATATCCGTGTGTTTTGATCAATAAGAGAAAAGTATATATATTCATTATCATATATCTCATTGCAGCTTTTAGAATGCCAACATTAAAGCCCACAGGGTCACAGGTTACACAAAGCCCACAGTGTCACAAGTTACACAAAGCCCACAGTGTCACTTTAAACACTAAAGCCCAGTGTCACTGGTTAACACTAAAGCCCACAGGGTCACAGGTTACAAAAAACCCACAGTGTCACTGGTTAATACTAAAGCCCAATGTCACTGGTTAACACTATAGCCCAGTGTCACTGGTTAACACTAAAGCCCACAGTGTCACAGGTTATACAAAGCCCATAGTGTAACTGGTTAACACTAAAGCCCACAGTGTCACTTTAAACACTAAAGCCAACTGTGTAACTGGTTAACACTAAAGCCCAGTGTCACTGGTTAACACTAAAGCCCACATTATCACTGGTTAACACTTAAGCCCAAAGTGTCACTGGTTAACACTTAAGCCCACAGTGTCCCTTTTAAACACTAAAGCTCTCAGTGTCACTGGTTAACACTGTCATCACCCTGTTATCAAAAACTATTAGAAATGAACAAAAAAGTTTCTATTAGGGTACTGTAGGACATTATTTCATAACTCCGATTTGATTGGATTGTGATAAATGCCTAGTTAAAATTTTGACTAATCAAGGTAGTCAATTAAGTATATCGGAGAAATCCAGAGTGTAAGAAGAAAGCTACCCATCTTTGGAAAGTGAGCTATCAAATTTCCCCACATAAATAGGAACTGCCCAGGTGTGATTTGCTTCTAAGCAGTGGAAGTCACTGTATTATTATACATTTTAATTATGTAGCAATGTTTTGCTAATAGCTCAGATTTTAGAAAATTTATTAATTTTGTGAAACAGGACACAAATCCATAATTTGAATATTGCATTTGTAAGTTCCGCAATTTACCCTGCAACTGATGACAACTTGATGTGTCTGATACCAACTATACTCATGTATCAATTTTCCGTAATTGTGCTCTATGTAACTGTGATTAATGCATTAATTTTCTCCAAAATCTTGCATGTATATAAGTAAAATATCACAAAAAATGGACGGATAAAAACTTTAAATAAATAAATCTAGATAACAATATATTATAGTTCTTGTTTTGTAACTAGTTACATAGTGTACAAGTGCTTATTGTCGTAATGTCAGCAGATACATAGAGAGCATTCAGTACATTATTAACTCATTTTCCGAACAAGGTCCGACTGCTGTATTTCGATTAAACAACTGATTGCAAAATATATACAATTGGTAGATAATGATGATCAATTTTTTTAAATATGAGATTTTGCTCTAGTGAAAAAGGATTTAATATGACTCAAACTTGTCTATTAATTCTTGTTCAAATAAATTTAAGCGGGATATTTTTTATTTTGCAGTTTTTTTCTTTTTAATGTAAAGGAACTGCTGGTTTACATGTGATTAAAATTCGTTTATATGATAATCTACCCTCATACCTAAGCAATTGATTAAATTTTTTCCTATTTTTTTTAATGGAACTTTGGTTCTACTGCAAGGTTTATTGTTTACGATTTCCTGAGTTTAATGAGATTCAAATTTGTTTATTAGCTAAGCTGATATCTAAGCAATATATTTCTGTTTATTAGCGATAACTCTGTAATTATCATATCAAGGAATTCAGGTAGACACATTAATGCTATTTCATTGAATCTCTTTTCCACAAATTAATAAGCTTATATATAACCAATGTTTATGCTTCATATCCCTAGCTCTATGCTCCAAGTTCAGTAAAAGCGAAGACCTTGCGATGCTCAATGACCTTTAAAGTATTTACGGACACATGTATTGTTTTTCAAGGACGTCTGCATTAAAATTTGCTAAAATATTCAATTATTTTTTTCCTCCATGTTATATATGGAATTTTTTCTTTTTTCATTTCTACACCTCTGTAAATATGCAAAGTGTAAACTGGCCAATCAAAACTATTGTAGAAAGTTCAAATTTGAAATAATATAAATGTACTATCTTTAGCAGTGTATTAATTTTAGCGATTTTTCACATTAGTACAGTAGCACTAATTTAAAACACTGCTAAAATTCGTGTCCGACTTATATTCAGTTTTGCACTAATTTAAATCCAAGGGAATTAGTGAAGAAAGTAAATTGCACTAAAATATATACATGCTAAAATTAGTTACAATAATTTATTTGCATGTGGTCTGGCAACCACTTGTCTTTTAGAAACTAAAAAGTAAGAGATGAAACTGAAATGTCATTTCTTGCCAAATTTAATAATGCATGTTTTCCAATAATTGGTTTTATCTTTAATAACAGGTTTTTTACCCCTGCAGAACTGGAAATTGTCAAAACTTTTGAGTGCAACACTGCAATTAAAGCATTTATTAAAAGCTGTAAGGTTGTACTTTATCTATAAACATGCAATCTTAACGAGTCATTTTGGTCATGCCTAACAGTCAAATAAATGAAGATTGTCTTCAGCAGACATTCAAAAACTTTTTTTGGACACTTAAACGTAAGACATATGTTTGTCTATAAGCAAGTTTAATGAAAAAATTCTGCCACTCAAAAGTCTCACCTAAAAATGTATTTAAAAAATGAAAGCAGAAAGCTTTGGAAAATCCTCCTTTCTGTACCCTCCAATAAATTTTAATTTTGACTGAAATAGCCTTAAAATAAACATTTATGTGATTTTTAAAAAAAAAATTTACTTAAAATTTAATGGGGTGGGGTGGGGGAACAAAAAGGAAGTCTTACCAAACCTTTAAGGAAAAAATCTTTGTTCTTGTCAATGATATTTGATGGATCTTAATAATAACTATCTCTGTAACTTTAGTGCATACAAAACTAATACCAGGCATATAGAATATAGGACACTGTCAACCAGGAACATCTGGTGCAGAACAGGATTATGTCATCGATAATAGATAGGGTCAGACAGAAGAATGTTACATTTAGAAGTAGGTTATATGAACAGTTATTCAATATAACACATTTTCAGTCATCAAGTTTTTTTTATGGATACAGAGAGCTTTTAGTAACTTCAAACCATGACAGTTTTGGTTATCAATGTGTCAATATTCATTTCTGTACCCTCAATATATTTTCTTTCGACCCCCTCTAAAATTCTAAAATATGGTCCAAGGTATAAATCTCAATAAGGTAATGAGACATTGAGCATTTCCTGTTAGCTATTTATTTAATATCATTGGATACAACATACTGAATATACATTTTATGAAATTCAATATAAATGACATACTTAAAATTCGTTTATTTTCTATAACATGTAAAATTTCTTTTAGAATGTAATGTACTTTATTAAACCATAATCTTTTTTTTTCTTTTCAATTTTCAAATGCCACAAAATTAATAGTATTCCAGAAAATTCTCAATATAATGCAATTAAAATTTGAAGGAAAATAAGAATGACATAAATTCAACTAAAAAAAATTAATTTAATTTACCATATCTTAAAAGTACATCAGAGGAATAAATAACCTTTTTTAACTTCTGATTATCTTGGCTTTAATGCTAAGAGTGAAGCAACGATGTAAACCCCCAGTCAAGTTTCTTTCACTTATGTCAAATCAGTGAGATAGTGAAGAAAACAAGAGTGACTGCAGAAAACCACCAACCCTTACCAAGCAAACTGTAAAACCTTTGGAAACGCCTGAGCAGGATCAAACCAGACTACGAAAGGCATTGTGATCCCTAGGACAAACACTTTTGACCACTTGGTCAAGAAGGCCTTCTTTAGTAATAAAGAAAAAGTTGTCAGGAATGTTTTAACTGTCTGCTCACATTTTGGTCTTTGCTAATATTTATTGTCCATAAACATACTGCAAAAGGTATAAAATTTTGCAAATTATCTAAAGCTTGTGATGTTCAGATATCATTTAAATAAATCTTAATGACATTAAGCCATAATTAATGTTTCAATGTCACAAAGGAAATCTTTTGTTTTTTTTGAATAAAATTTTGCTTACTCTGCCCAGCAGATACAGAAAATATTAATGCATATTATTTTTGATTTCCACAGAATATTTCTGTATAGTGAAACATGTTGCAACTATGGTGGATTTTACATGTTGAAAAATTTGGTAAACAAAAATAATTTTTATATGCAAGATATGCTTCGCCAAGGGTATCCATTTAAAATACATCACCAAGAGTATTATTATTGATTCATATCACTAAGGCAACAAGAAATGCATTGCCAAGGGTATCCTTTCTGAAATACATCACCAAGAGTATTATTATTGATTCATATCACTAAGGCAACACTTTGATGCAAGCACCACCATTTTTACAATGTTAAACTCCCATACTGGTGCCTTTTTCTTTTCTTTCTTTTTTAAAAATTTATTCAATAATACTTAAAAATGGACATTATATATGCTTTCTATTTCTGACTAGACTAAAGTAAGCTCAGTGGGTTGAGTAGGTTTTGTACATCAGTCAAGATTTTTGCCACTGATATTGAGGCAGTCAGTTTTTGAACAATAGACCTTTGGCAAGTGAACTGATAGATTTTCTAGCACTAGGATTTGCCCAAATGGGATTCGAACCTAGACTGTGAGAGGTACTGGTCCACAAGTGTGCATATTAGACCACTAGGTCGCTGAAGTCCCACTAAAGTTATTGAACAATATTTAACTTTTATTCAGAACTAATTCTAAAATACTCCATCACAAACATAGTGACAACACCTGTGACTTACTCACTCACCCATTTAACTTCTAAAAGTACTGCAATAAAAAATAACCTATAACATAACAGTCTACTTCACCTTGTTTTAATATTTTAATTTTATTAAGAATTGACAATGAGGCTAAAATCTTAAAATATATTTTTTACTGTTTTGTACTAGGTAACATTTACAATTTAACAGCCCTATATTCACATTAATTGCCTGTACTAATTACCCCCATCCTATACCTCGTGTTTTAATGTCATATCTTATTTCAATGCCAGACTACTAATTTTGTGCCATTTTGATTTTTTATCTTTAAAGAAATCAGTGACCCTAAATAACCTTTGGACCAAGGTCATTGTTCGGTAGTATCTATATATATCTATATATGTGTGTGTGGTGTCTTGTTCTTGTATCCCATTTTGATCATTTACCCAGTGCCAATCTTCCCTGATACAAATGTATTTACAAGTTGACAGGGTTCAATGTGCAATTCAATATTACTAACATGGATAGCAAGTTTATCCTCACTTTTTCAGCTCATAAAATCATTTTTGTCATCTTGTGACAATTCAATAAAATTGTGGGTTAAATGTTGTGTCAAATTCCACGCTAATTGTGACGTGACAAATTTCTTTTATCAATCTCAAGAATTAATTTTAACTTTAGATGAAAAGTTAAGAAATGTATCCCCAATCCAACATGGTACCTTCGACATCTCTTGTATCCCCCAGGATGTTCCTCTGACATCTTTTCTATCCCCTACATTGTTCCTCTAACAATCTCTTGTTTAGGTTGACATTGCAGATACTTTTAATGTGCAATACTTCTAATTATGTACCACAAGAGACAATAAAACTGCAGGGCAATAAATGTCAATTCACAGGTAATGTGAAAGTGCAGTGGTATTGTAAAATTCCCAATACTTTTTTTTTCTCGATAAAAAAATCTTGAAAAGTCATCAAATTTAATTATACGAAGTCAACATAAAATACTTTGTTGGCCAGTTGGGATACAAATGTCACAGTGTAATGGTATAATGTAGCTTTATATAATTATGTCATGGTAGGGCAATAAAACTGATGTGTGCATGATTGAAAAAAATAATGCAGTGGTATAATGATGGAAAAAGTCATAATGTGTGTCTTTTCTACTGTATAAGGTTGCACAACCATGTAAAAGAAAATAAGAAAATAAACAATGTTTTTACTTGTTTCAAAATGTTTGTACTTGTTTGTAACTCCAGAGCCTTTACACTTAAAAAAAGAAACTTAAAAAAAAATATTATTCTCTAAAAAATACCCAAAGTGTAAGTTATTTTTCTGCAACAGTTAACAAAAAATTTAACATAAGGTTTTTGATAAAAATGAATGTGTGTGTGTGTGTGTGTGTGTGTGTGTGTGTGAGAGAGAGAGAGAGAGAGAGAGAGAGAGAGAGAGAGAGAGAGAGAGAGAGAGAGAGAGAGAGAGATTAATATTATTTGGTCTATGAAAGAATCCAATGATGATATGTTTAAGGGATGACCATGTTACAAATGACTACATAAGACCCTAGAATTATCCGATTATTTTAGTATTTCAGTGTTTAATGAACTTTAACTCTACAACTTGACATAAATTCTGTAAAACTTTAACATAATAACAAACAAAAGTGATTTACCTACAGCAAAGATTAATCAGTGGAGCGAGCAGTGGAGTAATGGAATCTTGAGATCAGTTGAGAATCTTTCACTTGTATCAAAACAGTCTTGGTTGATTGAATAGAGTTTTAGGTTCCAGTCCAGAATATTTCACTTATATCAGGACATTACCAGCTCTTTTTGAAGTGCCAAAAAAATTTGACCTTTGCAGTGCCATAAAGACAATGTTCAGGGAGAGTTTTTTAAGCATGCCATGCCTTCCATGATATAGTTCATTGGTTTTAAAGTGTCATTTGAAGGATGACATGACGAATGTCTAATAAAATTAAGAGATTAAACATATTTTTTTTAGTCTTTATTAGACATGGCAAGGGTTTGAACCCTGACCTTCCATATATAAAGTGAGTGCTATGCTATTTAAGTGGTCAGTCAGTTTTAAAAGGGAAGAAGTAACCAGAGAAAACCAATTATTTTCAGCAAGTAAACTGAATTTTAAACACTTTTTTGTACCAAATTTGTACATTGCATACAATTCTTCTGCAAATGAGCTGTTAATTTGTAGTTTTTGTTTAAAATGTATCATTTGTTATATTTCATTAAATTATTTGCAGTATTTCTGCCTGAAATTATTATTATCATATTTAAATGTACCTTTAGTACAAATTACTTCCCATTTAAATGTACCTGTAGTACAAATTACTTCCCCTTTATTGCATATCATTACTTCCCTTGAACACAAGTTTATTACCTCCCTTGAAGATAATCTTATTATTTTCATTTATTTTCAATACCTCTCAATCTGTAAGTATTGGAGTTAAAATCATACTGTAACACAATCATTCAGATTACTAGTTAGCTAAAGATAAAAGATAATCACTGTAGTTTTCCAGCAAATAACCGATATTAAGCTCAATGA
This sequence comes from Tegillarca granosa, assembly GCA_029721355.1. Classification (NCBI taxonomy): domain Eukaryota; kingdom Metazoa; phylum Mollusca; class Bivalvia; order Arcoida; family Arcidae; genus Tegillarca; species Tegillarca granosa. The sequence continues at coordinate 22,363,269 of CM056605.1, read as the reverse complement.
TTTCTCTAAATGAACGAACCTACTCTAACTTTTTTTATTATATTGATTTTTTACTGTTGCATGTTTTCAAATCAATACCATAAGTGACGCTGAATTGCAGAGATATAAGATATACCATTATATGCGGTTTATTAAGTACGAATGTCTGAATAAGAATGCACATTTGCATGGATTACTAGAAACGTTTAATAAAGGTTGCTATCATATGAGTTCTTAATACACCATTAAAATAATGACTGTCACAAAGATGACTGTGTATTGGAAATATTCAGTCTTCGGGTTTCTTTACAGTACCATCTCCTTGTCAATGACTGATTTTAAAGAATGATTTATTTTTCGTAAGTTTTTTTTAAGACTTGGTTTCATTCTATGTCTGTAAGAGGAATGATATATGTTCTGTCGTTTATTTCCCCATGTTAACGGTTTTTTAAATCCTAAAAGACCAATAACTTTTTACATAAAAAATGTATCTAAAAGGCCAATAACTCTTTACATAACAAATGTATATTAAAGGCCAATAACTCTTTACATAACAAATGTATATAAAAGGCCAATAACTCTTTACATAACAAATGTGTATTAAAGGCCAATAACTCTATACATAACAAATGTGTATTAAAGGCCAATTACTCTAACATGATGAATTAATGAATTTATTTTAAAGGCCAATAATTTTCTAATAATTGGATGACTACAGTAACAGCTAGAAACATTTAAGACTGAAATTTTTATTGAATGAAAGCAGTGTTTTGGTATAATATATATATATATATATATATATATATAAACTTGCTTCTTTAAATCTTTTATGATAAAATCTACGATAAAAGTATTCCAGAAATAAAGTTTAAAAAAAAAATTAAAAAAAAAAAAAAAAAAAAATTCAGATGATCTCCTTGAAAACTATTTAAAACTAACTTACAATAAGACTATTTACAAAAATGTAGTGACTTGAGCATGTCTGGGTAACTCCATATAAAAGGCAAGGAAAATGTTTGCAACAGCTCCGGTTTAGGTTAAGCTGCAGTTATTTTTAACCCTACTGTTCACTATTCACAAGTATGTAGAATTGAGTAATGGTGTTTTAAGCCAAAGTCAAGAATCTTTCACTTATATTGGGATAGACAAGGATATAGTGGAAACAACAGTGCCCAAAGAAAACTCGTGGTTATTTGACAAACAAACTGACAATTACTTTAATTTCAATTTGTTGAATGGGATTCGAAACAAGGTGTGCAAGAAATGCTGTAATTCATAAGCACATGCTTTACAACAACTTGGTCACCAAGACCAAATAAGTAGTAAGGATTCACAAGTGTTACATCTAAAAATGTATGCTGAATAAAATCTTAGGTTTGCAAAATTTTGGCATCATTACAAAATTCAAATTCAAATTAAATGTTCAACTTAACCTACATCTGGTGACATTTTGATATTAGTGAAACATTTTTTCAACCCTGTTGGCAAACCTCATTAAATCAATCCAATTTCAGCAAAAATGAAGGGCATGTGTGACAATTTATTACTGCCTGAACACACTCAGTACAAATAACAAATTTTATCTTTCAATTAAAATTAGATAATATAATTTCGTGGCACAAACTGGCAGCCAGTGTGCTGAACAAACATCAGTATATGGATGATACTTATTATAACATCAGCGCATAAATTCAGTGGGCGGAATTCAGATATAAATTAACAATTGTAGATAATTACTTTATCCATAAATTTTACATATGACAGACTGCATTGCCTACGGCTTATCTTTAATCTATCAATTTTAGTGAGAAATGGAATCTTTATTGCCTTTATTATATCACATGTTACATAAAAAGAAATTTATTTTATTTTCTTAAGTTTAGATAACATATTTTTATTTATTTTTTTAATTTTATTTTTTGGTGTTGTTTGCACTTAATCTGAAATTTATATCAAAATTAGGGCAATTAAAAGTTGACTGAAATTACTGGTACTCAACACACTCTAGCAAAAGTGTTGGGTGCTTTAGAGTATGCCCCAGTCATTAAAATTGAGAAGGTCAATTCCCAAACTGTGTGAAAAAACAATACATGCAGAAAACAACTTTTTTTTTGTTTCTATTTTTATATAGAGGTCAGTTCTGAAATTGGGTGAAAAAAACAATATCTACAGAACCACATACTTTTGGCAAGAGAGGAGATAAGTTTTCTTACAGTAAAATCTAAAAAAGCCTAGAAGCCTCGGTGGCAGAGTGGTATAAAGCACTTGCTTAGGATCATACTGGTTCTTACCAACTACCAGGCCTCGGTGGCCGAGTGGTATAAAGCGCTTTCTTAGGATCATTCTGCCTCTTACCAACCAGGTTTGAATTCCACCGAAGCAAATCCTAGTGTGAGAAAATTTGTAAGGTTGCTTGCCAGAAGAGGATAGTTTTCTCTGGGTACTCTAGTTTCCTTTTCCATCTCAGAATTTTCATCTTAATATCAGTCAAAAAAAAAAAAAAATCTTGACTGGGGTGTGAAACACCATTACTTCACTCCTTTGCCCAGATTTGGATTCTAACCTATATGGCATTTAAATACTGTGATTTATAGGATGGAGCTTTAGGTTACTAAGTCAATGAAGCCCTTTAAGTTTCCATTTTTATACATTATTTCAAAAAGAGATCCTAATAATGCCAAATAATAAAATGACAAATCAAGGTGGTGTTATATATATACAATATAGAAATAAAACAAAAATAAATCCATTGTACTCTGTAAACTTGGTACATGCTGCATTATCAGGCTTTCTAACAAGTTTTACATTACTGTGTCATTTATAATGTAATTACATAATATAGACACTGCTGCCAAATAGTTCTGTGATCAATATCAATTTTTCCGGTCATTAGGCACAAAAGGGAGATAAATCAGATGTACAGCTTTGGGTCATATCTATCAACCAGGGTTTCAAAAAGGGAAGACTGTTTGTTATTGGATGAAGTGTTTTGATCTAAATGAAGTTGATATATTGATTCTAGAGAAAACAAAGTAATAGGACTATTTCCTTCCATAAATTTAAATTGAATTTACCAGAGGCATGAAAGGGAGATAAATTAGTTCTTTCCTTATGATATTTGGGGCATCTGTGGCCAAGTGGTCTAAAGTGTACACTTGTGAAGCACAGTGTTTCACACTACCTAGGTTGGAATACCACTCAGCAGTGGTAATGTGAGAAGTTTTGTCATGTCGCTTGCCAATTGAGAATTGGTGGTTTTCTCTAAGACCTCAAACTGCCTTAATAAAAGTAAAAGAATCTTGACTCAAGCATGAAACACCATTACTATACTTTACTTATTTATAAATATCATCATAAATAAGTAGTAGAAACATTTTATAGGTAATACAATTATCAGTCTTGGTCAAAATTATGTGAAAAAAAATCTCTTTCAATGATGTAATTTTCTGTACGTTCTGTGTCTCTTTCAATGTATAACAACTAAGGTTGTGGATAATTGGTACAAAATTTTTAGATAAATGTCTTTACAAAATGATAAAATATCTTCTCACATGTGCAGCATCAAGTAACTACCTTTTAGCACCATATTTTTTATCTGGCATAGCCAAGTGCTGCTGTCAGTAGCAATGGAAGTAGAGGATTGTGGGCTCAAACTTTAATTTAATCAAGACTTTTTCTACAAAAAAATTCATCTAATGCCAGCACTAAATAAGTAAACAAGTAATTTCTTGAAAAGTTTTTTAAATAACACTTAATACTGAAGTAAAGAATGGAAAAATTTCTTTGCAAAAAAAATTTAAATTTTAATTAGTAAAAGGCCCATAGGCTTAAAACAACTAATCCGAGGAAATTATTAATGTAATAAAATTATCTCAAAAAGCAAGTTTATTACCAAGAGGAGATTCATCATTTTTTAACAAGAACTGATGATATAAATGAAATGGCAATATAATTTGAATAAATCTTGACAATGAGGCTCCAAAAATAAGACATCCTTTGACTTTTTTTAATGATCAAAGAAAGATAACTCTAGTAGACTTAATAAACCTTTCAGAGAGCTATGAATACATTAATTATCCTGCAAAAACAGAGAAATGATTAAAATTTTTAAAATTCTATATTAGTAAGAGGCCATCAACATGAAAATGCTGAAAATACTTCCTTTTTCCCTTCAACCATCATATTTCATGTAAAATTTTTGAATTTTTTTTTTCCAGATATGTTTAATATAGCTTGATTTCATCATTTTTAGACCATTTTTAGTGGAGAGTACAAAAGGAAATCTCTACAAACTGCTCATTCAATTTTATGAATATGAACTTCATTTAGATCAAATCTTACAACTCAAGTCAAGAAAATCAGTTTATGAAAAATACATATTTTTATTATGACAAAAGTTCCATAATTCTACCAGTACAAAATTATGAAGAATGCAAGATTTATCTCCCCTACTGCATCACACATGATAAATAATACATCTGCTGGTTTGTTTATTATTTATTTTGTATAATCTGTCATTTTCAGGCTGAAATAAATTCATTTTTGATTCTGTATAAATTCTGACCCTTTCATACAGTTTAATATATGGCCTGACAGCCTAGAGAAACCTGTACCTTTTCAATAGGACCTATAATTTTTCTAGAATATTTTTTTTTTTTAATTTTTTTTTTTTTTAAATTAAAAAAAAATTATTTTTATGAGATTCTGGTTGGTTCAAATTTCTGTCTTGTTAAGCGAACTGCCTTTTATCTTTTACACTAACAATAGTTTTTATTACGACAAATTTTAGATAATTAGGGGCATAAGTGGCCAAGTTGTCCAAAAAATGTGCTAACAGAACACAGGGTTTTACGGGACGTGCAATTCTGTGTTTTTTACGCAAAATAAATTATGTTGGACACAAAAAAAAATTATTGTATGCATCCAGATAGACGCAAAAAATTTGTAAACCAACTAGAATTAAATGGGAAAACGTGTTTGAAATTCTGCTAATATAAACAAGGATTTTTCGAAAACCTTCTAAATGTTGGAATTCCCCGCATACTAAAAATACATCGGTGTGTAAAAATAGTATTTGTAAATTCCTGGCAAAATTTTGATTGGCCCGTAGTGAAATTTGCTTTAAATCTGATAGATACGTGATGCTGATGTCCTTGACATGAACTGCCATAATGGCTAAACGTCAAAGTAACATTGGTGATACATTAAAACTTTTAAACTAATTCAGCTATGGGACCCACATTTGTACGTTTGGACCCCATTTATTTTTTTATTGGAGTCCCAAACACCCACATTTTTTAAAAGTTATGTAAAACCTTGAGAACAGTCCTTCTCACCGCCTAATTCTTAACCCCAATTGGGCAGATCCTAGTGTGAAAAAAGTTTGTCAGTTTGCTTGTCAAAGGTCAGTGGTTTCTCTGGGCAGTCCGGTCTTCTCTACCACCGCAGAACTGACTGCCTTGGTATAAGTGAAAGAATCTTGACCAGGGCATTATTAAACACCATAGTAATCCTCTCCACTCTACTTTAGATTATTACATTCACACTTAGGTTTTGTTTATGGAATAAACAAAAAATCTTTGAGACTTGGTGTTGGAAAACCATGATTCTAAACTGGATTGGAGAATGAGTTAAAATACCCAATCACACAATTAATACAATCAATTAGAGATTTTAACAAATATTCTATTGTAGTGGCTTGATTGGAGAGTAAAATACTTAGATTCTTAAAAAATCAAACATTGTCATTAACATGCAATATCAAAATTTCGGTAATTTATAAATTTTATGTTACATACTGTCAAGTTTCATAGAACAAATAATAATGTAGCCTCCAGGCCACATTAAAAAAGACAAGACTGGCTGCCATTATACTAAATTCATTTATTTTCCTGATTGTTCTGTATTTATCAAAATTAAGCAACTATCAGATGAACATATGCATGTTTATGTATGGGCATGAGTGTGCCTGAGAAAGAGAGAGATTTATAAAGGGAGATGACTCTGATGGTCTTAAGTTCTTGTACTGGAAAACCAGTTATTTTCAAGTCAATGCGTTTAGTTGGGGAAGATTTCAAAACACATTTTTTGAATATGTATTTCTTTAATAAAAACTTTAATTAAGATCATAAATTAAAATTCAATAATGAAGAAATACCAATAAATCATATTGAAAGACAACTAAGAATAATCATCTAATTCAAATTTAATCATGATTTTAATGGCTTGTACATAATATTGAATATATTAAACAAACAAACTATCTTTGTGATAAGACACAAGACGGAGTATATAGTCATAACAGAATGGCCATTATTCACCAGTAAACATCTGTGTAACTATATTATCTAACAACCTGCATTTACAGCACGAGGGGAAAATGTGGGAATTATTTATAACATTAAAAAATCGCATACAAAGAACTAATAACCAGGGTAGTCACAAATTATACATAAATCAATCATCAGGCAATAAAAATATGAAAACTTGAAATATGAAAACTGTTCTGTGTCAAAGACGCTTTCCAGGCCAAAATAATATGATCATTCATGTGGAGATTTTTCTTTTTTGTTTTTTGAAAATAAAAATACATGTAGTTACATGTCAAATTAGATAATTAGGCATCCGTAAATAAATTATCAGAATTTTAAACTTGTAAGACACAGGAGGAGTCCAATAAACAGTAAAGCTGTATGACCTTTATTTCTAGTCTATAATTACATAAAAAGTAAAACTAAATGCTCACTGCCATCATTAACAATATTGCTGCTATACAACAAAATATCAACTAAAGGAAGACTTCATTTTTGTATTCCTCACTTCCTCACCTATTAACCTCATCCCCATCCCTAAAAATTTATTTAAAATTTTGAAATTTAAAAAAAAATCACAATATGTTTGGAAAAAGTTTATTGAGTCATTTTAGGTTTTTCAAAGAACACTACTGTAAAATCACAAATGTTCGCAGGATTAAAATTTTGCTTTTTTTTTTTTTTTTTTTTTTTTTTTTTTTTTTTTTTTTTTTTTCTATTTAAGGATAAGTGACAACCAAAAAATTGGATGTCAATGAAAATTTTTAATTAACAAGGTCCCCAATGGGTTATTTATTGTCATAAAACTCGATTCCACTAAATTCTAAGTTTTGAAATTTTCTCTCAACCAAAAATTTTGAAATTGCAAAACCTTGAAATTTTAATTAAAAGAACCTTAATTCTTATGCAGTAAATTTCAGATTTCTTAGCACCTACACAAGTATTTTTTACTCTGCTATGTTATTCTGTCAACTTAAAAAGGAAAGTCAAAATTTGCAGTTTTTAATTAAGTTATCATGTGTTGAATTTATAACCTGATAGTGTAAAATAATTTGAGAAATAAATAATCATAATATCCCTTTGATAGCCCCAAATTATTGACATATGATATTGCTCCGATATTATGCCATAATAATGTATAATTATATCTCAATAATTCTTTTGTTGATAGCCCTATAATCCCAATATAATAAGTTTTAAGTTACCCGTATAAATGTCCAGATTTTGCCGACAAATCAATTATGGAGTTGAGCGATAAAAACCAAAGTCGAATCACACAAAAAAAGATGTAGTAATATCTTTTATTTTTAATCTTAAGCCATATGTTGCAGGGAAGCTCAAAAGCTCAATCACCGTAAAAATAAATTCAAATCGACTCTACTAAAAACAAAACTGTATGATATCATGCACCGTTAGAGGCTGATAAATCGCCAACAGTTTGATTTATTCAATTATAAACTAATGTTAACAATTTCATATATCAATAATCAATTATTACATGTAATTATACTAGAAAAGCTCTTTGATGTTGGAGGAAATTTATTATTCAATCATATTATGCTAGGAAGAGCATAAAACAATGTAATTTCCAAATCGGGACTTCAATATCTGATTCAAATTATTTGGGAAAAAGCCAACCAAACAATTCCAATAATTTGTTATGTTTTTATGTCAATCAAGACTTTTAAAAAAGTGAATTTTTTATTTATTAACAGAATCATTTCTAAACCAAAACTTTCTATATGTGGGAGTGGGAACAAAGAAAAAATTTAATGTTATTTTTTATGAATCAATCAAGACACTTGTAAAAATACATGAATTTATTTATTTCTTTTATGATAGAAAAAGCATGAATAAATGTTATTTTTAATCCTGGACCTGGATATCAAATTTAAATCACTATTATTAGAAGTAAAAAATAATACAAATAAAATTTTACATTTTGTTTGTGAATATGTGATTTTTTTAATTTATGCTAGGAAGAGAATAAAAAAAAATTGAAACTCAAAATCTAATCCTAGCTTTGCATTCAAATTATTATTGAGAAAAGAAAAAATAATTGCATTTTGAAATTAATATCAATTTAATCTTTTGATTTTTTTAAAAAAAAGTAGAAAAAACATAAAACAATGTAATTTCCAAATTGGGACATGGTGATGTATTCAAATTATTAAAAACAAAATCCAATAATATTTTTATATTTTGTCTGTCAGTCAACAATGTCCATAAAAATATGTGAAATTTTCTTTTATGACATGTTTATAATGACAAACACTTCCTAAATCAGTAGTGTCACACCTTAAATTTTCTCTGAAACACATAAAACGTGAAAAATAATAAATAAAACCGCTCATTTTGACTTGTATATGTTGAGATAACATGTAATCAAAGTCCACAAGTCAATAAAACATCATAAAAGTTCAATGATCAAGTTACTAGGGCTTACAGAATAACATTTCACTTTGATATATATATATTTTTTTGCACAAATAATTATGTTTTTTAAGAAAGTTAATATTGTTTTAAGGCATGCTAAAAAGGAGAGAGAGAGAGAGAGAGAGAGAGAGAGAGAGAGAGAGAGAGAGAGAGAGAGAGAGAGAGAGAGAGAGAAATGCTTAATCAAGTAATATCTGATCTACAAAGTGGTTCATGACTTGAAGGTTGTAACCTATCTAGATTGTGTGGCATGATCAAAATGGTTCACTGTTCAAAGGTCCTATCTTAGCTTGACTGAGTGGCATGACCAAATGGTGCGTGATTTAAAAGATCCTATTTAAGCTTGACTCAATGGCATGAAAAAATGGCTCACAATTCAAAGAAAGAATCTTAGCTTGACTGATTGGTATTAGAAAATGGTTCACAATTCAAAGAAACCAAGAATAATTAAATGTAATGGCAATTGTCAATTATACGAAGATGGCTTTTCAATTATTGGAGGGAGTTTTCCATTATTGGTGAAACATGTGCAAATAATAGTTGGTTAAGCCTAAAACCAAAGCAATCATTTTATTTATTTATATATTTATCTATTTATTTATTGTATTAAAAATATATTTTTCCCTCTTAATTTTCACAAATTCACTAATTTAGTTTTAATCAAACCACAGACCTTTCCAGACCACCTTGTAAAAAGACTAGGGCAAAACAAAATCTTTTTAAAAAAAAAAAAAAAAAAAAAAAAACCATAAAAAAAACAAGAAAACTCATAATGTCAATTAATATGACAAAAACTTTTGACAGGTCAAAGGTGTTACCATACACATATCCAAAACACAGTAAAAACATGGTTTTCTCACTTACAAATTATGCAAAACAATATTATTAAGTAGAACATGAAAAATAATTACGTGACATTAGCTGGCATTTTACAAGAAATTAACAGCAAAAAAATGAGCATATAATTGCATGTCTAGGAACTAGGAATTATTTTACGTAAGTATTGTATATATATATATATATATATATATATATATATATATATATATATATATATATATATATATATATACTTATACTGGGTCACATCTTACTAAGACACATTGCAGCACTCAGTCACATTATATTAAACTGAACCATGTGCTCAAATAGAGATTGAACATCCATAGCTTTTGACACTTAAATACACCTTTTGGTTTGAAGGCTAAGTACCGCCTGGTCAGCTTTAATGCTATGACACGTAAAAAGGTGACAGGGTTTTGTCCAAATGATTATTATGTTCAAGAAGTAAGAGTTGCTCTGTACAATGTCTGAAAAATCCACATACCATTAATTTCTTCAAATAATGTCAATAAATTAAGTGACATTTTAAAGCTCACCAATTGGTTGGTTATGTTATGTTTCATAAGCAATTATTTTTAGCTATATGCAATGAGTATTCTATCTAAACACAAGACTTGTGGTATGCCAGTTTTGTAAAAGTATTTCTGATCCAATAAGTAGGTTTCTACACTTGTCCCCCTCCCCAGTGTTGTTGACAAACATTACAGTCCACTTGACAAAACACTGCATATGGAGATGACACCCACCACCATCAAACAAAAAATTATGATGGAGTTTAATGAATAACAATTTAACTTATTTGACTCTTTGTCCTTTATATGTTACAAAGAATTTGATTGATGATTTATTTAACTGTTTATTATTGATTTTATTAAATTTTAATTGATTTTGTTACTTAGTCAGGGAAAGTCATGATGATGACCCCAGTCAATACCAAATACATAATACCTGAGATAACAGTTTCTAAATATATTTAACAAATTGGTATAATGGAGAATTGATGTTTTTAACCCTAGTCAAAGATTATTTCACTTATAACAAGACCATCAGTTCTGCAATGGTGGAGAAAACCAGAGTGCCCAGAAAAATCTATGGATCTTCAGCAAGAAAACTAATATACTATCTCACATTATGGACTGTCAAAGATAGATTGGAACATAGGTGGTGAGAGGCACTGTAATCTGTATATGTGTGTTTTGACTACTCAGCCACCAAGGCCCCCTCTAGCCACCAAGCTCCCCTAAAGCAACAAACCGAAGTTATGAATGATGGAAAAAGAACCCAGTTTAAACTGAAAATAGTTATATTTATATATATTGATAAAAAAGCAACATATTACACAATTAAATAAGCCTTTAAAAGATAAATTTTACCTGGGGGAAAAAAGGTGACATAATGTACAGGTATAAAGTACATTTATTATATATGAGTATTATATACCACATCTAAAAGATTAACGTCATCTTTAACACTTATATCATTACGTGAATGTTTTATATTTTAACATGTATTTCTGATCTAGCCACAAATAGCTTCAATAACAAATAACTACAAATTTAATCATTCACTCATTCAATCTAATGTGCAGTAAAGTTTTGGAAAAAAAAACAAAAACTTTTAGTCTATTTGGAAAGAGCTCTATTTCAAATGAAACTTGATATTTAACTTAAGTTACTTTGTCATCTTGAACCCTTCTGTGACAAATGTATTTTTCTTTTTCAACATTATATTTGGAATTAAATGGGGAAAAGGGGGGACTTACACGAGGAGCAGTTGCCATCATTTTTTGTGGTTTTATGTAGAACCACTATACAGCAGGGTTCTGTGTAAAAAAAGTTATGTACTTTATCCTCAAAAGGGCCTGAACTTGTGCTTACATTTTGAAATTAAAAAAAAACCAAACTTTTGACTAATACTTTGTCAAGTCTCAAGCAAAGTGTCAATTGAGGTAGCCTTCTGCTTTTAAAATTTTTCAGCCTTAGACTTTTGTTCCATTCCTAATTTAGACTAAAAACAGCAAATATCTTTTTTTTTTTTTTTTAAAACCGTTTTCGGAAACATATTTTTTTCATCAAGCATTTTAGCACCATTTTCAGAGAACAGAATATAAACAAAAGTTTAAAATAGACAATTAAGTCTTATTTTGTCAATTAATAGAGAGTAAATTCAATTACTATGGAAACATCCTAATAGATAATTTGCAACAAGCTACACAATAAAATGTTTTCAATTTTACTGCAGTGCATTGCAGCTCACTGCTTCGAACTAAGAATTATAGCAACAAAAAGGTGGGAAATCAAAATTTCAGTCTATTAAGTTAAGATAGCATTATTTACACCCTGATCAAGCATGTGATGAAAATCTTTACTAAAACTGCATGTTTACCAGATCCACATGCATGACCATGTGATAAAAAATTGATTAGTGAGGTACTTGTAAAGACACACTTAAAAATCATCATTTAATTTGCTTAGTAAACTTGAAGGAAGGGAAATAAAGACATTGATTAAGCTTTGCATTTACAAGAAATTTGTTGGTCATAATTTAATTTGTAACTAAGCACATCAATGGTTAGATCTTACTCTGTTTAAGAAGAGGTTTAAAATTTTGGGATTGATTTTAAAAGTAGCAAAAGGCTGACACAATTTTAAAATTTAAAAGCAGACGTAACAGGAAATATTTTAGAAATCCATTTTCTCATTGATTTGTAATTCAAGGATATAAATGCTTCAGGTATGTCTCCCTTGTAAATTTTTTTTTTTTTAATTTTTAAGGCATAAATCATTGGAAATTCCCAAAGAAACTAGATTGAGGGTATAAAATTCATTTTGCTTAAAACATAGTTAACTACCTTTTGCATAAAGATTACATACAATATAAAGAACTTAAAAAAAAAAAACCAAAAAAGCTTGCATGACAGTTCTCTTCTCAAAATAAAAAATATATTTGCACTCACCTCAAATCCATTTTCAAAGAGTCCTCATATAGATGCTGAAATTAAAGAAGAGAAATAAATTAGTGATATATTATTTACATTACAACAGAATCATGAAGACAGTGACCATGTTAACTGTTACCATGACAACATAAGTTCAAACATCAGAAAATTTAGAACAAAGAGACATCAAGAGCTGTTGAAATTATTTTACTTAACTGTACGTCAGATCTATCTTAAAAAACATTTTCTTTCAAAGGTCAGGAATGGTTGATAGTGGACATTGGCTTACATAATGTCGACGTCAACACTCATGGTGGGAATAATAGTTTTGACACTCATGCTGCGAATGAGAAAACATTTTTTTACAGAGTTCAAAAATCATTGTTACCTGTGCTATTTAAATGTAATAAATTACATCAGAAGAATAATGTACTGTTGCTGAACCCATTATTACAACTATTGGAACTTCGATAACATAAACAGGATTTTCTCCAATATCAAACATAATTCTTACAAGCCATTATATGGTCTCAACAAGAGCTGTCGGTAAGCATTGATAAATGCCCCAAAAACGTCTGTCAAGGATTTAACCATTTTAAGTAGGTTGAAACCAATTATCATATATACTCAAATGTTTTAAACCATCTACCCACACAAAATTTCAAAATTATGAAATTGTACAGACATTCAATTTTAAAAAAAAATAATCTGCTATTTTAGTTTTTTATTCAACACACAAACTTCTCAGCTGTTATCTGCCACAGAGCGTATAATTAAGGAAATTATCAAAAACACCCACATAAATATATTTCAGAAAATCGTATTTTAAAACCTGTATCTGTTTAACTAAAAAAACAATCTAATGAATGGATCACTTATTTGTTTCTAAAAATATCCAGTTCTTTACCTTGTATAAATAATTTTCATGGATTTTATTTGAGAGCATTATATCACCAAATCACGAAATTATCACAGCATGAACAAGGTAACAGGAAATTATGAAATATTTCTCCTGAAGATGAATTTACATAAGAATATCACAGCAAACAAGTTATGTTACATTTAAGTCATCTTGTTTAAAAAATGAAACTTTCCAAAATGACTAATTAAAAAAAATTAATTAAAACTATAAGGGTAGAGAAAATTAACTCCTATACAATAGGCATCATATAAAAGACAGTTTTACTGATAAAACTAAATTGTGTGTGTGTGCATGTATGTGTGCATGCATCATTTGTATGTATGTGTAAATGCATTGTGTGTGTGTGTGTGTGTGTGTGTGTGTGTGTGTGTGTGTGTGTGTGTGCCTCATCAGAATAGCTTCCTACAATTTCTAAATTCTTGTTTATGTGTCAATGTTAAAAAAATATAAAATGAAGTCATCGCAGAATCTAACATGCATTAAGACATTCTCTCACCAACTACCTAGAAGCTGTGATGGCTGAGTGGTAAAGACGTGAAACTTAAAACTCCAGGGTCGCACTGCAGTGGGCCACAAATGAGAAAAGATTTTCCTTGTTGCAGGCCTTTACTGGTTGGCTTGGAACAAGTTAAACATTTTGCAATATTTATCTGCTACATTGCAGATGAATGAACCAGCACTTAAAACCTCACTATAAGTGCACACTATAACAATGCAGATCAGTAACACTTGCACATTTATGCAATACATAGACTTGTTTTTAGATTAATCCTCAAAATTAATTTAAAGAACTGCCCACCATGAATAGCTAAAAACTTATGACATGATGTGATGTAAAACAACATTCAACCAACAAACCAACCAACTCTTACCTACTGTTACCATCTCTACCAATCTATTTATTATACTATATATTGATCTTCATTTAGTTAAAAAAAAAAAAGTTATAATTGAAAAAGGCTGTTTTATTCTTTCCATATTTTTGCCATCATTTGTATTCATTTTGAAGTGAAATTATCTTACATTAGGGATAACAGATAAAATCTTTACAAAAAATACAAGAGAAATGTTATGTAAAAACCAGATACCCTTTGTGAGTAGAGTAGAGTAGAGTAGAGTAATGGTATTTTATGTCAAAGTCAAGAGTCTTTATTGAGGCAGTCAATTGATGGAGAAAACAAATGCCTAAAGAAAACAAACATATTGGGCAAACCAATTGAATAATTGCTGTCTAGAAGTGGAGTAATTGTGTTTTACACCCAAGTCAAGATTTTTTCACTTACTGTAAATGTATTTATTTTAGAGTGTATTAATTTTCGTGGAATTATGAAATAAAGAGTCAATTTTGGAATAATGGAGAAAATTGGAGTGCCCAGAGAAATTCACTGAATTTAGACTAGGGAAAATAAGAAACTTTCTCACCCTAGGATCTGTCAAGAATTCAATCCTTTGCTAAGAAGCACTGTAACCTGTAAGCTAGCGTTTCATACCACTAGGCCACTAAGGTCAAGAATTTTACTTGTAAGCCAGTACTTCATACCAATAGGCAACTAAGATCAAGAATTTTACTTGTAAGCCAGTACTTCATACCACTGGGCCACTAAGGTTAAGAATTTTACTTGTAAGCCAGTACTTCATACCACTAGGCCACTAAGGTTAAGAATTTTACTTGTAAGCCAGTACTTCATACCACTGGGCCACTAAGATCAAGAATTTTACTTGTAAGCCAGTACTTCATACCACTGGGCCACTAAGGTTAAGAATTTTACTTGTAAGCCAGTACTTCATACCACTAGGCCACTAAGGTTAAGAATTTTACTTGTAAGCCAGTACTTCATACCACTAGGCCACTAAGGTTAAGAATTTTACTTGTAAGCCAGTACTTCATACCACAAGGCAACTAAGATCAAGAATTTTACTTATAAGCCAGTACTTCATATCAAAAGGCAACTAAGATCAAGAATTTTACTTTTAAGCCAGTACTTCATACCACTGGGCCACTAAGGTTAAGAATTTTACTTGTAAGCCAGTACTTCATACCACTGGGCCACTAAGGTTAAGAATTTTACTTGTAAGCCAGTACTTCATACCACTAGGCCACTAAGGTTAAGAATTTTACTTGTAAGCCAGTACTTCATACCACTAGGCAACTAAGATCAAGAATTTTACTTGTAAGCCAGTACTTCATACCACTAGGCAACTAAGATCAAGAATTCTACTTGTAAGCCAGTACTTCATACCACTGGGCCACTAAGGTTAAGAATTTTACTTTTAAGCCAGTACTTCATACCACTACGCCACTAAGGTTAAGAATTTTACTTGTAAGCCAGTACTTCATACCACTGGGCCACTAAGGTTAAGAATTTTACTTGTAAGCCAGTACTTCATACCACTAGGCCACTAAGGTTAAGAATTTTACTTGTAAGCCAGTACTTCATACCACTAGGCAACTAAGATCAAGAATTTTACTTGTAAGCCAGTACTTCATACCACTGGGCCACTAAGGTTAAGAATTTTACTTGTAAGCCAGTACTTCATACCACTAGGCCACTAAGGTTAAGAATTTTACTTGTAAGCCAGTACTTCATACCACTGGGCCACTAAGGTTAAGAATTTTACTTGTAAGCCAGTACTTCATACCACTGGGCCACTAAGGTTAAGAATTTTACTTGTAAGCCAGTACTTCTTACCACTAGGCCACTAAGATCAAGAATTTTACTCAAGTCTGTAATCAAACCTTGGTGGTTTCTCTGGGCACTCTGGTTTCCTCCATTATCTCTAAACTATATGTCTTTATAATCTAAAGAATCTTGACTAAAGAACAACTAATACTCTAGCCTATATAACAGGATGTTTGAAATACAGTTTCTGAGAGAAAAATCTCTGTAAAATGCTGATAATATTTTTTTTTCTAAGTACTCCGGTTTCCTCATTTTCTCTTATTGTACAAGTGAAATAATTTTGAAATTGGTTGTAAAATGCTATTCTACCCACCTTTCACTTTGAGTTAGTGAGAATATCACCATATTACTATGCAATTAAGACTAAAACAAAATAAATTACAGGTGAGCTAAACTACCTGTTATAACATATCTGAGCTAATTAACTCAACAGTGGAGATAATTAAGGTGTAAAACCTGAACATCTTGAGAATTGGCAATTTAAATAACAGCCTTCTCATGTACCATTTAACAACTGATTTTTCATTTTAACCCAGATTTTCACTGGTTCATACTTTTGTTGTTCACTGTATACCAGGTAGACATTTTAATATAATTTTTTGTAAACTTCTACCTCTTATATTCTAATTATCTTCTCAACTTACAGGTAATTCAAAAATACAAAAATATTCAATGGATGATTATGACTCAGTTTAACTTTTATAAAGTAAGCAAATAAATCTATACAAAAGATTTTTCTTAAAATAAGAATACAAAAAGAAAATTTAAGGTATCAGCCATTATCAACTATGTTAGAAAAACCCTTTTAAGTGAAATATTAGCCATCATAGTCAGTTGTAAACTAAGTGATATATGGGACTACTGGTCTTTTTGGACTAGCCAAATCTTCATTCTAATGAGTACAAAAAAATATTAGTAGGACAAAGGGAAACTATTCTTTTTTTCTGTTTTGTGAGCTATTTGATCTGATTCTGATTAAATAATTTTCTCAATGTAAGTTGTGAAGCACCATTGGCAGAGTAATATGAAGCACACACAAATCACAAGACCTCTTGTCGTGTAGGCTGACAGTGTGTGAGATTCCAGAATAAGCCAGTTAGCTAGGTACTTACTACCATTCACTAGTTTTCTTAAAATTATTATGGCTCTCTTTGCCTACATGATTCAGGAAATCAAAGTCTGGATATAAGTGAAAATTACAATTTTTTGCCAGGACCTGAAACTTCTTTCTATTTTTATTCATTTAGCAACTATAATTTCAGACAATGACATCACCATTCATAAGCCATACTTCTTTAAATTTATATTTAGAGGTTAGACTAAGCTGACAATTCATGCCATTCTATTCTAAATCAAACAAAGCCAACACAATTCAAAAACCATGGTCTTTTACTTCTCTATTTTAATTTTTTTTAAAAATATATTCCATGTCTGACTTAAGCCTATAATGAGAACATAAACCATATTTCTTTTTTAAAATTTTAAAATAAATATTTTCAGGTCAGACTGCTCCTGACTATGACACTATTCTAAGACATGATTCATAAACTATGTTTTTTTTAATTTTTCTTTTAATAATTTTTTTTTTTTTTTTTCAAATATTTCCAGGTCAGAGTGAACTGGTCTTTTGTTATGAAGACAAAAAAGATAAAATTAAGAGACAGTAAAAATTTCAAATTCAGGTAAGAATTCAATGAAGTCAAAATATGTATAAATAAAAATAAAATCCCAAGGTAAGCATATGAACTCTTAAGACAAAACAAAATCAGAAATTTGTTTATGAACAAAAGTAATTTTTTCCGGTGTAACAATGGTTTCAGAGAGCATAACTCTCTCTAGCGATTGTTAATCAATTTTGTAAACAAGTGTGATATTATTAGTTGCTTAATTCTGCATAAAACAATTTCACTAATAATTTAGTTTCATTTGACCCTTTGCATGACTGGAAAAAGAACATCTGAACACTTTCCCCAATGGAATAAATTCACTGATACACTTATTGACAGAAGGGATTTTCTAATTGGTAGAACACTGAATCTGACATCATGTGACATTATATCAAATCTCTATGGAAACAATTTCTCCACAACAATGTTAAATTTTGAAATTTGACATTTTGTTAAGCACCAGCATCTGTCCTTCAAATCTGGGATGTGACAACCCCAAAATGCAAAATGGTAAGCTGACATTTAAAAAGCATCTTTGTTGTCAAGAAAACTGAAAAGAAATATAACTTTTTATATCGATACAGTTTATTACAAGTAGCTTAAAATATTGATTAATGATACAAGTAAGTGGGTGGATTTTGTAAAATGCTTTTATTCAATTTTGTAAAAACCCTCAATTTTATCAAAGTAATGAATGAAAGCATAAATGTTTCACTTATAAATCCTTCAGTTTCATCAATCTACTAACTGTGCAAAGAAATATAACAAGACAATTTGCTTAAAACAAAAAACCCTTATCATTAAAAATACTTTAAATTTTGTCTACTGAAGGATATCAGATCGTCATAACAACGGTAATCTGGTTTAACTAAAGACCGTGATCTATTAAATGCTTGTAACCAAAATCTTAAAACATGGGCTTAATGATGCAGAATCTTAAAAACTCTTACAGTAAACCAAACAGGAAATGAACAACAAAATTAACTTCTTTTACATAAGAGCGGAATCCTTAAATCTAAATTTTCGAGTTCGGCAGTGGATATAATTAGCACAAATAAGAATAAAATTATAAAATATGCCTCAGAACAGATTCATGTAGGTAATGAGGAAAATAAGAAAGTTAAATTGATATTCTATACAGCAAAGTGACCTGTTTATAAATGAACTATGTAATGACATAATCAGTCAATAATCAAGTAAAATTTTGTGGTCAAGATGTTTCTTTTTACTAGATTGAGGCAGCTAGTTTTGAACAGAAAATGAACAAGAGATTTTGTTTGTTCTTCCTTTTAAAAGTGCAAATATTGTCGCATGATCAAACTGTAATGTAATGTTGTGACCAAGCATGCTTTGTTTCAGTGCAAACTAAAGGCAATTTCTAGGTGCTAGCTCGCTAATGGAGACAGCATCTTTTAAGATTTTTGCTCTACTAGTCCATTATTCTCAAACCAGTTATATAGACAGTAACAATGTAAAATGTAAACTCCTTATAAACGCTCATAAAGAGCCACTGCTACTCCACTTTTCTCAACAGATGTAATAAATATATAATATTACTCTATTCCAGAAAAAAAAAAGAACCAAAAATGATTTTACCCAGCATTCATGTAGAAATAAAGTGTTAGGTCTTAACACTTTTAATTTTAAATTATTTCTTCCATTTGTATTCTCAAATAAAATTTTAATTTTGACTGAAAAAGCCTAAAGATGACAGAATCATTCCATTTTGAACATTTTTATACAAATATTTTACATAGAATTTCATGGAAAGGAGGTACAAAAGTCCTATCTGCTAATCATGCCATTTTGTACATTTTTGTACCAATATTTTACATAGAATTTCATGGAAAGGAGGTACAAAAGTCCTATCTGCTAATCATGCTATTTTGAACATTTTTGTACCAATATTTTACATAGAATTTCATGGGAAGGAGGTACAAAAGTCCTATCTGCTAATCATGCTATTTTGAACATTTTTCGTACCAATATTTTACATAGAATTTCATGGAGGAGGTACAAAAGTCCTATCTGCTAATCATGCCATTTTGAACATTTTTGTACCAATATTTTACATAGAATTTCATGGGAAGGAGGTACAAAAGTCCTATCTGCTAATCATGCCATTTTGAACCTTTTTTTACCAATATTTTACAAAGAATTTATGGGAAGGAGGTACAAAAGTCCTATCTGCTAATCATGCCATTTTGAACATTTTTGCACCAATTTTTTACATAGAATTTCATGGGAAGGAGGTACACAAGTCCTATCTGCTAATCATGCCATTTTGAACATTTTAATTCCAATATTTTACATAGAATTTCATGGGAAGGAGGTACAAAGTCCTATCTGCTAATGATGCTATTTTGAACATTTTAGTTCCAATATTTTACATAGAATTTCATGGGAAGGAGGTACAAAGTCCTATCTGCTAATCATGCCATTTTGAACATTTTAGTTCCAATATTTTACATAGAATTTCATGGGAAGGAGGTACAAAAGTCCTATCTGCTAATCATGCCATTTTGAACATTTTTGTACCAATATTTTACATAGAATTTCATGGAAAGGAGGTACAAAAGTCCTATCTGCTAATCATGCTATTTTGAACATTTTCGTACCAATATTTTACATAGAATTTCATGGGAAGGAGGTACAAAGTCCTATCTGCTAATGATGCTATTTTGAACATTTTTGTACCAATATTTTACATAGAATTTCATGGGAAGGAGGTACAAAGTCCTATCTGCTAATCATGCCATTTTGAACATTTTAGTTCCAATATTTTACATAGAATTTCATGGGAAGGAGGTACAAAAGTCCTATCTGCTAATCATGCCATTTTGAACATTTTTGTACAAATATTCTACATAGAATTTCATGGAAAGGAGGTACAAAAGTCCTATCTGCTAATCATGCTATTTTGAACATTTTCGTACCAATATTTTACATAGAATTTCATGGGAAGGAGGTACAAAGTCCTATCTGCTAATGATGCTATTTTGAACATTTTTGTACCAATATTTTACATAGAATTTCATGGGAAGGAGGAACAAAGTCCTATCTGCTAATCATGCCATTTTGAACATTTTTGTACCAATATTTTACATAGAATTTCATGGAAAGGAGGTACAAAAGTCCTATCTGCTAATCATGCCATTTTGAAGATTTATGTATCAATATTTTACATAGAATTTCATGGGAAGGAGGTACAAAAGTCCTATCTGCTAATCATGCCATTTTGAACATTTTTGCACCAATATTTTACACAGAATTTCATGGGAAGGAGGTACAAAAGTCCTATCTGCTAATCATGCCATTTTGAACATTTTTGCACCAATAGTTTACATAGAATTTAATGGGAAGGAGGTACAAAAGTCCCATCTGCTAATCATGCTATTTGAACATTTTAGTTCCAATATTTTACATAGAATTTCATAAGAAGGAAGTACACAAGTCCTATCTGCTAATCATGCCATTTTGAACATTTTTGTACCAATATTTTACATAGAATTTCATGGAAAGGAGGTACACAAGTCCTATATCTACTAAAGAAGGATATAGTTGAGTTAAGTGTTTTATTATGAGCCAGTTCACATTAATATACTCATGTCTAGATAGTAAGTTCTTCAGGAATGGAAGATCATCACCACAATAAATTTATACCCAAACATATATGAGAGAGAGAGAGAGAGAGAGAGAGAGAGAGAAGAGAGAGAGAGAGAGAGAGAGAGAGAGAGAGAGAGAGAGAGAGAGCAACATACATATCAAAGATATATTTCTATTATTTAGGTCATATTCACATTAGTTCACATAACCTTTCCAATATGGCATTGCGGGTTTGTTTTTCATTTTCTATTCTATGTAGCCATTTATCATAAGTTCTCTGCAGTTTGATCGATATGTAAACTTATCCTGTATATGAATTATGTAACACTCTATCATATGGCATCATCATTTTTTTTTTCATTAAGTATAGGAGAATTTTGATAACTTAAATATTGTTTCATATTCCTTATAAGGATATCTCAAACATCAATAACTCCCAAAGGTGTTTTCTGGAATAACATTGATATTTCAAAACTCAATAAATCTAGATGTTGTTTTCTGGATGGAATAAGATTGATATCTCAAATTTTGATAACAACCAATGTTGTTTTTAGAATACCAATCCTGGTACTATCTCAATCTTAAATAACTCCTACCATTGTTTATTGACATAACATTATTATCTGAAAATGTCAACAACTCCAAGCATTGTTTTCTGGAATAATAAAGATATAAGATAACTTTAAAAACTCAAATTTTGTTTTCTGGAACAACATGGATGCCTAAAAATAATTTTTCAGTCAACAGCATTTTTTTTGGTAATTATTATTTATTTATTTATTTATTTATTTATTTATTTATTTATTTATTTTTTTAAATTATCTTTTTGGAAAAAAAAATTAACATCTTTTTTAATTTGATGATTTCAGTACCACTAGTATTAAACAGTAGAGTGGAGAGGAGTTTTGAGTTTTTTTTTCCTTCCCCCACTCCCACTTACATGTATATTGGGGTAACCAGTTTTGTACTGGTGGAAGAACTTAACCACATTTAACCATACTTAACCACCATGCCATGGCATTTACATTCGTAAAGTCGACTTCAATACTATGACCTTTACAAATGGTTTCAGATTTTAGATATTATATTTGACTTCATGTCAATTACTTATACTGTAAATATCGAAATTCATCTCCTAAATTTTTTTAACAGTTCTTTTACATACCTTTATAAAGAGATACTACAGATCAGATAGGAACTAGTTTTTATCTGGAAATTCTATTTTTAGATGATATGCTAAAAAAATTTCTACAACAATAAAGAATGCCCTTGTTAAAAACCTCAGCTTAGCTACTTGACTGGACAACTTCCAATATTTACATTAAAACTTTGTACAAATTCTCCTTAAAGTACCAATTGTACACTAGAAGCTAGACCCTTTAAATTAAATTTAAATCACCCAACTACTTGAAATAATAGAATCAAACCAAGATCATTTTTAATTTACACTTAATTTTATTAAAAAATTTTTTTTAAAGTTTTACCATACAATTTAACTGAAATATGACCTAAAAATCAAAAATATATTCACACTCTGTTTTTTTTTTTTTTTTTTAACTTCACAACCTTTACCATAATATCAATGTAGCAGGATGAGCTAGTCGTGATAATGTATGAACTAGATATAACAGAGTTATTTATTGCCAGACTTTCTTGTCAAACCTTTTAGCCTTGTTGTATGTAGAGCACTTACTTATCACCTGGAAGAACCAGGTTTGATCCTCATTCTAGTCACTGGACAAGAAAGTGGTTCCTTTCAGGTGTTTCCTCCTACCCATTACATTGGCACCCAACAAATAACTAATGGAGGGATTGTGTGAGATTCCCAAGGTTAAATCTCAAGACAACAGGGAGGGATGTAGCGTGGCTAAGCTAGTATTGGTATTGCAGTGCTGTATTTAGCAGATGTAAGAGTGATTTATTGCCAAACTTTCTGGAGCTTTGTGGTGGAGCTATTGCCGATTACTTTAAAGGGTCAGGTTTGATAACCAGCCTGAGCACTCAGCCAGCAGACCTGCCAACCCCCTGGACAACTATTCAGTAAGATCAAAGACATTTTTCAGTAAGATTGCACCAGTTTCAGTAAGATTTTACAAAAGTCAGTTTCTCCATAATCCGCCAGATCTGCTTTGTGTATGCTCATTTTTGAGATGTGACATTAACCGCGTGAAACTTTAAAATCACACAGATGCTTGATTATTACACTTCAGAATGTCAGGAAAAGATAAAAATCAGAAGAAAACATGCCGTATCCGTACAATTGTAAGACGTAAAAATTTTCAGCAATTTTCAGTTAAAACTACGGAAAAAATCGTAAGGGTTGGCAGGTCTGAGCAAGGTGTGCAATATGTTTTACAGGATATCACTGTGTCTGCATCAATTTTCCAGTAATTTTTAATCATCACCTAAACAGTTGTGCATTACCATTTTTTTCACAACTTTTTTATAAAACAATTCAAGAAACCAAGCTCACATTTGATCTCTTTAGTCTTGTGAATAACTTCAATATTATTAATGCAGCTTAAAAAATTAACCCTCACCCCTCCTTAAGTAATCCTAATGAGAGAAATTCCAGTTTTCCCAACCATTTCAGAATGCAATGCCTGAATATAAAAGAAATAATATTGAGTTGGTTGACTTACAAACCCTTTTCAAATTATGTAGAAAAAACTAGGGTGTAAATTAATGTTGATCAATGTTTAAAGAAGTAAAAAATACCACAACAGATAAAGTCTTGTATATAAGTACATGAAACAGACTTTAGACAAACATCCTGACTGAGTTAAAACTTTTGTCTAAGTTACTGGTTTGTAAACAGTAAAATTTACATATATAACCATAGAATAAACAGACAAAGTTGTGAAGATGTTTCAAGCAAACTTTTTATTTGAATTTGGGTCTATGATTTATATTAATAAAACACCTGTGTCAGGTTTTATCTGTTTTACCTGTATCTACCTGTGCAGACATTTAATGTATTCTCCATGACAAGGGGTGAATTAAAAACTTTCAGTTTCAAAAAAATGTGACTTTATTTTCCATCCTATTATATTCCCTTCATTGTAGTTTGTATTCATGTTTTGTTTTGCTTTCTTTTTTTGTCCTGGCCCTTGGTTTCACAATTACTCCTTAACTAAAATTTTCTTTAACTTAAATTTTGCAATCTTTATAATTTGGTTAATTGTTAAGATTTTTAGAAATTTAAGGTATCATTTTAAAGATGTCTTCAAGGTTATAACATCTGTAGTTAGTTTGATCTCAAATGTTTATTTGTAATTAAAAAAGAGATCGCCAAAATTTGCTACATCTAAGTTAAGGAATAATTGTGTTATTATTATTTTTATTTGTCTTGGCTAAAAGGTACAGATATTTAATGGAGTAATGATGATTATGCTCCAGTCGACTCTTTCATTAAATGGGGTCTCGGTGGCCAAGTGGTCTAAAGCATGCGCTTACGGATCACGTGCCTCTCACCGCCTAGGTTTGAATCCCACTCGGGACAGATCTTAGTGTGAGAAAGTTTGTCAGTTCGCTTGCCAAAGGTCAGTGGTTTTCTCTGGGCACTCCGGTTTCCTCCACCATCCCAGAACTGACCACCTCAAAATAAGTGAAAGATTCTTGACTGGGGCATAAAACACCATTACTCAACTCCACTCTACTCTTTCATTAATATTGAGGCAGCCAATTCTTGAGTAGTGGAGAAACTGGAGTACTCAGAGAAAACCACCATCCTTCGGCAAGCAATCTTAACAAACATTTTCACACCAGGATTGAATAAAGAACAGAGTTGCCATAACTGTAAGCTGGCCAGTGATCGATCATGAGTGGAATAATTGTGTTTAACACCCATTTCTAGATATATCAAGCTGGTCAGTTCTTGGATGGAAGAGGAAACTGGAATACCAGGACAATTGACAAACTTTCTCACTCTAGGATTTGCCCGAGCAGAAATGAAACCTAGACAGTGAGAGGCACTGTGATCCGTAAGAAGACCCCACCATGCAATATGATCAATGAACATTGAGGAAATTTATCTCAAATAGGTTTTTCATGCAGAATATTTTCTGGAAGAATTGATGATATATGTATCTCATGTTTTTACTTTATAAAATAACTGATGATTTGGGCAGCTGTTTAATGGTTTGCTTATTAATAGCTTTAATCTAATGACAAAAAATTTTAGTCACATAAGTATACTCACCCAAGGCTACTATTGACCATAACTGAATTTTGTCCGTAATTGTTGCTTCAATATACATGATATATAATGAAGACGTCGTTGTACGCAAAGAACTTATTGCAGCCATACAAATTAAAACTGCAGATACATTTGATAGGATTGTTTAGTTTTAAAAAAAAATGTGAAGCCATGTTAATTATCAGTAATATTATAGTTTGTTGTAGATAAACTGATGTGTTAAACCCGAACTGTCATTAAATATTAAGTTTTTGTTTAAATTTGAGATATGTGGGTTAGTTACGTTGTTCTTTCAACAGCTGTTGTGAAATGATAGGTAGTGACTTTAATTTACATAATTAATCAGAACTGGTAAAATTAAATTTTGTAATATTAGTTGTATTAAATATGACATAAAGAGCTGACAAGAAGAAAAGGATGTTACTCACTGTCACATAATCATTTAATAAACAGACGAGATTAATCAACTAATGAAGAGGATAAGACTTTAATTAATAATTAACTCAGACAGTAAGTGTAATTAGAGCCTAATATTGGTATATAGAGGATCCTTAGAATAATCAATTCTCACACAGCAGTGTTGCTGTCAAAAGATTTCTAAGTTCTTGGTTATGGGTTCTACTGCTCTACTGCTGGAGAGCTCGAGGACAATTTTAAAATTTGATCTTGTGACCTTGATGTTTGACCTACATAGTCTACATTTTCTCTTAAACTTCATTCACATGGGTAAAAAATACATCTCCCTAGCAGAAGCCTTTTTGGTTGCCAGAATGCAAGAAATTCAATTTGCTGATACAAACAAAAATCCAGTTGTCCATGATCGCAAAAGGTCTTGGGCTTCACACCCAAGAGACCTTACTACTTTTGCCATTTACTGATCCCAAAACAAAAATCCAGAGGCCTAGAATCCAAGGTGTTTGGCTTCACACCCAAGGTACCTGACACCACTTCTGCAATTTACCAATTCAAAACATAAATCCAGTGGCAAGAGGTGTTGGACTTTACACCTAAAAACTCCCATGGTCCAGAACCATGTGTTCACAGGCTTCTCATACCATTTTAAGGATTTCTCTTCAATTGACAAAGGATTTGTCTTTGATTTAGGCCTATACTGTTTGAAAAACATCTTGGATAGTTTTAGATGAAATCTTTGGCTTGATACTTGTGTTTCCATTACAAATCAATAATGGAAGACATACTAATGGAAATGTTTTGATTGGTAAATCGTTGATTGGATGTTTATTAAATTGAGTATAGAGTGCCTGTTACTTTCGCTGTCCACCCCCTCAACGAGCCTCTAATTCATACACTACAGATCAATGTCCACTAATTAAGATTTAAAACAATTAAGTAATATGAGAAGAAAACGGGTCAAATCAATATTTGTTGATACCTTAAAAATCAAATTTAATGGAGGGAGCAGAAAAAGAAAAGTACAAACAGTGGTCTGGATAATATGATATTGACTAATGTAATCAATTTAATGATTAACAGACAGTCTAATCTTTCTATAGAAATCATACATAGCTGATATGTCTATCTATTAGACAAGCACATTATTTATGAGAGAGAGAGAGAGAGAGAGAGAGAGAGAGAGAGAGAGAGAGAGAGAGAGAGAATTTGCCTTTGTAACTTGTTTAAAAAAGTTTTTTTTTTAAAGATTTGTATTCAGAAAGTGAAAAAAGTATCAGTGTCACACAGTAAATGCTGTATTAAATTTTATAACACAGAACAGGCATGCAATGCTATTCATTCATTTCTCTGCCTTAAAAGAGAGCCATGTTTTTTCTCCACAATGACTGACAATGATAATAAACAAGAGGTGTAATTGGTTCATTATATAGAGTTTGATCCATTAGTGTTCTATACCAGGTGAAGTGCAGTTTTGATATGTTCATGTTAATGGTTAAAACTCTTCCTGAATATAGTTACTAAAGTATCCTGTTTTCCTTACCAAATAAAACTGTTATGAAAATAATGCATGCAATGTTCCTGCAATTTTGAGAGGCACCTTGCAGGATAATTCATTTAACAGTTAAAGAATGCTGCAATAAAAAGTTTAAGAAATTAAAATGAAAATACAAGCTCAAAACCAGCTCAGTGTATTCTAACAAGAACTTGTTTATTAAATATCTTGTTTAAAGAAATACCATAGCTTGGGCTCAGAATTCTGGCCCCAGTTTCACAATCATTTACTCAACTGAGTGTAAACTCAACTCAAATATTCCCATTTTTCTCTCATCAATATTTGAAAAAAATTAAGTCTTATGACACAATGTTTTGTTTTGCTCAACTAAACTACACTAAACAATTTAGATATAACATTAGATACTTAATTTTAACTTTACATTTTAATTTTGAAATATTCCCGAATATGAGATGAGTGTACACTCAGTTGAGTGAACAATTGTGAAACTGGGGCCAGGATTCATAAATCTGCTCTTTTTAACCATTTGTCATTTAACTTCTACATTCACAAAATTAAATAGACTTAAAACTCATGCAAAATAATAAAAGTCATATCTACAATGTGTTGTAGGAAAATGGTGAAAAATTGTTAGTGAAATCTTACCAGTTTAACCTTGTAACATTGTCGGAAAATAATTTTAGAAAAATGAGAAGGTATACCATTTTATCTAAAAACAATCTTTCAATAAAATGGATAATTTATGTTTGAGAAGGTCCTAAATCTGCCCTAAACTAAGCGATAAATGACCATGATATATAGCTATAATATGGCAACCCTCAGGTCATGACCCTGCTTGACCGTTGTCCAGACAGATATATCAGACAGATGAATGAAACAGATTAACCTTCTGACCAGTTAGTTTACACCTTTTTCTTACTGACTTGTGAATTAGCATGATGTTTTTTTTAACCCCAAGGCAAAATGGAAACCAAGCAGTGTTGGTATGATATATGGGCAAAAAATATGAAATAAATATGCACATTATTGTTTTTATATACAGGTCAGGAATGGAGAAATATTTTTTTTAAAAAAAGAGCTATTTTTGAAATATAGATACACTTTCATAAGAGAACTGTTAAAATATTGAAATTTATGGACAAACGTGTAAATTTCTAAATAAGATTTCACTTGTCGATAGAGATTATAATAAGATGGATGATACAGGCTTTTAAAATAAATAGTTTTGGTTTTTGCTAAAGGCTGCAAATTTAAACCCCAGCTGTGTCCCAGTGAATATATTTTAACTTTTAACAGTCTGTTACCACCAGTTAATAATCCTGCTTAAGTCCAAAATTATGAAAACAGAATTGCCTGCTTGAATATTTTTTTTCATTTTTTTTTTTCACTTTCTCTTTATTTCCTCCTTGAATAAATTTCAACAGGTGCTGAAATTGAAATATGAAGAGGAATAAGAGTAATGGTGTTTTAGGCTCCAGTGAAGATTTTTCCACTATGTCTAGATAGTAATTTCTAGGATGGTGGAGGAAACTGGAGTGTCTGGGAAAAAACACTCACCTTCAGCAAGCTAACAAAAACTTTTTCACACCAAGATCCGCCTAACAGGATTCAAACCTAGGCAGGGAGAGGCACTGTGATTAATAAGTGTGTGCTTTACACCACTTGGTCACCAAGACCACCAAAGCCCCAAGATGATATGAGAAACATGAACTAATGATGTCAGATTTTCATGGCCAAATATAACTCAGAAATGTAAAATTAATCATGGATTGAATTTACAAGTCTTAGAATAATAATGAACAGTTGATATTAGGTACCAGTACTTAAAGCCATAAGTAACTTTGTTCTATTTAGACACAGGATAAAAAATGACAGCATAGCAATATTAGTTCTTGTAGATGCTGGCTCTTTTTTTCGGTACTTAAAGCCACAAGTAACTTTGTTGTTAAACACAGGGTAAAAAAAGGCAGCATTGCAATATTAGTTTTTGTAGATGCTGGCTCTTTTTTTTCAGTACTTAAAGCCACAAGTAACTTTGTTCCGTTTAGACACAGGGTAAAAAAAGACAGCTTAGCAATATTATTTCTGTTAAATCACTACTTGTAGATGAATGGCGTTTCGACCACAATTAAGAATCTTCAATTACGTCAAGATGGATATGGCATTTTCTAAAAATTATAAGAGAAACTGAAACAAACTGACCTTTGGGTGAACTGACAAAAAAAAAAAAAAGATGTCATAAGGAGGAAAAATGTAAAAAGTTCTCTTTTCAAAAGAAATTAATTAGAAATAAAACCAAAACCACTTATGATATGGTTCCCAGCATGTACTGCCCTGAGGGGACTGAGAATGAAAGTAAAAAATATGAACTTCTGAACACCATAATATATACAACTATAAGGTATTTGTTGCACCCTTATTTATCATTAAAAGGTTGTCTTAAGCCTATAGAACTTGTCAAGCTATTGCTTATCCATGTTCCAATAGCATAGCATATTTGAATCCACTTAAAAAGGGACATGAATATTCTGCAATATTAACCCTTCCTTAAAATTGTTTGTACATATTCATTTTAAGACAGGAAGAGTGGAGTCAAGTGAAGTAATAATTCACCCTGTCAAGATTCCTTACTTATATTGGGGTGGTCAGTTTTGGGATAGTGAAGGAAACTTCAGTACAAGAGAAATTACTGCCCTTTGGCAAGCATAATGACAAACTTTCTCACACTGGGACCTGCTTGAGTGGGATCCCAACCTAGGCAGTAAGAAGTGCTCAGTAAGACCACTTGGCCAGCAAGGCCGTAGACAGGAAGACTTGAGCAACATTGTTAGTCAGTCATTTTTTGTCAAACCCTTATTGTTTGTATGGAAGTTTATTGTTTCCACTGAATATTGAATCCCATTATATGACAGTTTTTCCTTAAAATGCTTTCAGGAATTGAAGTAGTTAAGTGTTTTCCAAAATGTTTGAGGGTTGATCACATGGAACCCTTGTGAACCTCCTTTGTTGTCTTAATTGTTTTACTCTCAAGGCACACTGCACATCCAGGCTTGACTTTAAATCATGAATATATCTACAGTCTTTTTTTAAAAATGTACATTGTAAATTATATTAGATGGTAATGTCTCAATATAAGTTATGATAACATCTAATTTTTAGATATACACCAAATCCGTAACAACAAGCATGAACAATAATAAATTCTAGCCACAAAACATGTATTTCTAATCAACAAAATATTTGGGATTAGAAAAGCATTGTGTAAAAAATAATATGAATCATATGTAAAATTCATCTAAAGGAAATCTTGTAGGTAAAATCCTAATTCATACATGAATGCATCTTAGGAATAAGGGAAATCTGAATTCATCAAACATCAAACTTATTGAATTTTGAGATCATAAGAATGGGTCAGGGAAGGTTATTCCAGTTGTCGTTTTTTCCAGGATTTATTAGATAATAATAAAAGTAAAATGATTATTGAATACCCTCAGATGACAAAGAAATCATTAAAATTGGGTTTCAGTAAGAGTTACTTGTATGCAAACATAAAAATGTTTTAGAACTATAAAAATCTGATTGAGAAATGATAACTTTGAACTTTCTTACCTTCTTTTTTCGATGTTGAAGAGTTCAAAAGGGATTTCAGAATAAGCCCACAAATTAAAGTAACACATTTCAATCAGAATGATCTATATACCAGTTTTTCTCATTTCTGAATTCACTGAATAAGCAAACATGTGAAAAGAGAGATTTTAGACATAATGTGTAGAGATAGAGATATAACTTGTCAGAGAGAGAGAGAGAGAGAGAGAGAGAGAGAGCGAGAGCGAGAGAGAGAGAGAGAGAGAGAGAGAGAGCAAACACTGGGTGGTCTTTCTTTAAAGGCATGTTGCAGAAAGGAAACCAGTTAAATTACCTAGTATGTGTGGATTGACAGTAAGATAGAATCAAGTAATTTAAAATCTTATTTGAGTGTTTCAAGCCTATGTTTCAAAGAATACACCGCAGATGATAATAACCAGAAGATGTTTATTAGACTACTCAAACAAGGTAAAAAGTAACAGAAATGTTGCCAGCTTTTTAATAGTGGAGGTAAACCCTGACAATGCAGCGGGTACAATGCAACATATAAAAGTTTCAAGTTTATTTTAGATCAACTTAACTCGTAACTCTTACATCCTATCCTAGAGATGAGTTATGTTTTTCACTCAAAAATTCTTTCATTTAAATCAAGACAGGAAGTCTTGAGATGGTGGAGGAAACTGGAATACCCAGAGAAAATTACTTGCCTTTCGCAAGCAATGTGACAATGAGTCAACATTACTTTTATAAGCCATGGTATTTAATTTTTCTACTTTTTCAAAAAACAATTTTAGTTTTTTACAAAGCTATGAAATTTATTTCAGCATACCAGTATATAATTTCTGCTAGGTGTAAATTGTTTTAAAAAAAAAACCACTTAATTTAAATCGCCCATTTTCATAGATCTTGTATCGAGATTAAAATTGATTCAAATTACGTAAGAAAGATAATGATTTCTAATTATACACTAAAATAAACCCTATGTGTAATTTGTTGAATTGAATATCATATCTTGGTAATGATTATATGCTCAAAATGAAATAAATACCATGTCATAAAAATTCCTTTTAAAAAAACACAAAACATGACATGAAAAAAGTTTTTTAAAAAACTTTTGAAAAGTCCCCTGTTATAAAAAGAGTTAAAAAATTACAACACAATGATGTATTTTATTGCAATTTATCATGATCATTATTAAATAAACTTGTTTTAAACAGTCTCAAATAGCAGATAAATCTGAATGGCTGCCAGCTTTGACAGGATATAACTTCCAATATTGTAATCCGATAACACCAGTATTTATATATATATATATATATATATATATATATATACCAAACATAAAAATTATAAAACCAGGCTAATAAATAATTTATTGTTTATTAGAGAAAAATAAACACACAATTCTATTTATTGTTTACACAAATCCAGGTTTAATTTGTTGAAAAAAATTGTTTTCTCCAAAAAAAAAAATAAAATGAAAAAACAATATTCAGTCATAAACAATATTTTTTATGAACCTAATTTGAAGAAATTTGAATAAAAATCTTTCAAACACAAATCCATCCCACATGCTACTTTTCTGTAGCACATATGGCAATGTGAAATTGATCGGCAGAGTGAGTGGTACTTTCACTGGGGATTGTGGGTATACCCATTACTTAAGAACTTTTTATATATGACATTTATCATTCTGCCCAATAAAGAACTGTAAACACCTTTAAAAATGAGAAGCAAAATAAGATGAAATGCTGAAAAACAAGACATCTTGGGTACTGCTCATATTTTACTAATATGTAAAAATGTTTTTTTTTTGTTTTGTTTTGTTTTGTTTTTTTTTTTTAAAAAAAAGGAAAGTATTGTAATAATCTATTATTTATTTATGTAATCTAACTTTTATTTTATTTATTTATTTATTTTATTTTATTTTATTTGGATTTGAGGGTGGTGGTGGTGCCTAGGAAAGAGACTTGTGTACACATATGATAAATTAAGTGGATATTATTACCTCCCCCCCCCAAAGAGAGAGAGAGAGAGAGAGAGAGAGAGAGAGAGAGAGAGAGAGAGAGAGAGAGAGAGGTGTTAAAACAAATCAAGTTTTTTGTCCTTTGGTTTTTTTTTAAATTAGTATAAAAATAATAATGATGAAAATATATGTCTACAATTTTTTATTATAAACAACCATAACTTCCTGTGAAAAAATATTAAACCAGAATGACATCCCATGTTTCAATCAGTGCCTAGTATAGTTTGGTAGGGATAAGTCTATTGGGGAACCAGTGAAAACTTACTTCCAGATGCATGAAAACAGACAGAACAAAGCAAAGTAAAGTAAAAATAAAGCTATTTATTTTATGTTTTTCGACAAGTATCAATCAATTTATCACCAAAACCCTTCATAATACCAAAAATCCAACTAATCAATGAGTGGCAATGAATGAAGGTTTTACTGTATATCCGTAATCAAATTTCACTTTCTTATGCTACAGACAGCTATGTATCACAAATGATCTATGTAGGGGTCTCATTGGCCAATTGGTCTAAAGCATGCAATTACTGATCAGGGTACCTCTCAATGCTCAGGTTTAAAATCCATTTGGGCAAACCATAGCATGAGAAAGTTTGTCAGTTTGGCTGTTTAAAGTCGGTGGTTATTCTATGACACTCTGGTTTCCTCCATCATCCCAAAACTAACCACTTAAATATAACTGAAAAATTCTTGTCGTGTGTAAAACACCATTATTTAACTCGATTACAATGTTCTATGAGCATTACAAACTCTATCATTTAGTCTGTTTCCAATACAAAAGTTGGCACCTGAACAAAGGTGTCAATAACATATGGTACTTTGATTCAACGTGACATAGATTAATGACAGCTAGATTGGTAACGGCCAAAAACAATGTACAAGGACACTGAAGACGACACATCTGATATACTTTTGAGATCTAGGTCTATGACAATATTTAATTAAGCAGAAGTATAAAATCCACATAGAGCTGTAACTAAAATCAATAATTATCCTAAAATGAACATGATAAACTAATACATTCTCAAAAAGATGTTAAATAAACTTAATTTTTTTTTTAAACTATCATACACAGAATTTACATTAATCCCTTTTTTCAACTGAGAAATCATTTACTATTTTTATTTCCAGAGTCAAGTAAAGTCAAATTTTAAGCTTAAATTAAAATTTCTTTCAATTATATACAGTTAGATTTATGATAGTGAAGAGAAAACTAGAGTTCCTAGGAAAATCACTCGTATTTTTACAACTAGACAGGCAAATAGGTGTTGAAAACCATGTATTTCACTTGAAACTCTGGTTTTCCCCACCAATAAATCAGCCATCAGAAATAATAATAATAATAAGAATAAAATAGAAACTTTATTAATTAATCTATCATTTGTTCAGTCAAATTGTTTTTTAAATCCGAAGAGACAATTTTACAGACTATATAGTGCAACTCAACCTTTTAAATCAAAGTTTTGAGAGTATACCATTTGCACAAACATAATAAGAAAATATTATGATTGGATTTTTTTTTACTACAAGTGGTGTACAGAAACACTTCCTCCGAAAAACTTCTTTGCTGTAACCCTTCACATGACTTTATTTAAAACAATGACAATTACAAATGTAAAATAATCTTGTAGGAATTTTTATGACACATTTTTTGAATGTCTAGACACCTGTTCAATCATAAAATTTGATATATCTTTGCTTTAAATTTTCCTACAAAAGAAATTAATTATTTCACTCATTTATTTCTTTCTAGAACAAAAATGAATACATTAAAATCTGAACATGACTAGAATTGTAATAAGTAAACAATTTATGATTAACTATAAGTGAATTTTGAAGACATTTAGGCCTTTGAATCGAGGCAATGAGCAGTGAGCAATCTTTTTCCTGCTGCTTTCAAGAAGACTGTATCCGCCAGACATAGGGCAATGATTTTTCAGATATCACAAACTCCACACACACACTTACACACAAATACATATACATAACACACACACACACACACACACACACACACACACACACACACACACACACACACTTAGATATGCAAACTTCTTGGAATGGACAATGGATAAACAGAGACTAGAAACTAGAATTGACCAAAATGTGAAAACACCCTATCTCCAAATTGATCCAGAGGCCATAGTTTTTTAAAAACAGGATTATTGCCCTTGCTTTTATGATGGAATTCACACTTATATGATATTATGTATCAAGCTAGAAAATTCTAAGATGAATAATTTTTAAAGTAGCCCTAACAATGAGTACAGTAGAACTTCGATAACTCAAACTTCGATATCTCGAATACCATGGATAACTTGAAGTCTTTATTTTGTCCCGACCGGTTATCTATATAAACTATATTAGGAAAACTTCAAAAACTCAATTTTTTTCTAACAATGTATGATCAATGGCCTGATTAATAAAATGATTAGAGAAATCACATATCGGTAATTAGGCTACCGTTATAGTAGAGAAATGAACCGAGTAGTTCTTGTTTTCTACTGTATTAATTAGTATCAATTAATGGATTAATATTCAGTACCGTCACGGACAATAATGAAGCCTAACAGGTACACTAGTCCTCTACTCTAATAAAAGAAGCCGAATAATATGTTGCAGTCGATAACTTTTGACTTAAGTTCTCCAAGCTTAATTACAACGACTAACCCTGTGGTACTCATGACTGCATTAAAATCTTAAATGACTTATTGCACTGCTTTATAATTTCATTTACTTTCTGTTAGTATTTTATAACGAATGTAAAAAATAAGCATTTTGATAAACCATATATCTGATTTCCGATTTCGTTATTTGTATATATTGTGATTTAAAAAAAAAATAACACGTTTTACACGTTTTTACCGTCAATATCAATTCTTTAATAAATTATTTATATTTTCTTTAAAAAGTATCTTTTACTTTTTTACATTCGAGTACAGGTAACTGTTTAAAACATCAAGATTTCTGTAGTGGAAAACATATATTAAGGTGACACCATTCTTGGACATCATCCTTCAACTTCGATAACTCGAACACCGTGATAACTCGAAGTCCCCAGCGAAGTCCCAAGCACTTCGAGTTATCGAAGTTCTATGGTATATATAAAAAGAGATTTTCTATTGACCTTTTCCATAACCCATCTACCCCCAAAACTTTGAAAATTATGTAAATCTTAAAAGGAATGGTTGACATATACAAAAATACACCAAGGAAAAGATTAAAAATTCATGCTACAACTAAGATTTAATTTCCGAGGTGACTTGGAATGATAAAGTACACATCCCTAGAAATCACCATAATGACAGTTAATGACAAGATGACATGACCAATAAATATCAAATGAATCCCTTGGTACATGAGGGGGAAACTCCTTTTTTCTAACTCAAACTATAATTAAATCCAACTTAAATGATAAAGTTACCAAATATCTCTCTATAAATAAACAAACATTACACATTTTAAGCCACATCAAAAAACATCTACCAATAGTCAAATCCTATAATTAACACTCAAATGTGGCAATTTCCTCTAAAGAATTTTTAAACCAAAGGAGTTAATCAAGTTTTTTTTTTCTCAGATATTTTTAACAAGAAAAAGGTACCTAGACAGAAATTAAAAACAAATATACATATAATGCATTAAATTGTTGTTGTTGTTGTTTTTTTTTTAAATCCAACTATGTCAATTCAAAGTTGTATCAAATTGGGGGGGGGGGGGGGGGGGGGGGGGGGAATTGTGTTTCCAATTTCTTATTTTTCGAAACTTGCTTTTTTTTTTTTTTTTAGATGGAACAATGACAGCCTGAAAATTCAAAATATTTAAGATATTTTTTTAAGGAAAAGGGTAAAAAAAAATTTTTTTCAATTAAGAAAGCATCAAGTTATTGAACAAATTAATTTCAAGAAATATGTACATAATTTCAATATATTTTTATTGGGAAAAATGCTATTCTTGAAAATGTGTTTAAAAAAAAAAAAAAAAAATAGTATAGTAATATGATAATCATGTTTTGTTACTACATATGGTTACATAAATAACACATAACCATTATATAACGAGAAAAAATATTGATAAAATAGACTTAATTTTTCTTACCTGAGTTAAGTCAATACCTTGTGGTTAATTTTTTTTGTATGGTCACAATCAACACCAAATAAACATGACAGATATCGATATAACACAACATTATACAGAACTCACTCAGAGAATACAAACTGCTTTTTCACCTGATATTCAAGAGTTAATGTGAAGCTGACTCAATGATTCAGTGAAATGTTTAATTATGAAAAAGGGGGTTTACGATAGGGGGGAGCTGACAAATATTAGACTTAATGACAATACGTTATTGTCTTAATTGCGTAACTAATGCTGATGCAATGTAGGAGATTAACACATTCTCTTTTAAAGCTATATTTTCTAATGTATGACGTTAATTAGCAAAGAGACAGAGCCAATAATTCAAGTTTCGCTTTTAGAAGTAGAAATGCGAGACCCTGGGTTTAAATTATATCATGATATATGTCGTCAATTTATTGTCAATTTACACAGACATTTGAAGGCTAGTTTTTAGCAAGTAATAAGGAGAGAAAATGAAATCTAATGTGTAAAATTACCATTATAAAAATTATCTCATTTTACCATTCTTTTGCTTGTATTATATACATAGTTAAAGAGGAAAACATGTGAAACACAAAAGTCATTATGGCAGCCATCACAAGCTGTAAAAAGAAAGCCTCTTGCAATGGGGTCTAAAGCACACGCTTAAGTGACTAGAGTATTATTCACCATCCATTATGTTGTATTCAAGCAATCTCTACCCTTTTAGATCTGACCTCTCAATATAAATGACAAATCCCTGACAAGGGTGTAACACACCATTGTTCTATTCAAGTTACAAAAGGGTGTAAAAAACATCCCATAATGCAAGTTGATGGAAATCCTTGTTAATTTTTTTTTTGTTAAATTGTTCTAAATGGAGTATTTTTCTTGCAAGACTTGTGATTAACTTTCAAGTCTTGGGTCAGACCCGGTCAGGGTTCGAACCCATGACCTCACAATTACGGAGCAAACACTCTACCAACTGAGCTACCACAGTGGTTTTTTTAAAAATAGTTGGCAATAACAGCAGATATAGCTTGAAAAAAAGAGAAATTGAAAATTAGTACATCTATACCTTAATTCCTTATACACAAGAGTTTGGAGCTGTTTTCATTGTATGCCTAAGTCAAAATTTCTTCTCCTTATCAGTGCAAGCAGACTCAGGATCACTACTGTCTCCTTAAAATGTGCCAATACAGTGAGTGACTGCTGGTTACTTTAACAATGCCTGCATACAAGACCATTAAAAGCTTCTTTAGTACTGCCAGTCCATGGAGCCACTGCTACCTACTTTTAACAGTTCCAGCACACTAAACTACTGCTGGACTGCAAGACTCTTTCACAGAACCAGTGAGCAAAATGTTGACTACTTTAACAGAACCAGCACACATGGCAACATAAAACAATGTTGGTTGCTTTTACAGTAATTCACACAACACTTAATGCAGGCCACTTTACAAAAGCAAGCACATTAGATCACTACAAGTCACCTTAGTAGCACCAACACACTGGACCACTGCTGGCTTCCTTAAACAATGCCTACAAACTAGGCAACTGCTATTGACTTTAACAGAGCCAGCATATGGAACACTTGATTGCTTCAATAGGTAGAGCCAGTACATAAAGCCACCAGATGCTTATTTAAAACAGGACCAGGACAAAAAGGACATGGATGGCTCCAATAAAAAGTGTCAGCACACAAAGCTGTTCTCCCTCACTCTCTCTCTTGCATCTCACACTGACAAGTGCCCGTAATGTACAAAGCTTATGTATAAAAGATTTCATATTTTCAGTACCATGTACAAGAACGTATTGAACTGTAAGATGGTGATAATGATAACTCAGTACTTATAATGAATATTAAATGAATGAGTGGGTAGAAAACTTATTTAGACCATACAGCTTGAGCATACCAAAAGTTGATCTATTATCAGAAGATTAAAACCAGTTTTAAAAAGTCATAATAAAATATGATCACCGATGTAAATATATGTATATGTAAATAATAATCAGAAGACTTAATTAACTTGTATAAATTAACACACCTACCAAAAGTATGAAAAACAGAATTTGGCATTCTAAACATGATAACAAATATTGAAGTTATGGCATAACTGCTTCTTCCCATGTCAAGTCAAGCACACTTATAAACACAGTCTTCATCAGTTGAATTATCACCTTACAGTTTGCCACTCTTTAACAGTTCACTGTAGAAATCATTGAAAAAATTTGGGAAATATGAATGAAATTTGACTCAATTTCAATAATGTCTAACTAACTGGGTATTACAGATCATGCTGATCCAAAAATATAACTTCATGGTCATTACAACTCTTAACAGAGTAGTAGTAAATCAATAAACTAAACAAACATATTGTTGATAAAGACTTAGTTGTAAACATCTGCCATGATATATAATTGACCTTTGACCTAATATCGGTTTGTGTAAATATTTCATCAATACTTTCTGGCTGGTATATTTGTATTTCAGCCTTATCTACAATAAAAGGCAACTGTTTTCCACTTACTTCAAATATAGTTTAACAGTCAAGAAATTACAGTTTTTAAAAATTGAAATAAAAATACAATTGAGATCTTTCATCAAATTTATTATTGCTCAATATCCCTACATTATTCCTCTTGCTTTAATATATGTGAATTTTCAAATCAAAATTGAAAAATTACAGTCTGTAATTTTAAACAAATTACAAATTAGAATCATTTTTAAGATACATCAAAAAACACTATTAATTTTATGCCTTCCTTAAAATATTTGTAAATTTCAAAGTATGATATCAAGAAATTATAGTTTTTATTTTTATTTCTTAAAAAAAAAAATAAGTACAATATAGTCCTTTCATTAAAAATGTGTTCATTAACTGTTCCCCAATTGAACCACTTAAATGAAATAAATGACTTAACAATTTAAATACAATCAAGATTTTGCATTTAAATTTTTATCATTAACCATTTCTGATATAATAAATTTTGTTTGTATTAGCGGAAAACCAAACTCTTAAATTTCCTGTTTCATTATAATGTAAAGGGACTGAAGCGGACTGACCTTAAAAGCAGTGTTTATGTTGACATAATGATATGTAAATTAGAATTCATTATAAATTTATCTATTTCAAAGGCCATTGATCTTTTACTCATGAATAAGACTTAAAATACTTCTGAATTTTATGGGAGGGTCTGTTAGAAAGTGTTAATACACAAGGAATGAAGCAGGACTTCAAATGTCTGTCTACTTTAAGGAATCATTTCCATGGAAACACCTCGTGAAAATACTTGTAGAAAGACACCTCTAGGAGGACATCTGTAGAAAGACACCTCTAGGAAGACATCTGTAGAAAGACACCTCTAGGAAGACATCTTCGTGAAAATACTTGTAGAAAGACACCTCTAGGAAGACATCTGTAGAAAGACACCTCTAGGAAGACATCTGTAGAAAGACACCTCTAGAAAGACATCTTCGTGAAAATACTTGTAGA
Organism: Tegillarca granosa; assembly: GCA_029721355.1. Lineage (NCBI taxonomy): Eukaryota > Metazoa > Mollusca > Bivalvia > Arcoida > Arcidae > Tegillarca > Tegillarca granosa. The sequence continues at coordinate 22,322,549 of CM056605.1, read as the reverse complement.
AAGACACCTCTAGGAAGACATCTGTAGAAAGACACCTCTAGGAAGACATCTGTAGAAAGACACCTCTAGAAAGACATCTTCGTGAAAATACTTGTAGAAAGACACCTCTAGGAAGACATCTGTAGAAAGACACCTCTAGGAAGACATCTGTAGAAAGACACCTCTAGAAAGACATCTTCGTGAAAATACTTGTAGAAAGACACCTCTAGGAAGACATCTGTAGAAAGACACCTCTAGGAAGACATCTGTAGAAAGACACCTCTAGAAAGACATCTTCGTGAAAATACTTGTAGAAAGACACCTCTAGGAAGACATCTGTAGAAAGACACCTCTAGGAAGACATCTGTAGAAAGACACCTCTAGAAAAACATCTTTGTGAAAATACTTGTAGAAAGACACCTCTAGGAAGACATCTGTAGAAAGACACCTCTAGGAAGACATCTGTAGAAAGACACCTCTAGGAAGACATCTTCAAGACACTACTAAAAAGACTTCTTTAAGAAGAATTCTCTAGGAAAATATCTTCAAGACACCTGTGGGAAGACATCTTACAACATCTTTAGGAAGACATCTTTAAGAATACATCTCTAGAAAGACATCTTCAAGATGCTTTTAGACAGACATCTTCAAGAAGATACCTTTAAAAAGACATCTTTAAGACGACATCCAAGAAGATGTCTGCAAGAAGACATGTCAAAGAAGTCATATTTATGAGGAAACACCTAAAGAAATGAAATTTACAAGAAGACACCTGAAAGAAGTCACATTCAAGAGACAACTGAAATAAGACAATGCCAGCAAATTATATCTAAGAAGACAAAGGTCATTGCAAGAAAATGGCAAAAACCTAATTAAGCCATGATAACTTTATATTTAAGATTATTTTGTAAAGTTTTAGATATTTTCACTTTTTTTTTAGCAAGATCTTGCTGCAATATTTCTGTGATTCTAACACTACCCTACAAATATCTGCCTCTGTATTTACAGAATCTATGACTATGTAACCTACTCAACTGCATTTAAGCAAGTCATATGAATGCTCATGCTCCTCAAATTGAACCCAATGAACTAACCTATTTCCTAAGATTTAAATTCATAAGATCTGCTCTAATCATTGCTTATTATCCCTGGGCTTACCCAAAACACCTTTGAAGTCAAGATTGTGAACAATGTGATGATTTGACCAATCCTAAAATATTACTTAGAGACACTTACCTGAAAACTGGAGGCAATCGATCTGTGAAAATTTTTCTGAAACTCAGCTTGCTGAGCCTCACTGAATGATGGAAGATTGCTCTGAAAATACAGAAATAACATACGTAAATTGTTTGCACTAAATATATGAAAGGTTTTTTAAAATTAAACTTCTCTGAGCCTCACAGAACATAAATTAGTTGTAACCAACTGATATGTGAAAATGTTGCTGAAAAAGCAACACTTTGAGCCTCATCAAACAAAAAACAATATTAATTAGTTGTATGCAACTGATCTGTGAAATATTTCCTGAAACTAAGCTAAATGAGCCTCAATGACTGATAGAAGATAGCTCTGTAAAACACAATAATGAAATAGCTTAAATTATTTCCAATCCACCTATAAACTTTCCCTGAGCCTTGCAAACTGATAGGAGTTCGCTTTTCTGAAAAAACGAAAAACAGCCAAGAAATAACTAAATTAGTAATTCAAATGAGCCGATATGATTTAAGATGTAAATACAAACATTTCCTCCTAATTAAGAGATGTTCTTTCCTGCCTTTTACATGAACCAGACAGCGACAAAAAGCGGAGGAGTAAAGGATAGACGGCAGCCATAGAAGGACATATGTCGTAGTATCATCACAGGAAGACATTTGTTAAAAAAATAAAAACCCTTGAATAAGTGTGTACATCTAACAAGTTACATGATGTAGTTTTGAATACATGTACATTTATATTGCACGACCCCACACCAGCAATTTTTCATCTAATTATGACAGCGTTCACTACCCTAATTAACTGATGAACAAGTTCTCATCTTATCTGTACTGGTGCACAATTAAGACATATTTTAGAATGCCAGTAAACTGGGCTAACATTAACCGATGTTATGATACAACTGAACATTTGAGGTCCCACAGGTTCAAAACTACAGCTAAATTGCGATAAGTTTGGAGTGCCTTGTCTGCTTGTCTAATGCTGTTTTGTTTCAATTCACTATCCAACCCTGTATGTACAAAATATGTAACACATCTATATGTAAATGCTTCAGTTATAATCTACTAATCAATGTTATAATCTACTAATCAAAGTTATAATCTACTAATCAACCTTTAACAGTATAAACTATATAAACAAGCCTACAGAAGTGAGCAGTTAAATTTCCTCTATATTGCCAAGATTAACAGGGAACATAATGATACATTGATTATTGAACAGACTGTCTAAATAAATATCATTAGTGGTCTGAATTTGCTTAAGTACATCATATAAAGAGGGTACCAGTATGTGTGATGATATGGCAAGACCACTGTTGGTCGTCTTTCCAACAATGTACAGCAAGTGAGCATTTTCTCTAACATTGTACAATGAGTAAAGACATTTGTCCAACAATGTACAGTGAGTGAGGTCATCTTTCCAACAATGTACAGTGAGTGAGTGTGGTCATCTTTCTGACAATGTACAGTAATTGAGATCATTTTTCCAACAATGTACAGTAAGTGAGGCATTTTCTCTAACAATGTACAGTGAGTGTGGCCATTTTTCCAACAATAAACAGTAAGTGAGGCTAATTTTCTAACAATGTACAGTGAGTGTGGCCATTTTTCCAACAATGTACAGTAAGTGAGGCTAATTTTCTAACAATGTACAGTGAGTGTGGCCATTTTTCCAACAATGTACAGTAAGTGAGGCTAATTTTCTAAGAATATACAGTGAGTGTGGCCATTTTTCCAATTATGTACAGTGAGAATAGCCGTATTTCTGACAATGTACAGTAGTGAGACATTTTTCTTTAACAATTACCAGTGAATAAAGACATTTTTTCAACAAAATTTCAGTGAGGTAATTTTCTTACAATATATAGAGAGGTCATTATTTTACATAATAATACTTAAATTAGACAAGTTGGTCAATTTCCCTGTCCAAGTCTGATGGTTTGATTGTTTTTTATTTCTAGAAACTCCAAATTCCCCATCAACCCTGATCACCAAAACCAAAAATATCATTGATTGAAAGAGTGTGTAATTTACATGCACATATTTACATACATAATATTTGAATTAAACTTTCACACAGGCAAACACCCTGAAATAATTATAGGTGTAATAGCTAACCAAGAGAGTATTACAACTTAATATCTGACCTAATTAAAATGTCCTTACGGCTCGTTATTTTTATATAATTTATGCTTATATCATTTATTTGATTTTGTTAACTGATAGAGTAAGTTTGATAACAATTATACTTAATGTTTAGTCTTCCAAGGTCTATCACTTCATCTTCAGATGGATAAGTGATAAGAGTACAAACTTATCCTTGAATGACCTGCAAAGGGTTATCTCCCTCCAGAATTTCTACAACTTCACAGGGGGCCTTGGAGACAAAATGGTTTTAAAATGCTGGTCAAAAGTTTTTTTAGAGTCTCTTAATTGTCTGGGTTAAAATCTTTCTTTGGCAAACTCTTGAAAGACAAAGATTGTCAGTTCACTTGCTAAGGGTTAAGATTTTTTAAAAAGAAATTCCTAGATCAAAGTGTAGAATCCAATTCAACTCTGACAGATCCTAGTTTGTTAGTTTGCTTGCCGAGGGTTGGTGGCTTTCTCTGGGCACTCCAGTTTCTTCCACCATTCCTGAACTGACAACCATGATATAAGTGAAAGAAACTTGACTGGGGTGTAAAACACCATTAATCCAATCCATTTCCTCAACCATCCCAGATCTGACCGCTTTGATATTAGTAAAACTCAATGATATTACTCCACTTTACCACATAACACCACTGATATGAATTAATGAATTATGGTTTTAATATGGATGAATCTCGAATGAGACATATACCCTAATTAGCTCACATGTTTTGGCTAAAGCACGCTTTCAGACATTTTTACTCTACTAATATCGATCATAGGAAGAAGTTGTGACTGGCCTCGTATAGTTTTTATGTACTGGGTCATTATTTTGTCATGTCACACTATCTTTTTACTGGTTATAAATCAATCAGTAGTCATTTGTGTGTTTATTATAGGCAATTAAATATGTCAATACTAAGGCATGGTATTCCTGACTTAAGAGTTTATAGGACCTATATGAAATAGACCAAGACTGACACAAAACTGGACAAGGTAAAGCTGTATATTGGGTAACACAGGTTTTAGTGCCAGCATGGTAACAACTAAAATTTCTATTCCATCCAGCCCAAAAATGTGTGATCATCATTTTAGGTATGATGCAACCCCTTTTAAGCTCCAAAGACCTAATTTATACAGTGAAACCTGTCTATAAAGGCCACTCAAGGGATGCGGCCAAAGTGGCCTTTATAGACAGGTGGCCTTTATAGACAAGTTCTCTGATCAACGATCGTCAAAAATTATTATCTGAACCATTCTTTTTTATTCATTTTAGTACCAAAATTAAACTGAATTTAGCTAACCATATTGTTAGAAATTGTTTCTTTTATAACTTGAGATTAACCAAGAAAAAAAAAAAAAAACATTTTTTAACATCAATTTAATCAACATTTTCAGGAATTTACAAATCCTTTGCACCACACCGGCCTGGCAACATTCATATATCTAAATGATCTATTCTCTCGCTCTTTTTTTGCTAGTTATAGGGGTGTTGCATAGTGAAGTATTATTCTTATCACGCTTCCTTACACCTATACAAACATAATTAGGTCACTTCAGACCCATATCACACTCTTGCTAATTCAGACTTCAAAGGAAGTTATTACATAATGAATTACATGGTTTAGTGATCACAGTAGTAATTATCTGTGTCATTTGTAACTGTCAAATTTACTATTTGCATATCTTTCTTAAAAATAACTATTAATTTTTCAATATAAAAATCGTACACAAACATAAAATAAATGATAAAATATTTTTTTCTGGTGCCGAATTTAATCGAAGTCGGTGCCGAATTGAATTTAAATTGATGCCAAAATCATATCGTTGCCGAAATGACTTTTTACACTGGTGCCAAGATGACTTGATATCGCATCGTTGTACAATTTCCAAACTAACGAAATTAATGTCCGTTAGTGGTAGAACAGCACAACCGGTTTATTTCCCAAGATACATTTGCTTCATAGTCTAATAACACAGCTTTGATTTTGGTTCGTCTAACACCATAACTTCCGCGAGTTTCCTAGTACTTAATTTCTCCTATACAGATTTATTAAACAATTCTACTCGCTGTTCTAAAGTCAATGCATTCCGTTTACTATGACATAAAGAAAAAACATCAACTATTACTGCATGTTATAAAATTGAAAAAATGTCAATGTCTTATCGGGATGTAAGCTTTACCCAATATGGCCGCTTAGACACATATAAACAGTGTTGCATTATGGGATTTTTTGTCGACTGGTTCCGGAAATTTCCGGAAACTAACGAAGTTTCGTAAACATTACAAATGGCCGCTATAGACAGTTCTGTTGAAGCTTGGGGTCGGAAAAATGGTGGCCGCTGGCCGCATAAAACAGTGACCACTATATAGAGGTGAAATAAAGAACAAAATTCATCGGGGGGAAGAAGATATGGCCGTTATAGACAAGTGGCCGCTTTATACAAGTGGCTGCTAACACAAGTTAGACTGTAATAAGAGAACACCTGTTGTTGATATCCTAATTTGGAGAGTTGAGTTCCAGTCAAGAATATTTCACTTATATCGAGATGACGCAAGCTATAGGTGAAAGTGCAGAAATTTTGCCTGTGCGTTGCGCTGATGGCATTATACAGCAGGGTTCTTTATCATGCCTTGCCAAGACACGGGACCTCGTTAATTTTAAGTTCCCATCCGAAAGAATTGTGACTTTCATTTTGTAATGCTGAGTGCTTGGTGAAAAAACAGTCACTACCCACTTTAAAGTCTAGGTCAGACCCGGTCGGGATTTGAACCCATGACCTCCCACTTACCGAGCGAGCACTCTACCAACTGAGCTACTGCAGTGGTCCTAATCTGGAGAGAAACTGTTGTTGATATCCTAGCATCCATTACTATTAGGTCTGACAACTTGTCCACTTGCATTAATCAAGTTTATGATACACACTTTTACTTTACTGCTTTTGGGCTCCAACTGGCTATAATACCTCCTGAAAACTTTTTTGGTACCTTGTTTAGAAAATATACATTTCATTTATTTATTAAAAACATTAATATTCCTAACTTGAGAGTTAAGATGAGATTTTACAAACCTATGTCATGTGTACCATTGGATAAGAGTGGATGAGGGTAATGATTTTGTGTATCCCAATCTTGTAGACTTTAAGAGTGGAAGAGGGTAATGATTTTGTGCATCCCAATCTTGTAGACTTTAACAGAGACACTCGGTTCTCCTATACTGTGACTAGAGAAAACTACTAACCATTTCCATGCCAACAAACAAACATTCTCATATTAAGATTTATAGATATTGAAATTTAAATCTAGACAGTGAAAGGAATTGTGATCAAAATTTGTGCTCTAGCTTCTTTCTCCACAAAGGTCTCTAAGTACAACTATAAGCACAGAATAAAAAAAAATAACATTCCTGCTCATTGCCAAAAGTAATCAGCAAAGGACTTCATCTATTGCTGGTGACATCTCAATATAAATGAAACATTCTTGAACAAATCTCTCTCTCTCTCTCCCTCTCTCTCTCTCTCTCTCTCTCTCTCTCTCTCTCTCTCTCTCTCTCTCTCTCAGAAAGCTAATGAAAACGCTCCTTTTTATTTCTCTGTTAGACTTGAAATCTCCTTGGTTAATCATATTGCATGCTGTGTTTTAACATTTATAGATATCTTGTATATATAATAATCATAAGCGGTGCTAAGAATCAATGATTTTAAGTGAGGTGTCTTAATGACATATCCTGCTGAACATGCGATCATAATAAATGTTTATAATACCATGTTAGTGAACCAAACAGCCCCGTCATACCTGCCAAAAAGCACATCTAATTACCCAAAACTGCTTATTTATCTCACCTTAGAACATCATTTACAGTCTAGTAAAGTTTTAAATAGAAAGGTGCTTCAGGTGATATGATCCGAATCTTTGGGCACGTATAAAAGGGTTTTAAATGGTGTATCAGACAAGGACTGACAATCCAGGATCAACTATATGGGTACTTAAAATTTCATGATGTATAAAATCACTTTTACAGCGTTTATATTCTACATATACTTTGATAGTTTGTTAACATCTTTGCAATCAATAACAAATACATACAAAATAGGTAATAAATATGTAAATAAATGTTTATATTATATGTATTTGTGTGTGCAGAGAAAAAAAAAGGAAATAGGATTCCGTTTCACATCTAATTTACAATTATTTCCGATATATTGACTTTGCTATAGGCAAACATGAAGAAATCTATATTAATTTTTAAGTGTTTTGTTTTGTTTATGTGTATTTGAGAAAGAGAGAGAGAGAGAGAGAGAGAGAGAGAGAGAGAGAGAGAGAGAGAGAGAGAGAGAGAGAGAGAGTGTGTGTGTGTATGTGTTTGTTGCAAGATGGCTGCTACAGTAATTCATAAATTTTATCTGAAAGAAAGAGAAAGAGACCAGAGATTTGTTTTTAACATATGATGGGATAGGCGCAACCAGCTGTGTCAAACAAAATGGCTGTAACAGTTATCAACGTTTAACTGTTGATTCTCATCATGAAATTTAAGTCATCCAGCTGAAGCGAGGCATGGCAGTCAAGATTTAATTGTGAGCAGAAATAAGAAAAAAAAAAGTATATTTGCATAGTTACCTACTTAGAACACAAAATCATATAAATATGTATGAATGAGGTCTGTTTAAATCTAACTTGCATTCTAAAATAAAGATGTTGAGAAACCCCCAGTATAAATTGATTGCTCATAGCAGATTTATAGTTTTTAAGCAATTTATGTTTAACAGTAGCAAACAACCCCCCCTTTTTTTTTTTTAATTCAACCAATTTTTATCATATATATATATATATATATATATATATATATGTGTGTTATGTTATGTTATCATATGTATTTCTTAGTCACTGGGAAAGATGAACATCAGGGGACATCTCAAAATGGTCTTTTGTAGAAAGAAGTAAAATTGGTTTTGCACTTTAGTGACAGCAAAGTGTGATTTGATACATAACTTGACCTTTATTAAGGTCATATCTTCAAATTTTATTGAGGCCATCTTGCAACCTTTTAAATCTTTTTGTACCATTAAACTTCAATTTAATGCCAATATTAAGAATTAATTTTATTATGAGGTTACACTGTTCAGAAAGAAAGACGCAAAATAATTTCTAATTTCCATGAAATTTAACCAAACTGGTTTTTCATATTTACAAGCATAGCCAAGCATTTATCACCACCCTGAATATGTCATCTGACCTCATCTGAATGACATAAGATGACATTCAGAGGAAATACATGAAAATGTCACTTGATAGGTAAATAAGAGTTTCTCAAACATTACGTTTTATTATTGCCAATATTTTAATAATAAAATAAATCAATGTTGCTTTTGCATATCTAGAAATTCTTGGAATGATCATTACTATATAACATACATAAGTGGCATGGAATGTGACATGAGAATGTTGTTTCTGGTAAAGAAATCTAGACAAACACAACAGTAAAGCCATGGTTAGAAAGACATTTTTAAAATGCTAAGGTTTGCCAAATGCATGACTGAGTTGTCATTCAGTCATTAGAAGCTATTGTGGTGGATTCAAACCTCATTCAAGGCTTGAAATTTTCAAAGGTGATTTTTTCCATCTGTTGACATTGTAAAAAGCTCATTGATAAGAGGATCCCTTAAATGAGATTTAAAACCAAGATCTCAAAAAATGCTTTGTTAATGCTAAAAAGAGTTCACAATTCCCGGGAAATGTTCCAAATTTAAGCCAATCTGCAGGCCTAAGTCCTTATCAGTATGACATGTTATAACTTATTAATTCTATAATATGTTCCTATAGAAGGAAGAGGTTATTTTTACTTCATGCTGGTTTGAATTTCAGGCTTATTTTAAACATTATCTCAGGAATTTGAAGCTAAAAGACATTTAAGTCAAATCCTCAAATTTTATGGATCGTTATGATTTAGTCATTGAAAAAAGAACAGACCACACCAATAACTGGTGCTTCAGGCTCTATTTGGTAATGAAGGTCAAAGCATTATAACATTACATGATCTAAGGTCCAGACTTAGAACCCTTAAAGCAAGAGGACATCGAGTCAACATTGACAAAGGACTTGTACTTAGGAACCCAAATCCGCAGCACATCATAATCTTAAATGTACTAAAATTCCTAGAGACCTGAAACTTGTATGTTCAAGAGGTAAGTTAAGTGCAAGTAAATGTGATCCCACTTTGTCATTTAATAAATATTGTTATCATGTTATTTTTTGACATCTTCAGCAGGGAATTTTAAATCAAAAATAAAAATCTCAGGTTTACTTTTAAAAAAATATATTATAAATCATTTCACCCCAAAATGAAAGATATATTTTTATCTACATTTACATATGATAGGTAATTTTTACAAAGAAGATCAGTTTTTATGGAACATTGTACATTGTATTCTTTTAGAGACACTTTTTTGTTCTTTGGGCATTCTTGTTATATATACACCGATGTGTCATCAACAATTTTCAATACCCTTATACATATTTCAACTTTGACCTCTTTTTAAGGAATATAAAGTATCCGATTTTATCTGATGTTTTAACAAAAAATTATAAATTCCAGCTATAAATATAACACATTTGTCTATTAATATTTTCTTGATTTTAAAGAACCCATTTAACCTCTAGTAGACTTTATATCAGATTACTTAGTCATTTGTTTATTTCACAAAAGAAAACTAGTAGTGGACAAGAAGTTCTGTCAAACGTTAAATATAAGTGTCAGCAGGTAGCAAAAACTTAGGCCATGGTGGTTTTTTTAATCAGTTTTGTATCAACCACCTACTGAGCCAGGAAAGGAAAAAACAATGCCAAATCTAAAAAAAAATAAAAGTGAAAATGTACCATAGTTCATAGTAATTATTTCAAAAATGCTTCAGATTGCTTCATTTGGATATATATATATATATATATATATATATATATATATATATATATATATATATTTTTTTTTTTTTTTTTTTTTTTTTTTTTTTGTAGAAGGCACAAATGAAATTGTTTTCTCATATGTGTACATACAGTGGCATTGAAAACAAAACTCATAAGCTTACATTAGAAATGAAATGGTTCAAAGTTGCAGTATACTAGTGTGAAATGTATTTACTGAAAAAGTGTTTCTATGGCAACAAGTTTGATTATTAATGTTTTCAACCATTTACATGACCACAAACTTTAGTAGATTTTGTTCCAACTTTAGTAGATTTTGTTCCCACAGAAATTCTGTCCCAACCTTGTCTCATACACCTAGCATTTTTCCTTTTGAATTATACATTTATATAGAGCAAGAGGTCACATGATGTCTCCGTTTACAAAAAAAAAAAACAAAAAAAAACAAGAGTAACTATTCTTTATTTTGACTTTTTTCCCTTCAAAAAATGTGTCATATGACATATGAAATACTGACAATTTTACTTATAAGAACAAATGTTTTTCATAGAAAATGATAGATCAAAATTCAAAAATTTAACTTTTAGCTTTAAAAGTATTTAACCATACCTAAACCATATTTTTCTGTTTGTCTTAATAAAATAAAAATTAAATAACCTATCAAGTTGCAGGACTTAAAACAGAAAAAGACATAACCATGGCCTTACCTGTTCTCTTACATATTTAATTTCATGATTCTGTGGATTTATGTTTGTTTACCTTTAATGCCTATGGGATATTTAAACTTTTATTATAAATAAAAATGAGTGTCATCCCTTTCATAGTATTTCTATAGATGGCTTTAGTAAAAATTTAAATATATGTATATACTATATGTTTGTACTGCATAACCCTTTAATTTAATCCAGAAGGTGTCATACTTTGAATAAGATGAAAAATGTTCCGAGCCTTAAATCTGAATTTATAATTGGCTTCTAGATAAAAGCTGCAACCATATAGTACTAGGACTATAGTTTACTTTGTTTAAAAAAAGTCTGGTCCGTTTCAAGTCCTTGTACCATCATGTGACTTACTCTTGGTAATGTTTATAAACTTAACACCTTTAACCATGTAATGCAAAGACTTTAATTTGCTCTGACTGTTCAAGTAGTGACTTTAAGTTCTCTGCCTTTTCAACTTCCCAGTAGCAACAACAGATGCTACAATGGTTCAAGTCCTAAGTAGTGACCACAGGTCCTCCAATGGTACCAAGTATCAAGTAGCAGCCACAGGTTCTGTGATGGTTCAAGTACCCAGTAGCTTACCTAAACCCTACACCTTTTACATACCGTACCAAGTATTGACAACAGGTGCCTAATAGGGACCACTCACTGTGTATCTGTATAGTAGTGTATAATCAAATTTCTTGTAGCAGCCACTGACGCTCTGACTATTCATGTCCCTAGTAGCAGCCACTGACGCTCTGACTATTCATGTCCCTAGTAGCAGCCACTGGTGCTCTGACTATTCATGTCCCTAGAAGCAGCCACATTTATTTCAACTATGCAGGTCCCCAGTAGCAACAATCACAGAGTCTACAGATGACAAAACCTATACTATGCACTATGTGTACTTTAGCTGACTTTACCCAGAGATTCTGTTTTATCACCAGCAGCAGCCATTTCTTTAGGGTTTATTCTTTTTTAATCAGAAAATTTGCACAAATGGGAATTGGCATATGTGGCTATAGATACAATGTAATTAGTAAGTAAGCTATTTCTGCCACTGTGAATGGAAACCTGACAGAAATGCAACTAGTTGCCATGACAAAATACTTATGACTACTTCAAAATTCTGAAGTTCCCAGAATTAATCTACATGGTCTTTGGATAACTTTTCCCAGGTTAATTTATAAGATTCCTGAGTAAACCTTCAAGCTACCTCTATGTTATTGTTTAAGGTTTCTAGAAAAAGGTTCCCTGAGTTGACCTGCATTGATTTTAAGATAAGGTAACCCAAGTTAAGAAGATTTGACTTGCAACATTGTCATAGTAAAAAGTTAGCAATGACTCTTGTTTGATTCGATAACAGACTCATGGGGCACCTTGTAATCAAAACCCTGCCACAATGCATGCAATGTCATTGCTGTAGAAAACAACCAGCTACATAATGAAAGGGTACCAGTAAAAATGTTACAAGATAAAATTGATGTCCCATCCAAGTTAGAATAAAATACTCTTAATGGGTTCAAGTTACTAAAATTGGCATGATAGTAGTGCAGTAGCTGATATCATTAAGGTCTTGTCTTTGGCTATATTATTCAATGATTTTTTTAATAAACTGTTTATCTTTAAAATAAATCAATAAAAAAGTGTGGAATTTTTAAACAAAAAACACTTAATTTACTTATTAAATAAAGTTAATAAGAAAGGGGAGATATAAAAACTGAAAAAAGTAACAAAAAAAAAAAAAATAAATAAAAAAAAAAGTAAAATAGCGAAATAAAATCATAAAAAAGGGGTAATATAAACCTGCTTATTAGGTGTTCATTTATAACTATTAAAGAGTTAATTTAAATGCCTTGTAAACACTTATTTAATGATAGACAGTATAGCAGTATTGTACAGACATCGGGCAGTACTTTTGAAGTTGGTAATTTGATTAGGCTATATTTTATCTCTTATTTTTATGATAATTACACAGATATTAAAGTGTCATCCGGTTCAATTAAATGGTGGTGGAATTTTTTTAGACAGAAAAAAATGTGTTATACAGTCCCATCAAACATAAAAACTATTGGGACAGGTTTAGGCATTTAAATTTTTAAAGTCTGAAATTTAATAAAATTATTCACTATGTTATTAACCCATCAGAGCAGTTATTGTATACATTCCATAAACAATTTTGGAGTCATAAATGATAAAAAGACCACATACCAACTCTTGGTTAAATTGGTTATTGGTTGGGGCCTCATCAGCAAAACCGGGTATTATCATCTTAAGCTAAAACATTTAATTCTGCATTGTTTTAGTCATTAAATCTTATGGGACAGAACATGTATTGCCAGAAAAAAAATGGGTTTATTTTGTTGTTATTGTTGTTACTGTAAAGTTGTTTAACATCACATCAGCAATTACAAAGTTTATGGATTGGCGTTTAATGTAGAGGGAGGTGTCCTGTAATTTGTCTTTTCATGCCATTAAAACATTAATAAACATAAATGGTCTATCAAATATTTTAATCTAGTTCATCAAATATTTCTTTTCAGAACTTTAAAACCATTTGTTCATTTGCTTGTCAAACAAATGTAAACCAAAGACCTGTAAATATTAGACAACTAGGCTCATAATGAGAAAACGAATTGACCTTTTTTATATACTACTTCACACAGGTGAGCTTAAATGACCTAAAGTCAATTCCTGTGCTCAAAATCACTTTTCATAATCTCATAACTTTTTTTTATATAGTTAATTTGTGTATTTTACACTACTACTCAATAGTTTGAGTTTTATTTGCATAACAAGTTGCAACAATAATATAATCAATACTCAATAAAAACATTTAATCTTCATGTTGTCACAATTCAGTACTCAATATATAGTTTTGAAGAAATGTAAATAAAACAATTAAATATATATTATTGTCAATAAAATGACAACCATGATATAACTAAACAGAAAATCGGTTTTAAGAATTAAACATGTTTGAATATCGACGGTTAGCTTTCTTTCATTTAACAACCTATCCTGCCCCCCTCACACACACACACACACACACACACACACACACACACACACACACACACACACACACACACACACACACACACTAAAAAGCAAAAAGCTTCACATCTCTTAACTTATTTCTTTCTCTATTACAACCCAAATATGTAATATTTTTCAGTGTTTGCGAAAGCCCATGCTGCCATTTTCCAACAAAACCTTGTTCTTTTTCTAAATCAGTGTTTTTTCTTTCAATCAGTTAACTTAGCATACATATCTCTTTCAAATATACACTCAGTTCAATATCCTGTATTGTGTATAAATTTGCAATTTATCGGAAAGTGGTTAAGTAAGCCGAGAAGATTATCAATAGAATTCAAATACCCAGTTGACAATGTTTTAACGACGACGTTATTGAACACTTCAATTACATGACTAAGACTCGTAATTCTCAGTTTCAGCTTCTCATATATTACTTTTTCTTCAGTGATATATTAGATGCACTTTTCTACAATGATCCCTATATTTTACTCGCAATAAGATACTATTTTCTAAGACAATAAATCTCCCTCTCTGTGGGCTCTTAGGAAATGCTTTCTTGGGAATCTTAACAACTTTTTTCACTGAATGCAATCTTTTGATGGTAAACTAAAATTTTCTCCCTTACCAATATCAAACAGTTCAAACACTGCATAATAATTAACATTTTCCATGGAGTGGATATCTTTATTTCCCCTAAATCATTTTTGATTATTTTCTTCATTTTAAGGTCAAACAAGACCAAAGCCAAATGACCTTAAATGACATCTTTAACAAATTTATAATGAGGTTAAAATAACAAATAATATATTGGGGCATTTATAGTGTTGTTTCCTTCAAAATAATATGATGTCATCTCAGTGCACTTGCACTTAAAACTCTATACAGTTATCACTGTTTTTCAGATACCTAATCCATGGCACTATTGTTTGTCATTACAAAGTTAACTTAAGTTTATTTTTTTGCAATTTAAAAATTTATAACCAATAAATTCCCAAAGGAAAACATAGAGTGTCTGTGATGTCATTTAAAATATCACTATTCTTGAAAAATATTTTAAAAGATTCTTATTTTTGAACTGTGAATACTTCATTTAAATCTAAGAAAATATTCTCAAATGTGAAATTTTAAGCTACTGTGATTACATCATCTAATTCAGAAATGATATTTTAAAATGAAAAATTGTAAGCAGCTAACTGTGAATACATCATTTTCCCCACATATTGAAATATTGGGAATAACAACAATATTTCTTTACAACGGAGAATCATAAATTCAATTTGCCGATGATACATGTTCAATCGCCAGAAGTCGTAAACAGATACACCATGTCAATATAGACAATTTGTAATGCTAAATCATTTATGTTATATAACCAAGAAAAACTTTTTATTTCATTTTTTTCCCATAATTTTTAAATTTTTTTAGTCGAGGGGAAAATATGTTTGTGAATAAGTGTGCGAGTGAAACAAACGTTTATACATAGTACATTTGGAAAAATGGAGACTTTCTTTACAATTTTATTTTTACATGAATTTCCATTTTTGAATAAATTTATATGTAAAGTGAATGAATTATGGGGTTTAAAGTTTAATTGTATAATCAGATTAAAAACCACCTCTTTTGCTCTTTCATATTCATGATTGCAGTTGCACTAACTTGTGTATCTTGAGAATAGAGTATGCACAAACTTTGAGAAGTAAATGAAAGTTAATTGCATCATGCAATTTTTTATCTGACAGAAATTTTTTAAGTTCTAATATGGAAAAATAAGGCATTTTAAAATTAATACAAGTTAAAGTATTCTTTTCAGCATACATATTTGGTTTTTAGAAGCCAAGTACAACTACTGAATAGACAGGAAAACAGCTAACTGTTGCTGCTGTGTAATACTCAGTGAAAGTAAATAAATATCTGTTGTACATGCAAACATAGCCATTTACACACACACACACACACACACACACACACACACCCACACACACACACACTAAGAACACAATTATTACACACACTCTCACTAGGTAATTATTTCTGTTCTTTTTCAACAAACTCTTCTTCCTGTTCATCTCTATCTGTACAATTGCATCATAACACAAATCGTTTATATAATCACTATCAATTATGCATATAGTATTTATTCTTTCTTTTTTTTATGTAAATATCTTATTCTCGCTTTCATTTCTACCTACTCTCCCGTGAGGAGGCAATAAAGATTATATATATTTATATAATATATATATATATATATATATATATATTTATATATAAATATTAAGCTAAAATAAAAGTGGTCAAATACAAGCTCACTTCACGAAACTGTTGATAAAAAAAGAAAAAGAGTAAAAAGAAACAGAAAGCATCTGTAAAACAATTGGACATCGACTCTTACAAATAACAATGCCACCAATATTAGATTTACACAATTACGATATGGAAGGCCTTGGTGGCTGAGTGGTTTAACATGCACACTTATGGACCACGATGCCTAGGTTTGAATCCCACTCAGTTGGAATAAGCATCGGTTTAATCTTTGGTATAAAACATCATTAAAATAACCTCTGATTTAATATCAGCAATGTTTTTTTTTTTTTTAAAAATTAATAAGGGAGATAATCCATCAAAACCATACTTATCTTTAAAAAAAATTTTCATATTTTTTTTTTTTAAATTGATCTAAAAATTAAATGTGCCATGTATGATCAAAGTTCAATAGTTTTTAATGTAGTTTTTAATAGGTCAATTACTAGTTTTATTTCCACTTCTAAAAGTTTAAAATCTAGGATATTATATGATGTTAACTATTACTTGGTTACTTAAAAAAAAAGATGAAAGTTAATGCATATTATATTTAAAATCTGCCAATTAAGCTAGTAATAAACTTAAGATGTTTATGTACATGTTTTACTAAATATCTACATGAAAGGCATATAGAAGTAAACTGGTTCAGTTTGATATCATTGTGAGGATACAGGCTCAGAGTTTAAAATATAGGCAAGTCTAGGAATCCATGACCTGTTACTTTTCTGTCATACGTGTTATATTATGGGATTTTTTTTTTGTTCCATATAAATTTTTGAAATTCAGACCAGTTTCAACCAAATTTAGACACTTTTATGATTAACTTGTATCAGTTTTCAATGGTAACAGCTCAGAATACATGTATCTCAATTAGATAGAACAAGTTGCCATGGTTACAACTGAAGAACAAGACATCTATTGACAGGACACAAGTTTGTTGCAAAGCAAAGGCCTAATTTTTGCTGATCAGCAAATACCTTGCTTGAGGACAAACATGCAAAATGACTGAAACATAAATGACTGATGTAATTGTTTGAGGTAAATTGCAGCAAGAAATAGTCATATTAATGCAATGCCAAAATAATTTTTTTAAGAGTTGTCTGTTCTTAGTTTCTTTGTCCCACCATTTAAAAGTAATGTACTTTATGAGAAGTCCCATAATTTGTTTCAGACAAGCTACAGAGCACAGTTCAAATATCTTGTAAGATTTCAATATGGCATGATGAATATTTCATGTGAAATGCAGACATTTAAATGTAATAAAACATTTAGTTTGTCAGTTTCCCAACAGCAATCATATGTCTTGTGTAGATTATATGTGCATATTTTATTGCATAAAATGCCTTGGGTAATATCGAAGGTTTTAAAAAAATACAGAAAAAGGACAAGTGTACTGAAACATATGTATTATAAAATATTGCAACATATTTTATAAAATGCAAAAATCAATGTATGCACTGAATCAAGTTTTGAATCAAATTAAAAATCTAATTAATTTTGAACAAGTTTTTGTTTTTTAACTTTAACCTTTCAGAAAACTTTCAAACTTTTTATACACTATTTTAATGTGATGAATCTCTTTCTACCAATGGAGTCCTTTTGATGGCCAAGTGGTACAGTACACTCTTAAAGATTATATAAAGACAGACAGATGGACCTACTGCCAGATAGACAGAAAGACAGTTATATACAACATTGATATGCATTCTGATCTGTTAACATATTAATAAAAGAATTATCAAATCAATAATATTAAATGCATATCATAACAAATATTCAGGAAGAATGGATACACACATACAAAAGCCCATATTCTGGAAAAATGGTTACACACAAAAGCCAGTCTTTAGGACATATTAGCACACCATGTAAGGACAAAGACATATATAATAAAGGCAGTCTTTATCTGATAACAGTGTTCAATTAAATGTTATACGGATTTATGACAATAATAGTAGACAATAGGATAACAGTATTGATTGAATAAAGTCAATCTCGGGTAGATAGTCAAGTCTTCAGGTGTATTCACTTCATACACTCTTGAGACTGTGGTGTTCACCATAGAAACTGGTGTTCACCATAGAAACTGAGGTATTTTTCATAAAACTGCATGACTGTATTCACAACAAATAAACCAAATTCAGACTGATGTCTGGTGGTGACTGTAGAATTATTGACTAAATTCAGTTGTATTCTAAACACAGCAACTGATTTGTTTGCAATCAAATGGTTTGTGGCCAATTGGTCTAAAATTCTGATTTGTGGATCATACTGCCTCACACTGTCTAAGTTTTAATTCCAATGAAACAGTTTCTAGTACATGAAAATTTGTCAATTCACCTGCCAAAGGTTGGTGGTTTTGTCTGTACACTAAGGTCATTCCCCATTCCAGAACTGACCGCCTCATTACGAGTGAAAGAATCTTAAATGGGAATTAAAAAACAATGTACTCAACTCCACTCCACATTGACTGTTGAGTCACTGAGTAAATGAGTCACTTTAAGTAAATTTTAACACAATTACCAAATGTAAGCATGTATCAGAATGATGCTGAAAAGAAAACCTGCTGGACTTACTTATACATATATGATATTATCAATCTATGATATGCTGTTTAATAATGTCTGACACATTTTCTTTTAAATTTCATTTTTTAAACTTAAACTATTTTAATAATTTTGAAAAAAAAATCACTTACTTTAAGAAAAACAAAATCCTACAGTTAAAATATTCCCCTCCTTAAATATTCATAAGTGGCCTGCTGTTTTAAATATTCATCAATTTTTTTTCCATGACTGCTCATACATTAATTTTGTGTGATACAAAGACTATAATCGATCTTGAATATTGGCAAGATTTTGTCAGCTTCATAAAGATCCAAGAAGGCATATATATATATATATATATATATATATATATATATATATATATATATATATATATATATATATATATATATATATACACCGAACACAAATACACTCATTAGCAAGTCTACATTTTTTTTTCAAAAAAGTGTTCTATTTTAGAATCAGCATAATCAGACAATTTAGTGTTAAAATGCAATATAAAATTCTTATATCAATAAGTGAACAAGTAGCAAGTTAGAACCAAGACATTATCACATGCTTTCTTTAAAGAAATAGATTATTATGCACTACCCTTATATGGTGTAACTCGTAAGGTTTTTTAAAACCATACTTAATGCAACAATGGACATTTTTATTATCTAAAAAACCAGAGTTACAACTCTTAACAAACAAACCCAGGGACTCAGTTTCTCGGAGGTCTAAACTGTGGTCTTACCAATCACAGTCTCACTTTTGTCTAGGACTGAATACAACTTTGGCAGATCCTTGTACAAGAAAGTTTGTCAGTTTGTTTGCCAAATGTTAGTGTTTTTTTTTCCACTTAAGTGCAATAATCTTGACTGAATCATAAAAACATCATGCTACCCACCCATTCTTCATTATCATCTGTGTTATTACTTGTGTAGATACTGGTTTTGTAAAGACCTGATGCAAATAAGTTTATCGGAGAACTGTAGAAAATGCTTTTACACAATTAGACTACTCCAAATATTAAACTTTTTAGAAGAAAAACTTTTTCTTCTAAAATTTTCATCATTAATGATCATGAGCACTTAGGGCTTAAGTTGTGCTTAAAAGGAGACAGTACTCCCCTACTTCCCTTCAAAACCCCTACTTCCCTTCAAAACATTTAAGTACCCTTTTCACTAATTGTAAATGGACTTTGTGATGTTAAACTGTAAAAAACATGCTTACCTTCAAATCCGAATCCATCATATTGAAATTTTAGCAGCCTGCTCTTAAATGCAGATCAATAATGCAATTTTACACATTTAAATTTAAATTCTTACAGATAATCCCTTCTTCTATATTGAACAAAATACAAAACAGAGAAGTCATTTTTCCAACATTTTAAATATAACTGTGTGGTATTTTAATATATAATAGCATGTACACAGTTGTATGGAAATGTATTGCTCGACGATTTCGTATATATATAAAAACAACATTTTATGGTGTTTTCAATCTAAGCTAATCTTCTACAATTCAACAGTTATTTTGAATAAGTCAATTTTACAAATGAATATTTATATGCGACACCTGTGAGATGTCTATGCTATCAGGTAATGTTCCTGAATGGAGGGTATAGATCATATTAAGACCTTCTTTTTGATCTTAAATGCATTATCTTTTCTCAAAAGTCAGCTCAATCACCTGAACGTTTTTCCTGCTAATATTGAATAATTTCTACATTTTAATCTATGATTCAGTGATTATGAGTGTAAATCAGCACCGCACTTGAAACCTTACTATAAATTTAGAGAGAAGATACATATAATATTTTAAGTGTTACTTGACACCTGATGTAAAGTTGATCTCCGCAATTCACAAGCAAATCTTGCTTCTGAAAACCTCTTATTGTTTCTTAAACCTTTCAACAAATTTGATATGAAAGAATGTGCATGGTTTTGTGCATGCGAGTGTTGGATTGGGTGATGGGAATTGTGTTCTTAAATCTTTTCAACAAATGGAATTTAAAAGAACATACACACTTTTGTACACGTGAGAGTTTGATTGGGCGATTTAAATGGTGTTCTGAAATTTTTTCAACAAATGAAATTGAAAAGAACATACATGGTTTTGTGCATGTGAGTGTTTGAGTGATTGGAATGGTGTTCTGAAATCTTTTCAACAAACGAAATTTAAAGAATGTGCATAGTTTTGAGTTGGTAATTGTTCTAACCCATCCAAAATGAAGTGAAAACACACTGCAGAATAGTTCATCACAGTCAAACAAAGTCAAAGCAATATTAAATAAATAACAGGATTGTCAAATGCCAAGTGGCTAAAAACAAAAAGCTATATCATACGATAGTTTACTTAAATGCAATGACATTAAAATAAAAAAAAAAGATTAAATCTTATTTATATACATATTTTTTAGCTTTACATGTTGTAACATTTGAATTTTGTTTTAAATGACAACAATCTGACTAAAAAAAAATAATAAAAAATAAAAAGATAAATTTAAAAAAGCTACAAGAAATTATATGTAAACTCTTTGCTCTATTACAGTATTAACAATGAAGAAGGAATAAATTAATTTTTTATTTAAAAGTTTGAATTATGCATTGTACGCACATGTGACTTTCTTGGTATTCCAATTTCTTAAAACCACAGAAACTGTATTTGATTTCAAAAAAAAAGGGAGGGACATTATAATAAAGAACTAAGGAATTGCTGTCTGCATTAAGATTATATACATATGTCCCCTATTATTTTTTTTCACCTATTTACATAATTAGAATTAACATCTGTGTTGTTATTAAGGTTGTTTTTACATTGTTAAGGTGAGTTTTTCCCCAATTTTTTTAGTCTGGAAAATTGTTATATTCATGACACACCATATCATTTACATCAGTTAAAGTTGAGAGATTGTTAATTATATATTGTTATATTTAAGTTACATTGATAATTTTTCAGTTATTCATGTCGGGACTAGTTTTTTGTTTTTTGTTTGTTGTTTTTTTTTAAATTTTATCTTTGAAGTACTTGTATTCTTTAGCTATTTTACTTGTTTCTTGTTTGACCTTATAAAATGGACATCTGACCTTATAGTTAAGTAGTATACAGAATTTTAGGGAAAAGTCAATATTCTTTCATACATAAAGATGTGGTATGTTCTAGAATGGTGGAGTAAACCAGTGTAAGAAAAAAAAAAAAAAAAAAAAAAGAAAGAAAACAACAAAAAACCTTCAAAAGGAAAACTGACAAATTTCTCATACTGCGATGAAATAAAAGAAGTCAAAATATCGTGAAAGGGGGAACTGAGAGGTTTGGCATGCTATTGTGTGTGTGTGTGGGGGGATTTACACTTTCTCTTTGACAGATCCTCACTTCCTTTGCAATTTCTTTCAAACAAAGCACAACAAACCGTGACATATTATGAAAGGGTGCTGTGGGGTTAAAATGCTTTGGTAGAAGGTGAGGATTCTTTTCTTTTTGACCCATCTAGTTCATTTTGACTTTTTAAAACTAAGATTTAACCTTGTTAATAAGAAGCATTATTATTGGTAAGCTAGCACTATATAGGTACGGGATAAGGGGTGAGGTAACTTCAACTTCGTAATTCCAATTCCTTATCCCAAAATTTTTTATTTCATATGAATTATCCATTTTCTGTCATCCATTTTGTTTGAAAATTATATATCAGACCATTGCTACTAATTGCTTATATTTTTTTTCAAGTATGAAAAAAATTATCAGATTGCTTTTTATAAAGGGTGGAATGTGTATAATTTATCATTCAAAAACAAAGGTCCCTGACCATTAAAGCCTCTTGAAAAGAGTTTGAATATGAAATTCAATAATATAAAAATTTAAAAATATCATTTTTATTCTTTTTAGATATCTAACCATGGAGTCAAGAGAAAATGGAATAAATCTGCCAATTCAACTTATATGAAATTGTGACCTTTCCAGTCTACAATGGTCAATGATAAAATAACTGGATAAACAAGTCTACAATGGTCAGCAGAATCCATAATGTATCTGATGTCTGTCCATCCTCCTGATCCAAGATAAACATATTGGACATTTTAATGAATTTAATTATGTGTATCAATAGCACATATAGAGGATACTTATATCTATGGAAATGAGAACGAAATATGGCATTACATCCTTATTATGGTAAAATGAACTTTATCAGACCTTTTGATTTAAACAAGTGAAATGGTAAAGTGTCTTTGATATACACTGAGATGCCAACGGCTTGGTAAAGTGAATTTTGTTAGACCTTTGATTTAAGCAAGTGAAATGGTAAAGTACCTTTGACTTACACGGAGATGCCACAGGCTTGGTAAAGTGAACTTTGTTAGACCTTTTGATTTAAGCAAGTAAAATGGTAAAGTACCTTTGACTTACACGGAGATGCCACCGGCTTGGTAAAGTGAACTTTGTTAGAAGCAAGTGAAATGCTAAAGTGAACTCTGTTAGACCTTTTGACTTCAGCAAGTGAAATGGTAAGGTGCCTTTGACTTACATTGAGATATCACCGGCTTGGTAAAGTGAATTTTGTTAGACCATTTGATTTAAGCAAGTGAAAGGCTAAAGTGAACTTTGTTAGACCTTTTGATTTCAGCAAGTGAAATGGTAAGGTGCCTTTGACTTACATTGAGATATCACTGGCTTGGTAAAGTGAATTTTGTTAGACCATTTGATTTCAGCAAGTGAAATGGTAAGGTGCCTTTGACTTACATTGAGATATCACAAGCTAAAGCTAAAATTATAAAGCTTAGAACTAGAGTTTTCTGCACAGTGGTTTATCCAATGCCATACCTATCATTATATAGGATAGAAGTTTTCAACCATTTTCATGTTACAAGCAGAACAGATTCTACAATGTCATGGCGCATTCATAAGTTACAAGAGAATGGATGAAACTGGGAGTGCAATGACCTTATGAAAGCGAACTGAAAAACTATCTCACATTTAGGTCTGTCGATTGAGATTTTAACTTAGGTGGTGCACATCTGAAGGATGCAAAGTATTTCACAATCTTGACTAGAACACCCAGTGCTGGCAAAACACGGCATTTTAACCCAAAAGAGCAAAATATTTACATAAATTTGTCATGTCTAACCTATACCACCCACATTTTAGATTCCTTCTATACAAAAACATTTAACCAGGCCGAGTTTAAATTGTGAGATACATTTTGTCAGTTTATAGTCATTTTGTACCATAACCGCTTCGTACCATAACCGCTTCGTACCATAACCGTTTCGTACCATATTAAAAACCATTTCGTACCATGACCATTTTGTACCATAAAAAGTTCGTACCATCTTGTTTGACCATTTCATACCATAGTGTACTGATAATGTTAAGTATGATTTTTCTTGTGTTTTAACACTATGACACCATTTCGTACCATTTCTACCATATGCAAAGTATATATTTTTCGTGCATAAATGTTTTATTTTTAAATAATTGGTGCATGATATATTCATTGTTCACGATTTCACACACACACACACACACACACACACACACACACACAATTAGTTGAAATTCGCTTCTTTTTATAATGACATTTGAAAACATTTGTTTTACTTGTTATCTGCTTCAGACGGTGATCTGAAATTCCAACTTGCTGTGTTTCAGATCTTTATTTGAAATTTAAAAAAAAAAAAAAGAAGATGCCTTTTAATCTAAATAACATTTTCAGTAAAAGTTGAATATTTTTAGGTCAAACTAAAAAGTAAATTCCCCAATAAAAATTGTTTTAGTTAGTTATAATATTTTTATTATTATTATTATTATTTTTAAAATCTTGTTTTGAAGTCATTGGAATGAAATGGTAGTATCGCTGAATACTGTATGGTACTACAATAATATTATAAAAGGTTTAAATATACCACATGTGAAAACACTTATTCTTGGACACAGTTTCATTCATCGGTTAAGAAAATGGATGAAAGGTAATGATAAGAAAATGTTTATAAATGACAATATATTGAACAATGTACATGGAATCGGTAGTAAAACTGTTGACAAAATTTTGAGATATGATCTCAGACCAGAGATTTTTTTTTTTTACAAGCAGGCCGTAAAAATATAAGTGTTGATTGTAGTGCGAATGCAATTTCAGATGATAATATGTTATTAGCTGAAGTTCTTCATAATTTGGGAGTGAAAAGGGTGATTATTGAATCTGTTTTTATGAGACTTAACCCTAGGAATATGAGTTCCGCTCAGTATGACAGAAAGAAAAAAAACATTAACAAGATTCTCCACAAAACGTTTGGAAATTTTGTTAACAGCACCTGTGACTCGAAGAAAACTTTGTTCTATAAGCATTGATTTCTTTAGTCAAACTAACACCCTAAAAAGAATATCCCCAATAAAAATGTAATAATTAATAATAAATTTCTTTTTTTATATGTACTTTTCCAAAAAATTTAAGAAAACCTTTTAATTGAAGTCAATGGTACGAAATGGTAGTAACACCAAATACCGTATGGTACAAAAGGTCATATGACATGGTACAAATAGGACCAATTTGGGTACAAAATGGTTATGGTACGAAACGACTAGCTCCCATTTTGTCAAAGTAATTTAATGGTTGATTGTAGATGCTTTAACTTGCATCAGTGAATTTGTAGCTTTCTAAGACCAGATGCTGTTAAATAAAACCATGCCTATCACGACAAAGTACACAGCAAAATGAGAAATCCTGACAAAAACAGTCAAAAGAGAAGACTAAAATATAACAGGTAGAACTCTTAACCTTGGATGGGCACTGGATGTCCTCTGTTATGAGTACTACAAGTAATATACTATTGGATGCTCAAACCATATGTCTTATTTCAAAAGTGGTCCATACAAGGGAGGGATTCTATCAAGATTGAGTTTGAGCACTGATTTGTACTAAAGTACATCTTTACGAAGACTACAGTTAGGTAACTTAGTACACTGGCCAGCACTCAATGAATATCATTACAATGAAACTACTCTGAAACTTTATACGTTTTAGATGCAAATCAACATCTTGTTTCAATAGCAGTGAGAATGTCAAGTCAAATGTTCTCATGCTTTTCCATGGATTTCCCTTCCAGACCCACTTGTGCAAACTACTGTTAAAGTTTTCAATGTGAAGCAATGATGATGATGATTATTATTATTATTAGTGGACCAATAAAAGGTTTAAGACCACAGAATCAAAAATGGATTATCCCACCTTCGTGGGGTTGATGAGACTTCTAACCTTAATAAACCACTTGACAATATAATTTGCCAGAATAAAACTACAGCATATGTCCCATAAGATTATGTGGAATTTTTTCATGATAATAACATTACTCCAGCCAGGATGGAATCTTTCCCTACACCTCAGATGGTTAGAACCTAAGCTATTAGATACACTGTGACTCATAGGCCAATGCTTTAGACAATTCTGGTCCAAGAATTCCACTGCATAATTAGCAGCACAAGTTTTTGTGGTCCATCACTGACTGGCTCAATACATGCGAAACAAAATGTTATTTTGTGCCATTTTGGGTCAGTGTACTAGCACTTTAAAAATCACTAACTGCTCGTAATTCAAAAACTGATTTTCTAAAATACTTAAATAAACTTACATACCACATGAACTTCTGTAGATAAAATCCTGTACAATTGTTATTAAAAATGCTGTAAATAGCTTTAAAAATTTCTGATAAGAAGTTAAACAACATACAATCGACTAGCCACTTAAATGTGGTGTCACAGTGTAATAAAACCTCATAAAAATGAGTATAGACCATACTGCTACCTATGCTCATCCAAAAAGTAACAAAAGCTGTTTCTCCTATACATTCCCTCAACACCCTTTCAATATAAAATGAAGGCAGGGATATTAGGATTTACTGAGTATCTGTAATGATTTCAACTACAATATCAGAAAATTATGTATCTTGTACAAAACCAAGATCTATTCAAATTCCAGCTTAATCAATAAACTGCTATAAAAATAGACAATTACAGTTTTCATAAATGAATATCTATTTCCAATATCCAACATATATTACAAAGAAATAAAGAAAGAGAAAAAAAAAAAGATTTCTGCATTCTTTTCTATTATGATATAATAAAAAGTGATCTTTTACATGACTGACCAGCTGTCTGTCAATGGTTTTGTTATAATCATCAGGTCGAAGGTATAAAAAACCTATCAAAAAGCAACACTTTTTACAGCATGGTGACATATTTGTTAACAACTAATATTATATTATGTATGCCTAGCTGTCTTTGACGAGAGAAGAAATATGATTGATGTCGTTAAGTTTGTCGAGTGACAGCCTTTCTCAAACCTTATGGTTATTATTCATATATGAAAGTTAAAATGGGGAATTAAAACTTCTACAATTATAATCTAAAACAATAATAAAAATAACAAGGCCTACCTGCATACCACTTGATGTGGTCCGTTTCTCCTGAATTTCTGACATGAAGCTCTGATTGTGAAACTTTGATGTAACTAACATATAATCCAACCGAAGAAAAGAAAAATGAGATAAATTTTAAATTTGGTATTATGTGTATATACACTACTGCTACGTAAATGTGAGTGATCTATATCCCGCCTTCCTAGTATCCAATATTTCAACTAAATAAAACCAGGTCAGCTAACATTATATACAGTAAAGGCACAGGGAGAGAGAGTTGATATAATCCAAATATGACCTGTGTTTACACTCTAATCACAAGTTAAAACCTAACACTTTGTATGACAAAACTGACAAATATCCCTGTATTTAGTGTTTTAAACAAACCAATTATCCTATGATATCCCGGTTTCAAGAAAGAAAACTGCCATTTAGCATGTAACTGTAGTAGTATATAGAGTGCCGATTAAAGTCCTAGCTATTATAAACTGCCTGACTGGTGTTGTTTGTGTATGTTCAGTAATAAGAACACTGTTGAAAATCCTACAGATCTGTCCCTAATAGTGTACTATAGCCAATCCGTCCACCCGTGACTTATGACACAAGATCTACAGTCTTTCCGAACACAATGAGTACAACCATTGATTCACACCACACTGGAGATGAGCAGGTATTTTGACACCACTTGGGGGCTTTCCAAGGGACTGTATCAAAAATCAATATGTCTAGTTTATACTATCACTATCAGTATATTAATAGCCTATGGTCATATGACTAGTTTTTCTTCCTAAGATTAGATAAAGCTTACATAATCAACCTAAGCTATCCACTTAAACCATTCATGTTTAATCTCAGGTGGAACAAGTTTTGATCCCAGAGGTCCAATAATGGACCAGATTTTTACTTATACTTTTGCATTAAATAAATAAACCAATTATATTAACAAAGGTATATTGGTTATTTAATAGGGACATCAAATGTCCATAGCAATGACGATTTTACAATGACATTTATGTCAAATAAACTGGCTATCAATCTAAATATTTGTATAATCTTTTCTGTCTATCTTAACATTTCCTTATTCTTTCTTTATTTCATTTTCTGTCAAGATTTAAAATTCATTAAAAAAATTTTCTACCACAGAAATAACCATATGTCTAAAAAATACATTGCCTTTGCTTTTTTTCCCACAATTTTTTGTTTTTTCTCTGAATTTTCCTTTTGTTGATTGTGAAAAAATAAACATTATAACTTTTTGATTTATCTTCATTATTGGGTTAAAAACCCCATTTATTGAATAGGAAAACATATCAACAATAATCAGGACATAGAGTTAATAGTGTTTTACTTCCCCATCAAGATTTTGTTTTAAATATGATGAGGTGGCCAGGTTTTGGATGTTGGAGAAAACTGAAGTGCCCAGAGAAAACCACCAACCTTTTGCAAGCAAGCTAATAAACTTTCTCACACTGGGATCTGTCAGAGGGGTATTCAAAAGACAGTGATCTGAAAGCATATTCTTTAAATCTTCAAGGCCCCAAAAATAAGCAGGGAACAATATGGTAACATGCAATGACTCAGTGGTAAGACATCAAACCATGCTAACATATGTGAAGAACCGTTTTATACTGGTACTAGTGCCTAATTAAGGTTTGTTAAAAAAGTAAGTTTCCTTAGGCCACAATTAAAAATATCTTTGTTTCCCCTTGCCCTACCCTTACTTCTGATATTGGGTAGGTAGGTAGGCTTTTTTTTTTTTTTTCTCTCATAGTTTTCTTTTCTGGTTAGGAAACATTCTTCACATGTCACCTTGTGTATTTACTAGTACATCTTCATCACTACGGCGTTTGTATCGCATTGAATTATAACTGTATTTAAGCGTCTTGACAACTAAGAAGGTTGGCGACTAAATTGTGAAAAGGAAAGAGAAACGAACCAGAATCTATTAGCACAGAATCGCGAGAAAAAAAAAATCACACAGCATTTTTCAACAAAATTATTTCAGTCGGCGGGTTTTTTTTACTGTCGGTTGCGCAAGGGCAAACAAACTATATTTTTATTTTGGCCTTATTTAGCTGATACTTGATTTATTTTGACTAATTCAAGTACAACACTTTTGGAGTGTCGCATCAGTCTATTGCAAGGTTAACCTAAAAATTTTCCATTGGTGCCTCTTTATTTCACACACATATGGTCTGGTTAGGGTTTGAACCCACAACCCTAGAGTCATCTGTAGCCTTAAACACTGAATCCACAAACACCCATACACTAGTTAAAGATTCCATGTTTGAATCTAAACCCTGCACTTTTACCGTCTCCTAACAGATCCAATTTATTTGATATTTATTAAATTGAAATCAAAATGAAAATCAAAAATATCCTGAAAGTATATGACGATAAACTAATATAAAAACGTCATATGAAACATTACAACTGCAACATACCTATTATGTGACATAAATAAAACGGTAACCAGTATTTTCTATAGCTTCTCTCCATATTGTCAACTACATTTTGTTGTGATTCGTTAATTAAGGTCCTATAGTTTTATATATCTCTATATAAGTACTTTAACACAAATTTCATTAAAAAAAACGTTTTCTAAGCACTTGTCTTTTTATTTCTTTTAATTTAAAGCTGCATTAAGTTTTCCTAGGCAAAAATTAAAACAGTGCTGATCTAATTAATGATGTTCCTAGTGAACAATGTTACATTTGGTTCAACGATAAAAGCTTGAATAAATACAGAAATAACAATAAATTCCCAGTAAGATGTAGCCTGTGGGATCTAATTTTAGAACATGGTTACATCATAAAAAACCGGGTCATTTAAACACAACTTACAAAACCGTGAAATACCATAAATTAAACACAAAATTTCATTAAATTTGTCATTTGTGACTTTGTAAGGGATACGTAACATCATTGCAAATACATTTAGATATTAATGACAGACAATTAATACAATATGTCAGGTTTCACCTTTGATTCATTGGAAAACCTGTACATCCATGCGCATGCTCCAAGCAAATAATAATCATTGTTAAACATTGACCAAACCACTAGAGGATTCTGTTTTTTTTTTACAGCTAATAGGAATGAAATTTTTAAAAATGAATCTCACGGACCATGATTAGAAGTAATCTTTTTTTTTAAAAAAATATATTTTTAGAAAATCAAAAATCAAAACATTCAGAAAATTGAAAACCTTAATGAAGCCCATACCATGCCTGAAATTCTTTTGGACCACTGGCGAGATACATTACATGTATGAAGCTACTTTCAATCTCAACCTCACATTTCCAGTTTTTACAGGAATGCTTAAAACCCTGTTTGGAAATGCCATAAATTCAACATAACTCCGGAACAGACTTTGAATATACCCGGGATGGGAAACGAAAATAAAAATACTTGGGGCGGCACATTTTTGGTGGGGGAGGTAGAATGAGAATCTACCAATTAAGTTGAATTGGCCTAATCATATACAGTAAAACCTTGTAATTATGACCCTCAATACCGTTGTCACTACTCTAATATCTCTATATCAAAATCCCTTTCAACAAAAGACCATTATTAACCCCTTTATAACACCAAAATTGAAATCATCAAGTAATGGCAATGAATAAAGATTTTACTGCATTTCGATGGTGTTCTGTGAATACAGTGATTTCCTATTTATAGATTTCTTTCTTTGCTTATTTTTAACTTTAAGATTTTTTCGGGGCAGGAAAGACCTTTCAGGACACTATGACACTATGACAATTTTAGGAAAGAGAATCAATGCAGCATTACACTTGTTTATAATTCTGAAATTGACAAATTTCATTTTATAAAAAAAAAATTAATTAATTCATAAACTATCGTTAGCTGTAAAAATAATTATACCAGTATGATACCGTCAGGCATGATGTAGTTTACCAGTGTAACACGTAACATGTTATACCACCCATGGGTTTTTATGGAACTATTATTATTACTAATAATGGAAAAATTTTTAAATTACATCATTTTCGCTAGGAAAGTCTTTTACAATTTCATATCCATTTAAATAACATATCCACAGAAATATTATGGTGTGTCACATACCAAGTATATGAATTCCAGTGAGCCTAACTTTTATGTCAAAATAATGCACACAACATACAAAGAAATTGAAAAAGCAAAATAAATAATTTTAGAATAAAATTATTGTGAAACTGTAAATGAAAAACTTTAAAATTTATAAAAATGAAAAAAAAAAATAAATAAATAAAAATAAAAATTTAAAAAATAATGATAATGGAAAGAATATTTAATAATAAAGACATATAAATATCTAAATAAATAAATAAATAATAAAATTTAGAATAAAAAATAATTAAATTTTAATCTAAGTGATTTATTTATTGTAAATTGATTTTCTTGAATTTTTTTTATTAATATTAGTAAATCATATGACGATTGATTCATTTTCACATTAATACAAATACCCATATTTATCACTATAAACTTGGAACAATCTACAAACACAGACAAAATGTTCAAAACAATGCTTCATCATGCTAGTGTTCATCCCTGTGTTTCATGCGTCATTAACATAATGAATACAAAACATTCTCCCTTCAATAGAATACCAATGCATTGCAAAAATTACAAAGGTTATTCAGTATTTTTATCAGTCCAGAGCCTTTAAATCAAACAGCCTCATTTTTAAATGAGTCTATAGCCTTTCAGCACCCAACCACAAGTTTAAACTTACATTAAGTCTTTACATCACACAGCCACAAGTTCAAATGAGTCTACAGTCTTTACCCCACACAACCACATGTTTGAGTCCACAGCCTTTACAACACAAGCCACATGCTTAAATGATTTTTGCAGCCATGTTTAAATGAGTTCACAACCTTTTAATCATAGTCACCTGTTTAAATGAGTCCATAGTCTTCAGACCAGAAAGCCAATTGTTTTAATAAGTCCACAGTCTTCAAACTACAAGCCTCTTTTTTAAATGAGGTGACCGTTTTTAAACCATACAGCCATGTTTAAATGAGTCTATAGCCTTTAAACCACAATGCAAAGTTCAAATGAGTCCATAGCCATGACAGCACAAAGCAACATTTAAATGAGTCCAAAGCCTTTACAACACACAACCAAATGTTCAACTGAGTCTAAGCTGTTAAACAACAACCACTTAATTAAATTAGTTCACAGTCTTTAAACCTCACAGCAATGCTGAAATGAGACCACAGCTTTTAAACTACATATTTAAATGAGTCTTTTTCCCTAAGCCACAAAGTCGCATCTCACTTGAATAAATAAGTTCACAGCTTTTAAACCATACAGCCACATATCAAAATGAGTCAACAGCCATTAACAACACAGCCATACGTTTAAATGAGTCCAAAGTTTAAATCACACATTCACATTTTTATGCCACACATTTATCAAATACAGTGTGTGTGCTGCTTCCCTGTCACTTTTCACAGTAGCATTTTGCTGTCAAAATACTGAAAAAATGGATAATTTGAACTATACCATGACCAAGCGATCTAGGGTTTTCAGTTGCCTCAAAGTTATCATCTGTCACCAAGAATGACCTCAGTGTCTTCATGATTTTTCAAGAAAAACTTTTTTTTTCTTTTTCAGTTACCATGGAAACTCATGTAAAGATTGAGAAATGGAGATAAACACATTCTAAATATCAAGGTGGTTGTCATGACAACATGGTGTATATTTTTCCCAAATCATTAGGAGTGAAATGGAGTAGAGATTTTGTGTTTTAATTAAGAAATGACATTGTTTTGGGGGCACTTCATGCTAGTATGATACCGGGTGTTCCTGGTACAAATTGCATGAAGAGCGAAGATCTTCATATCAAATTTGTACCTGGAACACCCGGTATCATACTAGCATGAAGTGCCCCAAAACAATGTCATTTCTTATATTTTCCATTTATTTCCTACATCTAATCTGCTATGTGGACTTAAAACTATTATTGCATTTCATTTTTGTTAATTTACTACCTCCCTTTGTTTTATTGCATCGTGGAACCCGTCTATTGCATCTCCATAAAGGATGACGTCATTGATAAGTGGGATGACAGGTGACCCCGCTTACTTCCATTGATAAAAAATAACTTATCCGTTAAATGGAATACAGTTGTTTTAATGACAGAATTAAACGATTAAATTTTGAAAATATTTAACAGTTACATTTGCATATTAAAATTAAAAGTACAGTTTGAAAAAGAAGAATTAGAAAATACACCAGAAGTGTGGGAACTTACTTGTCGTGTAAGGGTATGTGACATATTGGTGATTTGGTTTGACCCAGTTAGAGCAGTTTCTTCAGCTCTGCCAAATGCTGCAGATGAACATAATTTGGCAATCAGGTCAGCAGTCATAGCAAGGACATTACTAATTGCCTGTTTTTGGGAACTGGATAAATCCCTGGCATAGCTTCTAACTGATGCCTCATTCTTGTGACCACTATAAAACATCATCTCACGTGTCTGAATGTTTGAATCAGTCACTGCCTGAATGCAAGTTGCTTTAATGGAATGTGCCGTGTATCTTTGTGACAAATTAGCATATTTTGATATGTCGGGCATAAAGGTTTTAAAGGCATGGCGAGTGAGTGGAGTTCAATCATACCAAATATTGTTTTTAAGTTCTTGTATGATGGAGAATTGTAAATATATGTTGGAATATCGGGTATAATTTTCAAGTTTATTTTGTAAACAAACGCCATGTGTTCTGCGGTTTGTGGTAGTTGTACACATAACCCTTGAACATAAGGTCAAATATACGTTTTCGTAGCTGTATGAAGCAAATTTTCAATATGTTGAGAAATAGCTTTCATAGGCAGAAAGTGGGTGCTATTGTAAATATATTCCAACAAAGATATTTTCAAAAAATTTTAGGACAGACATTTCTGGTTCTGAGATGACGGAGAAAATCATAGCACCAGTTAAAACAACTGACCTAGGACAAATGGCTGACAAAATTTTACAAAATAGGTTGCCCAAGTAAACTATAAACTTAGACAAAAAGAGGCATTGTGGGCTTTTGGTCAGTTGATTAAAATGCTTTATCAAGATGAACAATAAGAGCTTTCTGTAGCTATATTTGACAAGCCTATACACACTTACGTTACAAGGACTGGCTACAAATGTGATAATTAATAACCAAAAATAAATTAAACTGATAATACATTTCAAAAAAACAAATAAATAACAATTGATAAAACCAAACTGTTAATGAAGTCCTTCTACAGATGACAAAACAAATAAAGAAAACACTAGACAAACTGATCAATATAAATATTAATAAAATCCTTTTATAGAAAGCAATTCAAATAGAGCAAAATCAAACAACAGTGGCTACTATTTAAAATGGTACAGCAGATAACAAAACTTGAATTTCCCCCAAAATATTACTATACGTAAATCATGTATCAACTCTAAGAGAATTCCGTTTATAAAAAATCGTCAGAAAAAAAATATGTGAAGCAAAGGGACAAAAATAATTAAGGCAGTTCGGGAAATAAAATGCAAATTCGTTTGGAGATATTACCATACATAATTTTTGTATCAACTCTAAAGAAATTCTGTTCAGAAAAGAAGTGTTCAAAAAAAAAATTTGAGTTAAGCAAACAAAAGGAAAAAATAAATAAGGGAGTGAGGGAAATAAAATGTAAATTTCCTGGAAATATTACTAGATAAAGGGAGTGAGGGTAATAAAACGTAAATTCCTTGGAAATATTACTAGACTAAGGGAGTGAGGGAAATAAAACGTAAATTCCTTGGAAATATTACTAGACTAAGGGAGTGAGGGAAATAAAACGTAAATTCCTTGGAAATATTACTAGACTAAGGGAGTGAGGGAAATAAAACGTAAATTCCTTGGATATATTACTAGACTAAGGGAGTGAGGGAAATAAAACGTAAATTCCTTGGAAATATTACTAGACTAAGGGAGTGAGGTAAATAAAACGTAAATTCCTTGGAAATATTACTAGACTAAGGGAGTGAGGGAAATAAAACGTAAATTCCTTGGAAATATTACTAGACTAAGGGAGTGAGGGAAATAAAATGTAATTCCTTGGAAATATCACTAGACCAAGGGAGTGAGGGAAATAAAACGTAAATTCCTTGGAAATATTACTAGACTAAGGGAGTGAGGGAAATAAAACGTAATTCCTTGGAAATATTACTAGACTAAGGGAGTGAGGGAAATAAAACGTAAATTCCTTGGAAATATTACTAGACTAAGGGAGTGAGGGAAATAAAATGTAAATTCCTTGGAAATATTACTAGACTAAGGTAGTGAGGGAAATAAAACGTAATTCCTTGGAAATATTACTAGACTAAGGGAGTGAGGGAAATAAAACGTAAATTCCTTGGAAATATTACTAGACTAAGGGAGTGAGGGAAATAAAACGTAAATTCCTTGGAAATATTACTAGACTAAGGGAGTGAGGAAAATAAAATGTAAATTCCTTGGAAATATTACTAGACTAAGGGAGTGAGGGAAATAAAACGTAATTCCTTGGAAATATTACTAGACTAAGGGAGTGAGGGAAATAAAACGTAAATTCCTTGGAAATATTACTAGACTAAGTAAATGTATCAAGTAAAGTGAAATTTTATTTGTAAAAAACTTATTACTGTTAACAATAAAGATTTAAGTAAAATTGATAAAGGGCAATAACTCTGTTAGAAAGGGAGTGCAGGTAATGAAAATTGAACACATCTTGAGATATCACAATATTCATACATGCCATAACTCAAAATGGAAAACAGGGACAACGTACAAAATATATGGAATTCTAATCCAGTCTTTAATTCCATGTATAAATAAAACTGTAAGAATGCAGATAAAGAATGCAATAATGCAGAGTGGAGTGGATTGGAGTAATAGTGTTTTTCGCACCAGTCAAGATTCTTTCACTTGTTTCAAGATGGTCAGTTCTGGGATGGTGGAGGAAATCAAAGTGACCAGAGAAAACTACTGACTTCGGTAAACGAACTTACAAATTTTCTCACACTGGGATCTGTCCCAAGTGGGATTTGATCCCAGACAGTGAGAGACGCTGTAATCTGTAAGCATGCGCTTTAGACCGCTCAGCTGCAATAATATAGATACAAACCAAACACTTTCCCCATCAAAAACTTTATTTGTAAGAGGTGAAAAATAATTCCACACAAATATTAGCCTGTAATGCCATTTTGTCTGAGATTAGCTGCTATAAATTCCAACAAATAATTCAAAACTTTAAAAAGATGTTTATTTTAGAATTATATTACAAGTCCTAATGCACATTTAAAATATCAAATTTGCATTTTGTGGTGAAACTGTAATTTTATAAAAGCAGATTAAACAATAAACGTGTCAAAATGTTCCCTGATTTATCTATCCACTTCAAACTGCAAATGGAAGAAGAAAGAAATATACTTCTACTCTGGCAGATAAAAGAAAACTGAGATTTAAAATAAACATGAAAAAGTAGAAATAATTTCAAATCATGTCAGGTGAGAACATAAAACTATCCTACAGCAGATTCAAGTAATTCTTATACATCTTAAAATTTAACCCTTAAATTTCTTTATATTAAAAAATATTTCGTTTAGTTTAAAAACCAAAAAAATTAATTGCTACAGTAAAACCAGCCTAACTACTCACAAGAATAAGAGTCGGATATGTTGGTTAGTTGTAATGTTGTTTTACATCACATCAGCAATTTTTCAGCTATTGGCAACAAAAGCAAGGTTAATAATCTCTAAAGATAATAGAAGGTAACTGGAATAAGTTTGTGGGTGAGATGTGCAAGTGTGTTTTATGGTCTGTCTCATACTAGCACACACTCGGCATGAATTTTTTTATATATGCTTGTTTAATGAGTCAGTAAGCCACAGACAAGTATACCACTCCGCCAGTCAAATAATTCTGGCACAGTTTTAATCAGTCAATACTCAGTCCTCTTGCCAATTACAGATGAAGAAGCAGTCTTTAGTGGAAGTTTTTCTGGTTTGCTTTGTGCTTGTGGAGACTAAGGCCTAAAATAAAATTAACTTTGTTTGCCGTTGACCGCCTGACCCACTGGAAATGCCCCTACCCAAAAAATTTAATTGCCATCAATTTTTTTTTTTTTTTTTTTTTTTTTTTTTTTGGCTTTTCATACAAAGTAAAAACAGTATGAAAGGGCAATTAACCCAAGCAAACAACCTGTGAACAGGTTTACACATTAGTGTGGAAATTCCACTTTCTCCATGGAAAAGACACAAGGAAAAACAAAGAAGACTAGTTAGCAAAAAAAAAAATTGTAAAATGTGTTTTAAAAGGCATATGAAACCAATTTAACCTTTTTCAAAAGTGTAATAGATTAAGTTTTCAAAAAATAAAATAAAATTTTTTTCCTACCTACCTACTCACATGTGGACAGCATGTGTCGGAAAACAGCAAACAAAGAATTTTTTAAGTTAGGCCTAAATATGCACCCATTACAGACATAATGGTATCTATAAAGTCAGTAGTGACATTATAAAGAAAACCACCAACTCAATTTTGATTGAATGGTACATAACCCACTGTACATTACCTAAATTTTAGTTTAGAATCTGCTATAGTGACCAACTCAATGGGATGACAAAATGTGTATAGATATATTTATGTATGAAAACCCTGGCTCTATATCAAAACCCAGTCTATGTAGAGTAACCCTGGTCATATATGGCTACCTCTGTCTGAAAACCCTGACCATAAATAGAAATATCTCTGTATCAAAACCCTGACTATATAGAGTAACCCTGGCCAGCCATGTATGGCTACCTCTGACTAAAAACCAAGGCTATATAGAACTATCTCTGTATCAAAACCATGACTATATGGAGCTATTTATATATTAAAGCCCTGTCTATATCTGTATAGAACTATCTCTGTATCAAATCCCTGACTACATAGAGTAACCTTGGGCATATATGTCTATCTCTGTCTCAAACCCCTAGCTCTATAGAACTATCTTTGTATCAAAATCCTTGCTATGTAGGGCTATCTATGTATAAACCCTGGTTATATAAGGCTATCTATGTATTAAAGCCCTGGTTATATAAGGCCTCTGTATCAAAACCCTTGCAGTATAGGACTATCTCTGTGTCGAAATATTGGTTATTTAGGACTATCTCTGTATCAAAACCCTAGTTATTTAAAGCTATCTGTATCAAAATATTGACAATATCAGACTATCTCTGTAGCAAAACCCTGGCTATACAGGGCTATCTGTGTGTCAAAACCCAGGCTATATAGGACTATCTCTGTATCAAACCCTGGTTATATACAACTATCTCTGTATCAAACCCCTGGCTATATACAACTATCTCTGTATCAAAATATTGGTTATTTAGGACTATCTCTGTATCAAAACCCTAGATATATAGAGCTATCTGTATCAAAACACTGGAACACTGGCTATGTAGGACTATCTCTGTATCAAACCCCTGGCTATATAGGACAATCTCTTCCAAAATCCTGGCCATATAGACCTCTGTATCAGAAACTTGGCTATATAGGGCTATCTGTATAAAAACCCTGGTTATATAGGACTATCTCTGTACTGGCTATATGGAGTGTTCTTTATATGCTGTATGACTGTACTTAATTACATTTAGACAAGTGCATGATATCTAAAAATGACAAAGTACAGTGGTCTTGAAAAGATAACTTGATTGGTAACAGATGCTATTTTGAACCTTTTAAAACATTTTAGTTTTATCAAATTACAATCAATAGAAATAAACTCAGAAAGTTATGAATTTCAATTCTTTCAAAAACTATTAGTGTATTGCATGACCTTTGACCCTTTAAAATGTGAAGTTCACATGGCTGCCATTTTTGTAAAAAAGTGTAACTTGATGATGTGAACCTTAAAGTAATACTCTCCATGTAACATACTCATGTGCAATAAAAAAGATACATTTGCCAAAAATTTTAATCAAAATCTGGTTTTAAAATTCAGAAAATTTCAGATAAAGAAAAATTACATATTACATAGTTGCACATAAAACATGTTGATAAGAGGCATATTTATATATTTTATGAAAACAAGGAAAAAACTGATCCTAACCTCTTGGCTGGAACAGACAGTTAAATAAACTACTTTTTATCTCCACAGGAAATCTGAAATTTTATCTTTAAAC
The DNA here is from genome assembly GCA_029721355.1 of Tegillarca granosa. Classification (NCBI taxonomy): domain Eukaryota; kingdom Metazoa; phylum Mollusca; class Bivalvia; order Arcoida; family Arcidae; genus Tegillarca; species Tegillarca granosa. The sequence goes on along the minus strand of CM056605.1, from coordinate 22,283,138 downwards.
ATAAACAATCTGTAACATTTTACAATGATTTACCATATCTAGTCTAATAAATGCACCTATCATGTTGTAACCTATGATGAAAGGTTTCACACATGAACAGATGTTGAATAAAAGGATTGACACATGAACAGATGGATGATGAAAGTACTGACATATGAACAGATGTTGAATGAAAGGCTTGATACATGAACAGATTATGATGAAAGGACTGACACATGAACAGATGAAAGATGAAAGGGTTGACATATGAACAGATGTTGAATGAAAGGCTTGACACATGAACAGATGTATGATGAAAGGACTGACACATGAACAGATGAAAGATAGAAGGGTTGACATATGAACAGATGTTGAATGTAAGACTGACATATGAACAGATGCATGATGAAAGGACTGACACATGGTATTAGCTTACAGAATCAGTATATGACAGACAAGTGTACCCCTTTCCGAGTCTATTAACCTGGCACCAAGTGATCCAGTCAATATACTGTCTTTCTAATGCCAAGTGCCAGGTAAGGCTAGTTGTAAGAAAGTAACCATATCAAGTCTGATATGAAAGGGACAAAGGATCCCCTAGTTGTAAGAAAGTAAACCATATCAACTTGGATATTAAGGGATAAAAGTTCCCTAGTTCTAAAATACTAAACCATATCAACTGTTATTAAGTTGTAAACTATTTTAACCCTGATGTCAAAAGAATGAAGGGTTATGTTCTAAATCTACATTGACAAAATCTTCTTACCTTATCAAATTTAAAAACTTAAAAAATTTTTTTCACTGAAGAATATTATGTAATTTATTTTAATAATATTCGTTAATTTGCTAGAGGGAAAACTGTTATGCAACATGTTCATTTTCATGTTTAATTCTTTTTAATAAGGAAAAAAATTGCGTAAAGAAGAAATTTAAATGTTGTTGATTTAGAAATTTTGTTCTTTAAGAGTTATTTTTGTGGACATATATATGTCTTCCCTAAAGGTACAGTACATATAAACCTGTCAATATTTAAATCATACTGTTAAGTATAGTATATCAGTTTTCAGTCTGTTTTAAACAGATACCTAAAAAGGGGTCATAATTACAATAAATAGGGTGACCCAAAGCAGTCAACTGCATAACCTAAAATATAATTTTTTGTTGTCTTGTCAAATTTTAGAATTAAAATTTTTTGACAATACTGTGAATATAAAAGGCATGGTTTAAATTACAAAAATTACACAAGATTTTAAACGAAAATTCATGATTCACTCTTTGTATTAAAAACAATTCTATTATACTGATATTTGTAATTATAATAAAGGTAGCCCCTGCTTCACAAGGGAGATAACAAGTTAGATATTCAACATATATACTATACTGCCTCACACTGGGAAAAACCCTACACAAAGCTTAACTTGCAAAGGGTTATAACTTGAATGTCTTGAATGTTCAAGGCATACCAGGTTTCACCAAGGGAGATAACCTGATGACTGCAGTAGGATGTTTAGGTTTAAAATACTTCTTGCTTGTTTCAACTTAAAAATATCTTGAAAGTTCAAGGTACCCCATGATTTCACCAAGGGCGATAACCTGATGACTGCAGTAGGATGTTAAGGTTTATAATACTTCTTGCTTGTTTCAACTTAAAAATATCTTGAAAGTTCAAGGCACCCCATGATTTCACCAAGGGCGATAACCTGATGACTGCAGTAGGATGTTTTGGTTTATAATACTTCTTGCTTGTTTCAACTTAAAAATATCTTGAAAGTTCAAAGCACCCCATGATTTCACCAAGGTAGATAACCTGATGACTGCAAGTAGGATGGTTAGGTTTATAATACTTCTTGCTTGTTTCAACTTAAAAATATCTTGAAAGTTCAAGGCACCCTATGATTTTTTTTCAACAAGGGAGATAACCTATTGACAGCAAGTAGAATGTTTAGGTTAATAATAATTCTTGCTTCTTTATTTACATAGGGTGTGATGGCCACCAGTGCCTCACAAAGGAAGATAACTGTACTGATACATAGGAAATAACAAATAACTTTCACATGTTTTCCTGAGAGGTATAAAGAACTGGATTATATGACTTTATTTCAATGACTTTTTTAAATCGAAATAAGATCTTTGTGTCAATTCCTTTATCAGATCGTATGTTACCTCAAATGCTCCAATAACCTCCACCATCCCAGAATTGACCCCTCCTGGATAAATAAGAGCACAATAATCTTGACTGGGGTGTAAAACTTCCATTTTTTCACTTTTTTTTATTTTTCTTTACAAAGCCGATAATTATGTCCATTGCCTTAAAATGAAAGACAAATGAAAATTCGAATATTCTAAATTTTTCACTGCCTCTTTGTTCAGTAATAAAGCATCTGCTTGAAAGCAGGAGTTCATGGGTTTTAACTCAAGTCGAGTCATACATAGTTCTTTTAAAGTTTAAAAACTGGTTCTTTGTCTGGTGCTCAGCATGAAAAGGATAGAGTATCACCTGGTTTACCCAGTGTCAGGACACTGACGACTGGGGGAGTGGTATGCTTGTCTACGGATTACTGATTCTGTAAGCCAGCATGTTAAAACTGTCCGGAGTGTGCCAGGCAGACCATAAAACAAATTTAACCCATCCATGAATGAACTTGCTGTTAGTTTACTCTTTAGAGTTAAAAAAATTGTTTTCATTGCAAATAGCTGAAAATTGTGATTTCATATATTCACAGAATACTGAAATCTAAAACCATAGAATACTGAAATCCAAAACCCTTTTACATTTAGGTTTTAAAAATCAATCTACGTCATATTTATTTAACCTTATATATCATTAAATGTATAGATAACCTGAGAATATTATATATTAGTTTTCTTGGAAAAAAAGCTTACAACTGCAAAATTTCTGTCAGCTCTTAATTTGTAAGACCTTCATTTTACTATAGTTTGAATGCAACTTTGTACATATCGTCAGAACAATATGATTTTAAAACATAGAATATGAGAAAAATTGTGGAATCATTCAAGCACATACACTAAACCACTGTTCTATTGTCTCATTGCAACACAATAACAATACCTTGGAGATAACAGACCTAAAACGGTAAAGCTACTCCATAGTTACTCCATACCTTGGAGATAACAAGCCTAAAACGGTAAAGTTACTCCATACCTTGGAGATAACAGACGTAAAATGGTAAAGTTACTCCATATCTTGGAGATTACAGACCTAAAACGGTAAAGTTACTCCATAGTTACTCCATACCTTGGAGATAACAGACCTAAAACAGTAAAGTTACTCTATACCTTGGAGATAACAGACCTAAAACAGTAAAATTACTCCATACCTTGGAGATAACAGACCTAAAACGGTAAAGTTACTCCATACCTTGGAGATAACAGACCAAAAACAGTAAAGTTACTCCATACCTTGGAGATAACAGACCTAAAACAGTAAAGTTACTCCATACCTTGGAGATAACAGACCTAAAACAGTAAAGTCACTCCATACCTTGGAGATAACAGACCTAAAACGGTAAAGTTACTCCATACCTTGGAGATAACAGACCAAAAACAGTAAAGTTACTCCATACCTTGGAGATAACAGACCAAAAACAGTAAAGTTACTCCATACCTTGGAGATAACAGACCTAAAACAGTAAAGTTACTCCATACCTTGGAGATAACAGACCAAAAACAGTAAAGTTACTCCATACCTTGGAGATAACAGACCTAAAACAGTAAAGTCACTCCATACCTTGGAGATAACAGACCTAAAACAGTAAAGTTACTCCATACCTTGGAGATAACAGACCTAAAATGGTAAAGTTATTCTACCTCCATGGACTGCAAAGTTAAGAAATTGAAAATACAAGTCCTCAGAGAGTCCAGATCTCAAATGGTGACAAAAAAAATGTTAACGTTTGTCATAAAGCATGCCAACTTGTAACATTTATGTGTTGATTTGTAACGAGTTCAAATTTCGGTAATTTGAGAACAATTCATAATATCAGAGCAAAACTAAAATCACAATAATCTGGAATATTTCATCTTGAAAAATTATACATCTGAGAATAGTAATGCTAGTAACATGTTTTTATTAACATTAAACGAAACACTGCCAGTATTTAAAATATTTCAAAATGCAAGCGAGATTTAATAAAATGCCAGATTATCAATACTAGCAATAAAACAAATCAGGGTATTATTTTTACAAGCATTATAATTCCAATCAAAATCTACGCTTGATTCCACAAATATCTTGTAAAATTGATTGTCTTTAGATTTATTGTTTTATATTGCCAAGTTTTAGTGGCCAAGTGATCTAAAACCTAAGCTTACAGATCACAGCACATCCCACTCTCTGGTAAAATCCAACTAGCGCAGATCTTTAAGCAAAAATAAGCACTAGCATTAAACTAGAGAAACCAAATATTAAACCAAATTTTTTCTTTCATCATCAGTTTCAGAGAAGAAAATTTTTAAAGATTTTTGCATCCCTAGGTCACTTTGACCTAGTTTTAATATCCATGGAAAGGCTATGAACAAATCTGAATTGCACCGGCTCATACATGCTTCTGACCAATTATCATAGCAGTTTTGAGGGAAAAGTCGAAAATAGGTGTCAACAATGCATGCACATACACATGCTGCACCATGCCATAAGCTCACATGACCTATGGTCAGGTGAGTAAAGAAGGTAAATATTTTATTGTTTAAAATTAAATAAAATTTAGCTTTAAGTAACTTTGCTAAGCAAAACAGAAAAAAATAATCAGTTACATCTTTAGAGATGAGTGGAGTTATGGTGTTTTTTAGCTTTACTTACATATGTATTTAGGTTGCCAGTTCTGGAATAGCAGAGGAAACTAGAGTGTCTGGGGAAATCCACAAAACTTTAGAAAGCAAACTAACACATTTTTTAACACATGGATCTTCCTGGGTGGGTTTCTAACCTAGGCAGTGAGAGGTACTGTGATATGTAAGCTTGCGCTTTGGACACTTGGACACTAAGGCATCAAAATTATTAGAAAAATTACATATATACAGGTCAAAATAAGATCAATTACAGAACTTATATACATCTTGTGCATTTATAGATTCTTTAAGTCAAAATTTTTTCAATCAAACTATAAACTCAGACAATGAAAGTGAGAAACTACCTCATATCAAGATCTCCACAAGTGAGATTTGAACTTTGACCTGAGAGGCACTGTGGAATGTAAGATGGTGACTGTGCCACTAAAGCCTCTGACACAGTAAAGACAAAACATTCATCAACATCAATATTAAATAAAATATCCAGAAAATAATATAAAAAAATTTCAAAGACTAAAACTGCCAAGTTTGATTTTTGAAATTTTGCTGAAATGCTGTATAGTCTGAAAAAAAATTCTCAAATATTTTCACAAAGTTAGATGCACACCATCATGCTAATATGTAAGTCTAAAATTCTAAAGAGGTAAAAATTACGAAATAATTCCATAAAATGAGACACACATTTTCAATATACATAAAAACACTTGTAGTGTATAAGAAAGAAAAAAGAAAAGAAAGAAGTAATCAAATAAAACATGATTGACGGGGGAAAAACCTGTTAAAATTGTCAGAAAACTAACACATTCTCATCACCAAAAACAGCTGGAAGAACAAAATGACAAGGAAAAAATCAATATCTACATTATATATACATATATATATATATCTATCTATCTATCTATCTATATATATATATATATATATATATATATATATATAGGCAAAGAAAATTGGATGCTTGATATGAAATCTCTTTGACATGAAGAGCTCGATATAATTAAATAGCAGCCAAGCCAGTCATACTCCACCGGACCTCTGACAGATATTCTACAACTTTTATGCTTCAATGAATTTCAATGACATAAACAGAGGCTAGATATATTATGCAAAAACGAACTTGAAAAAACAATTTTCTGCCTTTCAGTGTGGGATTTTTTTTTGGCATAACTTAAGTTATATTTTTGGAACTCAAATGCATGTTCTTAATTATCCTTAGCTAACATCACACAACAAATAGAAAAAAAGAATGTGCCATTAAAATACAATTTAGACAAAACTAATGATCCAACTATTTTTAAAAGTCCAACTCATATACAAAGTAAACATCTAATATTGAAAAGGATTAAAGTGTTAGTGTTTTACATCCCAATCAAGCTTCTAATATACATGCCGACAGTCACTTCTAGAATATCACTGACCTTTGGCAAGTCAACTGAAATACCCATCAAATAATACTGACCTTTGGTAAGGCTATTGACATACCCATAGAATAATACCAACATTTGGCAAGTCAACTGAAATACCCATCAAATAATACTGACTTTTGGCAAGGTTATTGACATACCCATCAAATAATACTGACCTTTGGCAAGTCAACTGAAAAATCCATCAACTAGCACTGACTTTTGGCAAGTCAACTGAAATACCCATCAAATAATACAGACCTTTGGCAAGGTTATTGACATACCCATCAAATAACAATGACCTTCAACATGTCAAATGACATACCCATCAACTAGCACTGACCTTTGGCAATTCAACTGACATACCCATCGAATAACACTGACCTTTGGCAAGGCTATTGACATACCCATCAACTTGCACTGACTTTTGCAAGTCTACTGACATACCCATCGAATAACACTGACCTTTGGCAAGGCTACTGACATACCCATCAACTAGCACTGACCTTTGGCAAGTCAAATGACATACCCATCGAATAACACTGAATTTTGGCAAGTCTACTGACATACCCATCAAATAATACTGACCTTTGGCAAGGCTACTGACATACCCATCAACTAGCACTGACTTTTGGCAAGTCTACTGACATACTCATCGAATAACACTGACCTTTGGCAAGGCTACTGACATACCCATCAACTAGCACTGACTTTTGGCAAGTCAACTGACATACCCATCGAATAACACTGACCTTTGGCAAGGCTACTGACATACCCATCAACTAGCACTGACCTTTGGCAAGTCAAATGACATACCCATCAACTAGCACTGAGTTTTGGCAAGTCTACTGACATACCCATCAAATAATACTGACCTTTGGCAAGTCTTTTGACATATCCATCGAATAACACTGACCTTCGACATGTCAATTGACATATCCATGGAATAACAATGACCTTCAGCAAGTCAACTTAAATATCCATCGAATAATACTGACCTTTGGCAAGTCTATTGACATATCCATCGAATAACACTGACCTTCAGCAAGTCAAATGACATACGCTCTCATATTAAAATTTGACCGAGTGAAAGTCTAATCCATAAGACAATACTTTAAGCCACTGAAGCACCTAGTGGATGTGGCAAGACAGGAATTCATTCTGCACATGGCCATTAGTGTATTTTGGAGAGTTGATGTTTAATGCTACATCAGCAGTTGTCATTTGTGGCATGCCATTAGTGCAAACAGCCAAGATTTGAATATCTAACACTTTAATTATATAATAGCTGGTTGCACTCTAGTAAAATAATAGCTGGTGACATCAAAATATACTCTCAGATGAAAAAATCTACTTACTAACTTAAGATTTTATTTTACATAAAGCTGGCAATGTCTAGATATAAGTAAAATTATTTTTCATGAAATGTAAAACCACATTAATATCAATTAATTATCACTATCAAATAAGGATATGATTTCAATTTTTAATAAACGAAAGCAAACAGGAAATTATGAATAAATAAATCAATTTATATAAAAAACATCATAATAAATTCCCCATGTCAATGACACGTAATGTAAGCATAAGAACTGTTGAAAATATCGGAAATGTCAAGTTAGAAAACAATTTTGTTGAAGTAACCACATAATCAATTGTAAATGGTAAAATTCAGTTGGTAACACCAAAGCCATAGATTAAAATAAAACGTACAAATAATGACAACATCAATAATTTAATGAACATGATTTAAATATTTCTGTAATGAAAAAGTCACTTGTAAATAGTTTTTCTAATTTAAGGTTGCAATTTAAACAGGTTTTAAATCTATTTTCAATTAAAGACCTTTGAAACAAGATGAGAAGGAAGGTTATTGGTATGGACTTTTATCCAATATTTATCATTCCGGTTTTATAATTATTTAGCTGATTAAAAATGTAATTTTATCTCTTATTTTATCAAAAAAATATTTAATCTGAAATTAGATTTTGCTTTTTTCAAATTACCGAATTGATAAATGATGTAAAAAGTTTAATTCACTTTTTAGATAAAAAAAAATTGTTCAATTACCCATTGATGATGTAATACATAATTTACACTCGGTGATATAAGATGTCAAGGCAATCCCATAATGCAACAGATTACAAAACAAGAATATCCAGTTTTGTATTTTTATGTCTCATCATATTAAGCTTGATGATAACTCTAGGTCCATTTATCAGATAAAAGGTGGGCTTTTTAAAGTGCCAGAAAATCTAGCACACATCATTTCTATAGAACTGGAGGTGGGTATGAAGCTATTTTTATTCAAAAGTATTTATATTTTACTTTACTTGAGGAATAAATTAGGAAAATGAAGGGGAAAATAAATGAATACTTGCTTGGTTTGATAGTGATTGGATAAAAATGCATTTGGTGATATTCACATTGATTTTGCATTTTTGCACAACTTATTTCAAAAGTTTTACACACAGAGAGAGACAGAGAGAGAGAGAGAGAAATAGAGAGAGAGAGAGAGAGAGAGAGAGAGAGAGAGAGAGAGAGAGAGAGATAAAATATGAAAAAAAACTGTATGGACTCATTGACTCCAGCAACATACTTTGAGTAATGCAATTATGAACTTTGTGCATGAAAAAACAAAGTCTGCAACAGCCATAAGAACCAAAATCATGACAAGGACTATAAGAAGATGGAGACATCAGAGTATATAAAATTTCCAATTGTAGATTGGTACATATATATCAATAAGGCCAAAAAATATATGTTTCAAGTTTAACTTAATCAAAAAAAAAAAAAAAAAAAAAAAAAAATTACACTGGGATCGGTAGGTATTTTAAATATTTTTTTCCTGAAAAAGTTTCTGTCATTGGCAATGCAAACATTTATCAAATTCTTGCCTAGTATATAAATGCATACTTGAACTGCAACCTGTACAGACAGGGCAACTAAAGGTCCCTAAACACTCTCATCAAAACAATACTCTGAAACCTAGTTTTCAACTTAAAATGCATACATCAACAATAATGTCAACAATAACTGCACAGAAAAAGTAAACCAATGTCGCCCCTTAAACCCTTTTGTCACGTCATGCCAAAAATAAACCCCATACATGCAGAAGTCATAAAATATTAATCATAAATGCATTTATACTCATTCAACTTCTAATTTTACATGTCAACAACTGTAAAGGTATTATCTAGGTTCTAAAGATAATTATGGCAATGTCTCCAAAATAGGTTGAGAAAAAAACTGCAATGACTCCAAAATAGGTCGAGAAAAACTGCAATGACTCTAAAATAAGTCGAGAAAAAACTGCAATGACTCTAAAATAAGTCAAGAAAAACTGCAATGACTCCAAAATAGGTCGAGAAAAAACTGCAATGACTCTAAAATAGGTCGAGAATAAACTGCAATGACTCCAAAAAAGGTCGAGAAAAAACTGCAATGACTCTAAAATAGGTCAAGAAAAACTGCAATGACTCCAAAATAGGTCAAGAAAAAACTGCAATGACTAAAATGGGTCAAGAAAAACTGCAATGACTCTAAAAAAAGGTCAAGAAAAAACTGCAATGACTCCAAAATAGGATGAGAAAAAATGTGCAATGACTCCAAAATAGGTCAAGAAAAAACTGCAATGACTCCAAAATGGTCGAGAAAAAACTGCAATGACTAAAATAGGTCAAGAAAAAACTGCAATGACTCCAAAATAGGTTGAGAAAAAACTGCAATGACTCTAAAATAGGCTGAGAAAAAAAATTGATTTTCAAACTTGACCTGTAATTTATTGATATAAATATTGATTTCAAAGCATCATTAACATTAATTCAGTGGAGTAATGGTGTTTTATACCTCAGTCAAGATTCTTTCACTTATATGAAGGCAGTCAACACAGGAGTGATGGAAGAAACTGAAGTGCCCAGAGAAAACCTACCACCTTTAGCAAGTTAGCCACAAAGTATCGAACACTAGGATTAGCTCAAGTAGGATTCAAACTTAGTTGGTGATCTGTAGGTATACACTTCGACCACTTGGCCAGCAAGTCTCCTTATCTCATTGATAATGAGAAAGTTAGTGAAAAGGCTGAAAGAGGAAACTGTCTAGTAAAAACCACTAAACTTTACAAAAAATTGAACATACTTTCCTACCCATGTATCAACGGCCAAAGTGGGGTTCATACCTAAGTGGTGACAGACACTGATCTATAAGCCAGTGCTTTAAACCATGCTACAACCGAGACTCCAAAGTCAAGTTAAGGAATAAATCTACTGACCGAGACTCCAAAGTAAAGTAAAGGAATAAATCTACTGACCGAGACTCCAAGTCAAGTTAAGGAATAAATCTATTGACAAAGACTCCAAAGTCAAGTTAAGGAATAAATCTATTGACAAAGACTCCAAAGTCAAGTTAAGGAATAAATCTATTGACAAAGACTCCAAAGTCAAGTTAAGGAATAAATCTATTGACAAAGACTCCAAAGTCAAGTTAAGGAATAAATCTATTGACAAAGACTCCAAAGTCAAGTTAAGGAATAAATCTATTGACAAAGACTCCAAAGTCAAGTTAAGGAATAAATCTATTGACAAAGACTCCAAAGTCAAGTTAAGGAATAAATCTATTGACAAAGACTCCAAAGTCAAGTTAAGGAATAAATCTATTGACAAAGACTCCAAAGTCAAGTTAAGGAATAAATCTATTGACAAAGACTCCAAAGTCAAGTTAAGGAATAAATCTATTGACAAAGACTCCAAAGTCAAGTTAAGGAATAAATCTACTGAGCGAGACTCCAAAGTCAAGTTAAGGAATAAATCTATTGACAAAGACTCCAAAGTCAAGTTAAGGAATAAATCTATTGACAAAGACTCCAAAGTCAAGTTAAGGAATAAATCTATTGACAAAGACTCCAAAGTCAAGTTAAGGAATAAATCTACTGAGCGAGACTCCAAAGTCAAGTTAAGGAATAAATCTATTGACAAAGACTCCAAAGTCAAGTTAAGGAATAAATCTATTGACAAAGACTCCAAAGTCAAGTTAAGGAATAAATCTATTGACAAAGACTCCAAAGTCAAGTTAAGGAATAAATCTATTGACAAAGACTCCAAAGTCAAGTTAAGGAATAAATCTATTGACAAAGACTCCAAAGTCAAGTTAAGGAATAAATCTACTGACCGAGACTCCAAAGTCAAGTTAAGGAATAAATCTATTGACAAAGACTCCAAAGTCAAGTTAAGGAATAAATCTATTGACAAAGACTCCAAAGTCAAGTAAAGGAATAAATCTACTGAGCGAGACTCCAAAGTCAAGTTAAGGAGTAAATCTATTGACAAAGACTCCAAAGTCAAGTTAAGGAATAAATCTACTGACCGAGACTCCAAAGTCAAGTTAAGGAATAAATCTATTGACAAAGACTCCAAAGTCAAGTTAAGGAATAAATCTATTGACAAAGACTCCAAAGTCAAGTTAAGGAATAAATCTACTGAGCGAGACTCCAAAGTCAAGTTAAGGAATAAATCTATTGACAAAGACTCCAAAGTCAAGTTAAGGAATAAATCTATTGACAAAGACTCCAAAGTCAAGTTAAGGAATAAATCTATTGACAAAGACTCCAAAGTCAAGTTAAGGAATAAATCTATTGACAAAGACTCCAAAGTCAAGTTAAGGAATAAATCTACTGACCGAGACTCCAAGTCAAGTTAAGGAATAAATCTATTGACAAAGACTCCAAAGTCAAGTTAAGGAATAAATCTATTGACAAAGACTCCAAAGTCAAGTTAAGGAATAATTCTATTGACAAAGACTCCAAAGTCAAGTTAAGGAATAATTCTATTGACAAAGACTCCAAAGTCAAGTTAAGGAATAAATCTATTGACAAAGACTCCAAAGTCAAGTTAAGGAATAAATCTATTGACAAAGACTCCAAAGTCAAGTTAAGGAATAAATCTACTGACCGAGACTCCAAGTCAAGTTAAGGAATAAATCTATTGACAAAGACTCCAAAGTCAAGTTAAGGAATAAATCTATTGACAAAGACTCCAAAGTCAAGTTAAGGAATAAATCTATTGACAAAGACTCCAAAGTCAAGTTAAGGAATAATTCTATTGACAAAGACTCCAAAGTCAAGTTAAGGAATAAATCTATTGACAAAGACTCCAAAGTCAAGTTAAGGAATAAATCTATTGACAAAGACTCCAAAGTCAAGTTAAGGAATAAATCTACTGACAAAGACTCCAAAGTCAAGTTAAGGAATAAATCTACTGACCGAGACTCCAAAGTCAAGTTAAGGAATAAATCTACTGACAAAGACTCCAAAGTCAAGTTAAGGAATAAATCTATTGACAAAGACTCCAAAGTCAAGTTAAGGAATAAATCTACTGACCGAGACTACAAAGTCAAGTTAAGGAATAAATCTATTGAATGAGACTCCAAAGTCAAGTTAAGGAATAAATCTATTGACAAAGACTCCAAAGTCAAGTTAAGGAATAAATCTACTGAACGAGACTCCAAAGTCAAGTTAAGGAATAAATCTATTGACAAAGACTCCAAAGTCAAGTTAAGGAATAAATCTACTAACCAATACTCCAAAGTCAAGTTAAAGAATAAATCTACTGAATGAGACTCCAAAGTCAAGTTAAGGAATAAATCTACTGAACGAGACTCCAAAGTCAAGTTAAGGAATAAATCTACTGAACGAGACTCCAAAGTCAAGTTAAGAATAAATCTACTGACCGAGACTCCAAAGTAAAGTTAAGAAATAAATCTACTGACCGAGACTCCAAAGTAAAGTTAAGGAATAAATCTACTGACCGAGACTCCAAAGTCAAGTTAAGGAATAAATCTACTGAACGAGACTCCAAAGTCAAGTTAAGAAATAAATCTACTGAACGAGACTCCAAAGTCAAGTTAAGGAATAAATCTACTGAACGAGACTCCAAAGTAAAGTTAAGGAATAAATCTACAGACCGAGACTCTAAAGTCAAGTTTAGGAATAAATCTACTGATCGAGACTCCAAAGTAAAGTAAAGGAATAAATCTACTGACCAAGACTCTAAAGTCAAGTTAAGGAATAAATCTACTAACCAATACTCCAAAGTCAAGTTAAAGAATAAATCTACTGAATGAGACTCCAAAGTCAAGTTAAGGAATAAATCTACTGAACGAGACTCCAAAGTCAAGTTAAGAATAAATCTACTGACCGAGACTCCAAAGTAAAGTTAAGAAATAAATCTACTGACCGAGACTCCAAAGTAAAGTTAAGGAATACATCTACTGACCTAGACTCCAAAGTCAAGTTAAGGAATAAATCTACTGACCGAGACTTCAAAGTCAAGTTAAGGAATAAATCTACTGACCGAGACTCCAAAGTCAAGTTAAGGAATAAATCTACTGACCGAGACTTCAAAGTCAAGTTAAGGAATAAATCTACGGAGCGAGACTCTAAAGTCAAGTTAAGGAATAAATCTACTGACCGAGACTCCAAAGTCAAGTTAAGGAATTAATCTACTGAACGAGACTCCAAAGTAAAGTTAAGGAATAAATCTACAGTTATACTTTTCTTTCACTTCAGACATATACAAGGCTTATCATCATCATTAGATAATACAGGAACAGCTGACATGTTTACTGAATAGGTTGGTAAATTCCTTGATAAAAGGGGAATTAAGATGACCTGTTTTTTTTTTTTTTTTTCATGTTATTTCTACAGTCTTTGTGATAAGATATATTCTATAATAATAAATTAACAACATCTACAAAAAAAATCTGTATCGTTACTTAGTGCTCAGTACAAGTTGGCAAAGAATGGTAACTTCCCATTTTTTTAAGTCCTGGATCGGACCCAGCTTAGTTTTAAAGTACCCACACCTTAAACTTACAAAGTGATAACTCCACCAACAAAAAGTACATGTATAAGTATCTAATGTTTGTTTATAGATGCAGACTGACAAAATTTAAGGAATTGAGCAGAGTGGAGTAATGGTGTTTTACTTATTTCTAGGTGGTCAGTCCTGGGATGGTGAAGGAAACCAGAGTGCCCAGAAAAAACCACCAACCTTCAGCAAGCGAACTGACAAACTTCCTCACACAAGGATTTGTCCTGATTTGAACCCAGATGGTGAGAGGCACTTTGATCCATAAGCACACACTTTAGACCACTTGGCCATCGAGGCCCACGACAAAATTAAAGATTTTTAAGGTAGTTTTTCAAGTACTATTAAACCATTTTCAAGGATATAATTAGACATATATTGCAGCTATACCACACTGTAGGAACATTGACTACTGATTTAGGTATCAAAAAGAAAACTGGATTGGACTAATAGTGTTTCGACCGAAGTCAAGATCCCTTTTTTTTATATTCAGACAGTCAGTTCTGGGATGGTGGAGGAGACTGGAGAGCCTGGTGAAAACCAACATTCATTTTGCAAGTGAAATGAAAACTCACACTAGAATCGGCCAGAAAAGGAATCGAACCTTAGTGGTACAGCAATGTGATCTATAAGTGTACAATGAAGTCCACTAGGCCACAAAGTTCAGAAAACTATTCTAGCAAATTGAAATACATAAAGCATATGCCTGGGTGTATAATTACATTATAACAGATATCTGGTGGAAATTCCACTATCAAACTAAGTGGAAATTTCACAATCAAACTAAGTGGAAATTCCACAATCCAGGGTTAGATGAATAAGCAAACAAAACTGAATCACAGGCAATATGGTTTTGAGGACTTTTTCCAGACAAATCATATTAGACTTTTGCAGGAATCATAATAGACGGATACATCATCTGTTGTTAAATACTTTCCAGAAATTTCAAAAATAAATTATCATACCATCTTAGATGAGTTTGATTTCAAAGAAATCAACATTTTCTTTCTTTCTTTTTTATTTCAGCCTTTTGAGTAATCATTCTCTATCCAAATGTAACTTTTTTGTGGTAATAAAGAACTTATTTAGCTGGTTGTATCAAATGTTTTTAAGTGATAACCTGCAGTTTTTAAAATTAGATTTGTGGCATCAATTTCAGCGAAACGATTCCAGAAATAGATCATGTCAGTAAGAGCCAGATTAGGAATTCACTGAAAAAAAACATATGCACTATAAGTCTGACCTGGCCTCGGGAATGTATACCATGATTTTTAAGACAGATCTAACCTAGTTTTATATCACACACATTTATTACATGGGGAAATCCCAGGTTTAAGAACCTGTTCAACCTGTTTGAACTATTGTTCTGACACTTCTGTAAGGAAAACAAGTTTAACAACCATGATGCTTATCTATTTATAATATAATTTTGAATAACTGCATTCTGCTAGACTTTTCACACAACCAATAAAATTAAACTCAATGCCACATCAAGTGACCAGTCTTTGGATAAAATATTGTTCTTCTCAATAAAAATCAAGAACCGTTATATGGCCAAAAATCTTTTCTGCAAATATTGAGAAAAAAAAAAAAACTTTTACATTTGATCTATGAAATTTCTCACAATCCTGCTTTGTTTTTGTTTTTGTTTTTTTTTGTTTTGTTTTGCTTTTGTTTTTTTTTTTGTTTTTTTGCTAATGTATGCCTTTTTTTTTTTTTTGTTATTGTATGCCTTGGATACCACTACCTGGCAACCATTATATAAACAATATATAAATCATTACTTACAGTTGACAGCCCTCCATCGATGTCTAAAGCTGCTGTCTGTAAATCCAGTTCTGTAGTATCTATAAATAGAATAGAACTTTTTAAATAACTGGTGACATCTCAATATAAAGAAATTTTTATGACAAAGATGTAAATTGGCCTTTATCTGTTCACTCCTCTGTAAATATCTTTAATTAATAAATTACAAATTTGTCTTAATGTATTATTAAAAGGGGGAAAAAATTATGGTATTTGAAAACAATTGGATTGGTCTGTTAGTGAATCATAATCATAGCAATTTTTCAGCATTGAAGATCTGATTTGTTAAGTGTTTTAATCAACCACATGATATATAAAACCCTCATTTGACCATTTCTCTGGTTCCAAGCCTCAGAACGTGCCTGCAACACAGGAGAACCATTTTATTTTTATTTTTCTAGTTATTTTTTCTTAGTTGACTTCACCCCATGTAATTTTGAAAATGAATGAATGAATGTTTAAAGACATAAGCATTATTACAGCTTTTTGTAACGAAGCGTTTTCAGTTTAACGTTTAAGGTAAAATTGAACCCCAGTGAAGACCATTTAGTCCATATCCTGTAAGTTCTTGATAAGTAGAGAAAAACTGAATACCTGAAATATACAATGCACCTTCTTCAAGTGAAGGAGTGGAGTGGAGTAGTGGTGTTTTATGCCCCAGTCATGATTCTTTCACTTATTTCGAGGTGGTCAGTTCTGGGATGGTCGAGGAAACTGGTGTGCCCAGAGAAAACCTCTGACCTTTGGCAAGCGAACTGACAAACTTTCTCACACTAGGATCTGTCCCGAGTGGGATTTGAGCCCAGGCGGTGAGAGGCACTATGATTTCAAGTGAAGGAAAACTAACATAAGGCTCTGCCTTGGTTGCACTCAAAATATTTTGATTGATTGATTTAATGGGGTTTTACATCCCAGTCAACAATATTTCACTTATATTGAGATGTCATCAGCTATAGGTGAAGTGTCAGAAATTTTTGCCTTTTCAGTGCACTTAGAACAATGTGCAGTGAGGGTTCTTTAACATGTCACGCCTGCCTTGACAAGGGGCATCAGTATTTAAGGTCTCTTATAAGGAACCCTGTGATTTTCATTTCTATATGCCAAGTGCTTGGCGAAAGAACAGTCACTTCCAATTTTTTAAGTCTTGGTCAGACCTGGCTGGGGTTCAAACCCATACCTCCCACATATGAAGTGAGCACTCTACCAACTGAGCTACTGTAGTGGTCAAAATTATACTTTGAAATGCAAATTGGGGCTTTAAGATACTAGACAACAAAGCATCCTATTTAAGGTTTCAAGGGAAGCCAATTTAAAACCACACAGCATCCTACTATACATTTTTATCATAAAATGGTCTGGCTGGCTATATTCTTCAAGGACACCTTATCATATCATTTAATATATAAATATAAATATTATCACAATCCATGTCAGTAAGACCTAATTAACTTTGGCTTATCAAAAGAAATAACTACACATCAACAAATTACCAATTATATGTGTCTACATTAATTAATTGATTTTCACACCATGTTATAAAACCCAAGATACAGAAATTACCCCTCATCCCCCAAACTCAAAATAAATAAATAAGTAAATAAATAAATAAAAATAAACATAGATAATATAAATAAATAAATACTACTTATTACTTCTTTTATTTACTTATTTAACAGATAAAGTATATAGTTTATTTTTTTTTAGTTTTCTATCATCTATAGCAAAGTGTTAATTTAGTGACATGGGTGTCTTTCAAAGAAAAAAGAGAGATTTGAGAAATTGTTTAACATCACAGTCAAGAATATTTCACTTATATTGAGACGTCACCAGCTACAGGCATAAGTGCAGATATTTTGCCTGTGTATTGGGTTAACTGCATTACACAGCAGGATTCTTTATCGTGCCATGCCTACCATGACACAGGACCTTGTTTATTTTAAGTTCCCATCTGAAAGAAACGTAACTTTTATTTCGTAATGCTGTGTGCTTTGCGAAAGAACAGTCACTACCCACTTTCAAGTCTTGGGTCAGACCCGGTTGGGGTTTGAACCCATGACCTCCCACTTGGACCTTGGAAATTAAGAATTTTTATTAATATTTAATTTTGTGGTTTTCACTAACCCACAAAAATAGTGAAATTTTATCCCCCATGAACATTTGTGATTTTAAAGTATTTTTTAATTTTCTCTCAGACAAAGTCTTCTTTTACTAACCCCCTTTGAATAACACCCTAATTTATTTAGTTTGCTTCAATTTAAAATAGCTCAGATGGTAGAGTGCTCGCTCTGTAAGTGGAAGGTCATGGGTTCGAGCCCCAGCCGGGTCTGACCCAAGACTTAAAAGTGGGTAGTGACTGTTCTTTCGCCAAGCACTCGGCATTATGAAATGAAAGTCATGGTTCTTTCGGATGGGAACTTAAAATAAACGAGGTCCCGTATCATGGCAGGCATGGCACGATAAAGAACCCTGGTGTATAATGCCATCAGCGCAACACACAGGCAAAATATCTGCAATTTCGCCTATAGCTGGGGACGTCTTGATATAAGTGACATATTCTTGACTGGGACGTTAAACACCATTACTCAACTCAACGTCAATTTAAAATAGAGTTAAAAATTTCAATAGAAGTATACCAAATCAGACTCAGGACCTGAGACAAACACCCTTTATTTCCTTGTACATTTTATCTAGCTGCTAACTGCGTTTTCAATGAAAAGTTTCAAATACAGCAGAAAACTTGTACCATTGTTTTTTTTTTGTGAAATTTCAGAGTGCTCAGATCATTTCTGAGTTGGCCAAAAATGCGAAACATATGCTTAAATTATTGAATATTATAAGTGAAATTCTGGACAAATTTTAATGCACATTTAAGTGCTACTGAGGGCCTTAGTGGAAAAGTTTTCTACAAACACTCATGGATCATGATTCAGGCATAGAAGAACTCGATGATGATGATTCCACAGTGCTCGTCTCCATTCTAATTGAGAAATAAAACAGAAACAGTGACAAATATGGACACACAGAAGTAATAAATGTCCTGTTGTGTATTTAATAAAGTTTCATCTCCGAGGAATAAAGTTGGAAGATGAAGTACTTAAAAAACTGGAATTTGACAAGATGCATGTAATATCCATCCCAAAGGCAATAAATACTGCATATATATCATTGGATGTGTCGCCTAAAATCATAAAACAACTATTATCATAAAATACTCCATTAGAACTACTTAAAACCAAATAAAATGAAGAGAAAACCTGTGAAATTGTTAGTTAAAACAAGTTATTTTAACTTTTTTTATCTCACCAATATTGTATGAATATTATAACATCATATTATTTATTAACAGACATATGGTGTTGCAGACCCATCTTTATTCTGTTTTTTACACACAAGTCTAAAAATATTCATTTTCCAAAAATCTGGTGTGAAACAAAATTTAGAAGTAAAATTTGCTGTAAAAATCCCTCAATTGTTACAAGTTTATCTCATCATAAAACACTGTTTAAAAAAATAATCATTTTACAAGAAATTTAGTGTGAAATAAAACTAAGATTCATTTTCTATTGAAATCCCTCGACTGTATAAGTTCATCACATCATTAACACATTTCGTGTTCTCATGTCAGTTGATGTGGCATTTACACACCTATGAATAGCTGTCCTGTTCCTAAGATTTGCACTTGCATGACACTTTTTTTTCCTTCAGAGAAATCAAATGAATTAAGCAATGTTAAAATGTTCTATATCGCACGCATCTGTGATCTTGTCATGTACATGTAGTACTAAATTTTATTTCTTATTAAAGAATGCACTTGAAGAAATTTCATTTTAAGTCAGAAATTTACTATATTATTATACAAGGGCCTCATCTTCTCAACAATGATTTACTTAAAAACACCTTTTAAAAAAAACAGTACAAAAAAATAATAATAATAATAATAACAATAAATAAAAATGAAATATATATACATATACATATATATATAAATATATTTATATATATATATATAAATATATTTATATATATATATATATAATATATATTTAAAGTTTTAGAATATACTTTCTAAATTTATTATTTCTCCCAATACCAGGCATGAGAATGGGATTTATTGAAAAAATCTGAAAAGTTAAAAGTTTACCAAAGGCACACCTACCAAGTGCCACAGGCATGAGGGGGGAGAGAGGGAGAGGATGTGTAAACCTCCTTCTCAAGCCAAGCCGATTTCCATGCATTGTGTATTCCTTTATCAAGGTCCTTGACCAGTTTGTTTCATTGAACATTTTTTTCTTTCTGACATTTCCTGAGCATCTCAAAAGTACATGCTTCGATGTTACATGTATAAGGTAATGCGCATTTAGCGAGGCAGGAAACTTAACACAGTTATCAGGGTTTTAGTGAGCGCTTGGTGTCGCTAGTCATTCTGAGTAAGCACTTAGATGATCATGATGAAAGGATAAATTAGAAGAGAAAATGGACATGAATCTCAGAAACCTGGACATGACTACAATCGGCGAGCGGAAAAATGTTGGAAATGGATAGAAAAAAATGGAAATTAATTATTAAAAAAGCGGAATTCTGCTTTTTAGCAGAGAATTTTTCTGCCTACAATACTTAAAAAATTTCATTGAGCTGAAGTACAAATTAATGATTTTGCCTGGGGTACGAAAAACACTTTCTTCCTCTTGGTGCACTAGTGAGTTAGAAATATGAATGGATATTTGAAAACTGTCTTATGTGTAGCCTAAAGCTTTAAATGAATAATTTACTACATATAACAACCACTTTTTCATAATTATAGGAATATTTTTGTATATCTCAAAAAAGACTGTCAGTTTACTAACAAGTTTCATGGTTTTTTATGGATACTTGGGTTTTCTCTATTATCTCAAAACCTTTACTTTTACCTCTTAAAACTTTATTATTATATTATGTATGGAGAAACCACAAATATTGTTTGTTAAATACAGAGGTTGAAATATTGTCCGGTCAGTAAGTTTAAGACCTTTTTGCAGTAAGTTCTGTAATTTTTTATTATAACAAATCTTTTTAATGGCAAGGTTTTAATCCCCTTGCAGATAGAACCCAGTGTCATTAACTTGCCAAAGGTCCCTGGTTTCCTCTACTATTTATGCTGACCAGTATATATATGAAAAAATCTTGATGGTTGTAAAACACCATTACTCTACACATATATTTTCCTAATGAAAACCTTGAACAATTTGAGATTAAGACTGGTTAAGAGCTTCAGCCCAACTTTTTTGACATTGGTTAAACTAATCTGTTTTAACTAAACACTGCCTATCTGATTTTTTTAATTTTTTTATTTATTTTATTTTTATTTATTTACTTTTTTTTCTGTCTTTTTTGAATTATCATTTTATTGTTATTATTTTTATTTATTTATTTATTTATTGATTTATTGGTCTGATGGGTTTTCTGTTTATCCATGTTTTGCTGTATGTTATATGTAAAAAACAGATATTCAAATTATGTACCTTTGTGAAACAGTTGTTTATAGACAAATATATAATGGACGTTAATAATGTTAATTTATTCTGTTAGTGTTAAAACTCCAAGACATAAATAAATCACGGGAAATTTTAAAGAAAGATGGATTAGAAATATATACCATTATATGACTAATTTTATAGAAAAAGTATTCACACAAAGGAAAATAAAATTGGGAAAAAAGTTAATTTCTTTTATTTTTGTAATTAATTACAATTATTTGATAATCAAAATATGAGTCAGAAAAATAAACAAAAAAGAACTATTTAATTTAGTGTCAGTTACGGTACTTCATACAGGAACAAAAAACCATCCTACTTCTTTTATGACCGATATTCCCTGAAAAAGTAAAATAAGTTTTAATTTTACCATACCAGTTGCGTTGAGTTGATTTATGCACTAGCCAAGATTCTTCCACTAATATCAAGGCAATCAGTCCTGTTATCACTGAGGAAAAGGTAGGCAAGGGAACTGACAAACCTTCCAGCACTAGGATCTTCCTGATTGGGATACAAGCCTAGCAAACGAGAGACACTGTGATCCTAAGCAATATAGACCAAGGTCACCAATACAAGCCTAGGTAACGACAGACACTGTGATCCCTAAGCAATTTAGACCAAGGCCACCAATACAAGCCTAGGTAACGAGAGACACTGTGATCCCTGAGTACTTTAGACCAAGTTCACCGATACAAACCTAGGTAACAAGAGACAATGTGATCCCTAAGCACTTTAGACCAAGTTCACCGATACAAACCTAGGTAACAAGAGACACTGTGATCCCTAAGCACTTTAGACCAAGTTCACCGATACAAACCTAGGTAACAAGAGACAATGTGATCCCTAAGCACTTTAGACCAAGTTCACCGATACAAACCTAGGTAACAAGAGACAATGTGATCCCTAAGCACTTTAGACCAAGTTCACCGATACAAGCCTAGGTAACAAGAGACACTGTGATCCCTAAGCACTTTAGACCAAGTTCACCGATACAAGCCTAGGTAACAAGAGACACTGTGATCCCTAAGCACTTTAGACCAAGGTCACCAATACAAACCTAGGTAACGAGAGACACTGTGATCCCTAAGCACTTTAGACCAAGGTCACCAATACAAGCCTAGGTAACAAGAGACACTGTGATCCCTAAGTACTTTAGACCAAGTTCACCGATACAAACCTAGGTAACAAGAGACACTGTGATCCCTAAGTACTTTAGACCAAGGTCACCGATACAAGCCTAGGTAACGAGAGACACTGTGATCCCTAAGTACTTTAGACCAAGTTCACCGATACAAACCTAGGTAACAAGAGACACTGTGATCCCTAAGCACTTTAGACCAAGGTCACCAATACAAACCTAGGTAACGAGAGACACTGTGATCCCTAAGCACTTTAGACCAAGGTCACCAATACAAGCCTAGGTAACAAGAGACACTGTGATCCCTAAGTACTTTAGACCAAGTTCACCGAGACCACATTTACTTTACAATAATTACAACAATTTCAAAATTCCTTATTCCCATTATAGAAATATCTAGTTATCTAATATAAGCTAAGAAAAAATGTCTGTTTCAGCAAATAAGTTATGATATCCTAAATATTAGGTTAGGCTATGTAACTAGAGAACAAAATTCAACAGATTATTATTTGATAAAGTATACTGATAATCCAGTGTTTGTTGTTTTCCTCACAAAAACTAACTTAAGATATCACAAATAGATGCAGCATATGTATAAGTACTCAAATGACTTCTATATCAAGAAGTTAGATTACTGATATAATATTTATATATATCCTGGTATATATGTTTACAAGATATCTATAAATGTATGCTTCAAAGGTCAAAGATGTTGTATTGAAGGGATAAAAAAATGGAAAATATGACTCTAGTGAATATATATGTCAAATCATTCTTCTGCCTGTTATCAGTGAAATTAGGCATCAAAAATGGAAATCTTTTATAAATATCAAAAGTTTTGTATTAATTAGAACAGAAAAAGTATGGTGAGCTAAATATGTCAAAATCAACAGTTTCAATATGTTGTGTGTGTGTGTGTGTGTGTGTGTGTGTGTGTATATTGTGTGTGTGTGTGTGTGAGCCTCAGCTGTGCTCCTGCACAAGACATCAGCAGTTTCACTATGTTGTGTGTGTAAACTACTATGTCTCATTTGTCCTCCTGCACAGAACAACAACAGTTTCACTATGTTCTGTGTGCGAACCACTATGCCACAGAACATCAACAGTTTCACTATATTGTGTGTGTGAACCACTATGCCTCAGTTGTCCTCATGCACAGAACATCAGCAGTTTGACTATGTTGACCTCTGACCTGGACTTTAAATCATTGTGCTAGGTGCATCTTTTAAATATGAATAATCATTCATCACAATTTTAAAAAATTTCTTTGTACCATTCAATTATAAATATGTTAATGGAGTGGAGTGGAGTGGAGTTATGGTGTTTTATGCACCAGTCAAGATTCTTTCACTTATTTCGAGGTGGTCAGTTCTGGGAAACTGGTGTGCCCAGAGAAAACCACTGACCTTCAGCAAGCGAACTGACAAACTTTCTCACACTAGGATCTGTCCCGAGTGGGATTTGAACCCAGGCGGTGAGAGGCGCTTTAAGCATACGCTTTAGACCACTCAGTCACTAAGGCCCCAAATATGTAAATGTATATATGGACAGGGATAGTACAACTATTCATATATACAGGTTGACATGGCTTCTGTCGCACCATTGTTACTTCTAGAATGTTGAGATTTTTTTATCATTTAACCTAGTAACCTCATTTTCATTTAGCATTGCCTATATAATTACTTTATTTTGATTTTTTCAATTGGATAATTGGATAACTTGAACTTTGATGAAGAGATTTTTCTAAACTTTATTCTGTCAAAAACATTAATCATAAGACTTCAGAATTTGAAATTAAAGCAGATAACTATTTTATCACATGTAATAAATTATTAAAATATCTTTGTTGATGTCAAATGACAATACATACAAAAATGTATTTATCTAAAAAATATGCCAAGATGTGTAATGCCTTAGCCAAATTTTCTTCCATAAATCATAGAAAATTCTCCAATCATAAAATATGAAATGAACGATTTCAACATCAATGCATTTAAAACAATTGAACACTTAGGTTATTGTAATAAAAGCTAGTGGTGCACTTTCAAAATGAATTCCAAAACACCAAACACTGCAGAGGTTAGTAGTTTACATCCAAAATGAATTCCATTATATTAAACATTCACACCAAACAATAAAGCTGTTTTGAAATGGGCAATAAATATGATTGTTTTCTTTTTTATGTAATAAAATGGAAAAGTTATAATAGACTTTTTTGAAAATAAAAATCCTGTTGATTTTATGAAAAAGAAATTATAAAATTAACAGTCCTTGAAAAAATTTTAAGGTATTCTCAAAAACTTTGGGATAGGCAGGTCCAAGGAAAATGACTGAGTTAGAGCTCTGACCTGGGCAACAGAAGGCAAGAGAACAAGAGGGAGAGCAAGGAAGGAAGGAAGGAAGGAAGGAAGAAGAAAGGAGAGAGAGAGAGAGAGAGAGAGAGAGAGAGAGAGAGAGAGAGAGAGAGAGAGAGAGAGAGAGAGCATGTTGCAAGGCATCTTAGAAGGAAAGGAATAAGGTGGAAAGGGGAGCTAGAATATAACCAAAACAGGAGCAAACAATGAAGATGGATAGAGAACCAGTGTAGATAGAGACCTTATTGTACCTTTTGGCACGGAGAGAATTAAGTAAGGAAGACTACAGGTAACTTGATTTTTATTTTATTTGAATTAAGAAGAATTATTCCTCAATACTGTAAAGTAATTGTCCTGCTTTTAAATCAATTTAAAGCACCTATAATAATTTAAATAATAAGTATTCAAAATGTCCAATTGAAACTAAAACAGCAGTATTTGCTGAAAATACCAAGCAAATTTAATTGTAAAACTGATAAGACAAATTACTCCAGAACCATTTGATAGAATACTCAAATTTGAACTTAACCTGTATGTTATCAATCTATATATTTTCAATCATTATCAGTGGAAGATAAAGTTATTGCTCAGAAACCAATGTATGGCAGATAGACATGGATATTTATAAAAGACCCCACCATTTGATAATGAAAACTATAAATATATTGCACTGTACAAAGTGGCAGTCTTTAAGATTGTTTACGTCTTGTCGCATGTCTCCAGGCTTATCAAGATGGTCAGTGACATGTCCAAGTGATCTATCTACAGTGTATGCTTACAGATCACAAAACCTCACTTTGCCTATGTGTATATTTCTGGCCAGCACTTCCTAATATGGTAAAGTTTGTAAGTTTGCTTGCCAAAGGCTGATGGTTTTCTCTGGGCACTTTTACCACTATACCTGAACTGACAGCCAAGATATCAGTGAAAGAATCCTGGCCAAGGAAAAAAAAACCCACCATTAATCCAATCCAATCATCAGGTTAGCACTTATCCCATTACATGTGATATGAAACAAGTATCAGGAGTGGAGTAGTGTTGTACTTTATCTTGCATCCAGATAGTCAGTTTAAGAATAGAGGAAACCTAAGTCCATAGCAAAGACTTTTGGTTACAGCAACAACCTTTCTGACAATAAGATCTACCCTAGTTAATGATTCAAACAAAGGTTGTAAAAGCACTGTGAATCAGAAGCTGGTTCTTTAAGTATTTAGCCACCAAAGCCCGATGGAGAAACTGTGAAATTACTTCCCTTTAGACAGGATACCACGTCACAATGATATAAAAAAAAATGCCAGTGCTTATTCCTTTATTAGCTAGACACACTGGAATAAGGTAAAATTCAATGGTTTGTTCAGGGTTATAACAATACTTCCAGGCTTGATTGGGTTTAAAACATGACACTGGAACAAGGTAAAATTCAATAGTTTGCTCAAGGTCATAGTATTACTTCCAAGCTTGACTGGGTTTGAACACAAGACCCTAGATTACCTAGTCTATGCATTACCCATTTGACTAGGCATTTCCACATGCTGTAATAATGATAAATCTTTTCCAATAATGATCGAAATTATGCTAAAATTATAAACGGCCCAAATCTTAAAAAATTCTATAATAAAATATATAACAGATTGGAAAGTTTCAGGTCTCAAACATACAGACTAGTCTAAATTTCAAAGCCTTTTCACCATTCATTATAAAATAACTAACTATGCAGTTCTTCGGTAATATTATTCACCTTATTAAGGATAATTTATACACGTTTTGACATATATATATATATGTCACTTATAAGTTATTATTATATATAAAAATTACTTATTAATATTCACATTTATATTGACAAATTATGACAAATTCATACCTATGTCTTGTTTTATCCTGATTCTAGACAAGGATGACTAATATATGACCCAAATGATCAGAAAAAATATGTCGAAACATTTCTAGTGATTTCTGATTTTAATGAAATGTTATTAAAAATATAAAATATGAGTGAAGTGATAAAATGGTGCTGTATATCCCAAGTCAATATTTTTGACTTTACATCGAAGCAATCAAGATTTTTGGATTGCGGAGAAAAAACGAATGCCTAAAGAAACCTTCATACCTCTGGCAAGCAAATAAATAAACTTCTCAGACAAAAGTTGCTCTAGTGGGATATGACCTAGGTGGTGAAATTCTATGATCCTTTAATATTAAAGAACTCTATAGGTCACTTCCCTACACTAAGATCTGTCAAGACATAGTCTAGGTAGTGAGGTGCTATGGTCTCTTACCTTCAACACTAAAGAGCTTCTAAGATTACTTCCTTCTCTTTGATATTCCAGAGCAAGACTTAACCTAGGTGGTGGTGTATGATCCCTTATCTTTAACACTAAACAGCTCTTAAGGTAACTTCCCAACACTTGTATCTGCCAGAGTGGGACTAAAGTAGTGAAGTGCGTATGGTCCCTCACCTTCAACACTAAAGAGCTCTTAAGGTCACTTCCCAATTATGAATCTGCCCGAGAGGGTCCAAGGTAGTGAAGTGCTTATGGTCCCTCACCTTCAACACTAGAGCTCTTAAGGTCACTTCCTAACACTTGGATCTGCCACAGTGGGACCAAGGTAGTGAAGTGCTTATGGTCCCTCACCTACAACACTTAAAAGCTCTTAAGGTCACTTCCTAACACTTGGATCTGCCAGAGTGGGACCAAGGTAGTGAAGTGCTTATGATCCCTCACCTACAATACTTAAAAGCTCTTAAGGTCACTTCCTAACACTTGGATCTGCCAGAGAGAGTCCAAGGTAGTGAATTGCTTATGGTCCCTCACCTTTAAAACTAAAAAGCTCTTAAGATCACTTCCTAACACTTGGATCTGCCACCGTGGGACCAAGGTAGTGAAGTGCTTATGGTCCCTCACCTACAACACTAAAAAGCTCTTAAGATCACTTCCTAACACTTGTATCTGCCAGAGTGGGACCAAGGTAGTGAAGTGCTTATGGTCCCTCACCTTCAACAGTTAAAAGCTCTTAAGATCACTTCCTAACACTTGTATCTGCCAGAGTTGGACCAAGGTAGTGAAGTGCTTATGGTCCCTCACCTTCAACACTTAAAAGCTCTTAAGGTCACTTCCTAACACTTGTATCTGCCACAGTGGGACCAAGGTAGTGAATTGCTTATGGTCCCTCACCTTCAACACTAAAAAGCTCTTAAGATCACTTCCTAACACTGGGATCTGCCACAGTGGGACCAAGGTAGTGAAGTGCTTATGGTCCCTCACCTACAACACTAAAAAGCTCCTAAGATCACTTCCTAACACTTGGATCTGCCAGAGTTGGACCAAGGTAGTGAAGTGCTTATGGTCCCTTACCTTCAACAGTTAAAAGCTCTTAAGGTCACTTCCTAACACTTGGATCTGCCAGAGTGGGACCAAGGTAGTGAAGTGCTTATGGTCCCTCACCTACAACACTAAAAAGCTCTTAAGATCACTTCCTAACACTTGGATCTGCCAGAGTTGGACCAAGGTAGTGAAGTGCTTATGATCCCTCACCTACAACTTAAAAGCTCTTAAGATCACTTCCTAACACTTGGATCTGCCAGAGTTGGACCAAGGTAGTGAAGTGCTTATGGTCCCTCACCTTCAACAGTTAAAAGCTCTTAAGGTCACTTCCTAACACTTGGATCTGCCACAGTGGGACCAAGGTAGTGAAGTGCTTATGGTCCCTCACCTACAACTTAAAAGCTCTCAAGATCACTTCCTAACACTTGTATCTGCCACAGTGGGACCAAGGTAGTGAATTGCTTATGGTCCCTCACCTTCAACACTAAAAAGCTCTTAAGATCACTTCCTAACACTGGGATCTGCCACAGTGGGACCAAGGTAGTGAATTGCTTATGGTCCCTCACCTACATCACTAAAAAGCTCTTAAGATCACTTCCTAACACTTGGATCTGCCAGAGTTGGACCAAGGTAGTGAAGTGCTTATGGTCCCTCACCTACAACACTAAAAAGCTCTTAAGATCACTTCCTAACACTGGGATCTGCCAGAGTTGGACCAAGGTAGTGAAGTGCTTATGGTCCCTCACCTACAACACTAAAAAGCTCTTAAGGTCACTTCCTAACACTGGGATCTGCCACAGTGGGACCAAGGTAGTGAAGTGCTTATGGTCCCTCACCTACAACACTAAAAAGCTCTTAAGATCACTTCCTAACACTTGGATCTGCCAGAGTTGGACCAAGGTAGTGAAGTGCTTATGGTCCCTCACCTACAACACTAAAAAGCTCTTAAGATCACTTCCTAACACTGGGATCTGCCACAGTGGGACCCAGGTAGTGAAGTGCTTATGGTCCCTCACCTACAACACTAAAAAGCTCTTAAGATCACTTCCTAACACTTGGATCTGCCAGAGTTGGACCAAGGTAGTGAAGTGCTTATGGTCCCTCACCTACAACACTAAAAAGCTCTTAAGGTCACTTCCTAACACTGGGATCTGCCACAGTGGGACCAAGGTAGTGAAGTGCTTATGGTCCCTCACCTACAACACTAAAAAGCTCTTAAGATCACTTCCTAACACTTGGATCTGCCAGAGTTGGACCAAGGTAGTGAAGTGCTTATGGTCCCTCACCTTCAACAGTTAAAAGCTCTTAAGGTCACTTCCTAACACTTGGATCTGCCAGAGTGGGTCCAAGGTAGTGAATTGCTTATTGTCCCTCACCTTCAACACTAAAGAGCTCTTAAGGTCACTTCCTAACACTTGTATCTGCCAGAGTGGGTCCAAGGTAGTGAATTGCTTATTGTCCCTCACCTTCAACACTAAAGAGCTCTTAAGGGCACTTCCTAACACTTGTATCTGCCAGAGTGGGACCAAGGTAGTGAGGTGCTTATGGGCACCTTCAACACTAGAGAGCTCTCCAGGTTACTTCTCTACACTTTGATCTTACAGAGCAGGACATAAACTAGATGGTGTAGTGCTATGAACCCTTATTTTTTATAATAAAGATCTCTAAAGGTAGCTTCCCTACAATAGGATTTGACACTGTTGGATATGACAGATGGTGATGTGTTATGTTGCCTTATCTTCAATATTAAAATTTTTTTTAAGATCTGGAAGGTTGGGATTCAAACCCAAGCCGGGTCTTGACAAGACTTGAAAATTAGTAGTGACTGTTCTATTGCCAAGCACTCAGCATTTAGAAATAAAAGTCACAGGGTCCTTTAGAGAAGACCTTAAAAACCAATGCCCTGTGTCACTCTAAAGAACCCTACCTGAACATTGCCCTAAATACACTGTGAAGGTCAAAATTTCATACCACTTGTCTTAAAGCTGGTGACATCTGGATAAAAGTAAAATATTATTAACCGGGATGTAAAACCCTATTAAATCAATTAAATCTTAAGATCACTCACACAAGGATCTGACAATTTGGGGTTATGAACTAGGTGATAAGGTGTTCTGGAATGAAAGCACTAAGTTAATATACATGAGTTGTCCTTAAAAAGAAAGAAAAAGAGTTCAATTATATTCAGCTATTTTGTTTCCCAAAAAACAATTTTTAATGAAATATGAGATACAGAGCTTAAAGATACATAAAACTGGTATCCTAATCACTGGACTATAACCAAGCATTCTAAAGGATTGTTCTCAAAAAAAAGAGAAGAAGAAAATTAAAAACTCATTTACCAAAAAGATTGAAAAACAAAAGGAAAAACAATAATATAGAATTGGAGGTGAAAAAAGGACAATATGAGAAATATGCTAAATAAACTCTGAAAAACTAATTTACAAGTCAAACAAACGAATACAAGAATGAGATATATATTACAGGAAGACAAATAATGAAAGAATGCTGCTGTATAAACTCTGAGTAAGGTATCACATGGCTTGTTATCAAATAAATAAATAAATAAATAAAGAATGATTTAATGGGGTTTTATGTCCCAGTCAAGAATATTTCACTTATATCCAGACATCACCAGCTATAAGTGAAGTGGCAGAAATTTTGTTCACTGCAGTGCACTTAGGGCAATGTGCAGGAAGTGTTCTTTAACCTGCCTTGCTTCTGATACATGGAGCATCAGTTTTTAAGGTCTCATCCGAAGGACCCAAATAAATAAAGATGAAAAAAAAAAAAAAAAGATAAAGGGAAAAAAAGTGAAAAAATAAAGAAATTGGAAAAAAATAATAATCAAAATAAATAAATAAAAAAAGAGTTAAAAATCATATCCATAAAAAAAAAAAAGAAAGAAAAGTACTAAAATAGAAAAAGGTATATGAAGACAGAAAAAACATGAAATGTGCTGAATAAACTCTGTTACAAGGTAACACAAGTACAGAAAAAAACACCATCAAAATCATCTCAGATAAAGATGAACAGCTAGTATTATCATCATGGGGTAAAATTCCTCCATTCATAGCAGTTCTAAAAGATGATTCAGGCATAAAAACAATGTTCAGCAACTTCAGTTGCCATGTCAATATAATAAACAAACAAATTAGGCCAAGGTATATTTATTTTATGTGTAATATATACGAAAAGCATGTTATATTTCCTCTTCATTACTCTTACCAAATACTAGATGCCTTCAATTTTTTCAAAAATAGCCATAATTATACAAATTCTTTTTAAGAAGAGTTTAAATCTTTATCATCTGAACTTTGTAACTTGTAATAGTGAAGTTTTCAACAAGTTTTTTTAACTGATTTCAGAAAATTTAGAAAATTTTACCATTATTCTCTCTTAAACCTTGATTCAGGAATTAAAACAATTTAATCTTGCCATCATTGTTAATAAATAAATCAAATAAATAAAATATAATCCTCTTTCCATTAAAAAAAATTTACTTCATCCCTGAGAGTATGGGAAAAAGTTTTTACAGTTTTTAGAAAATAAGCCAAATTTCCTAGGGGAAATTACCTTTTAATACTTAAGATGCAATGTTACGCAAACAATATCATAGTTACACAATCAGCACATGTATAAAATTGAACAACGTCAATAACATTACCGACAGTTTATGTTTTACAAATTAGTTCTGACATATTTTGTTATAATTATAAACCTGAAAGAGAAATTCAAGGCATTTGGTAATATCTAAAATGTGTTTCTAGTTAGATTTTGTAGATTTGGGAAATCTTATATTTGCCAAAAATACACAACTTTTGACTTCTCACATGTTTTACATCAAGTTAAGTATTTTTTATACAATAAGCATTAACAAACATCAAAGAGATTTTGATTAAAAAATTTAGGATTGAACATTTGCATATGCGAATACAAAAACTGGTCTTCGATTACCTCCCTTTAATATATAGATGCAAAACATATCCTGTCAGAAAATAGATCTTGTTCCTGAAGTTATCAAGCATTTAACTTGTATGTTGAATTAGGTTGTCTCCCTTTATGTACTGTCTGGCTCAGTACCCAAAAGGTGCAGCTTGGACAAAAAGTTCTAAAGAAAATATCAGATGAAAAAAAAAAAGTTGCCAAAGTCACTAAGTAAAGCAGTAAAAAAAAAAAAAAAAAAAAAAAAAAAAAAAAAAAAAAAAAAAAAAAAAAAAAAAAAAAAAAAAAAAAAGAAAGAAAGAAAGAAAGAAGATAAGAAAAGAAAAGAAAAAAAGCCAAAGATGAGAAGTAAAACTTAACTCTTAAGTTGTCAACTAGGGGAGATGGATCATTTTAGGCAGGGCTTGCTGCTAACCTAAAGGTAGACCTTTTTCATTTTTTAAGTTTTGTTTTGTTTGTTTGTTTTTTTTTTACAAGTTTTTAAACCCTGAGATTATATCAACAATTTTGTATGTGTAGCTTTTGAATAAAGACTATTAGTCAGTAAAAACAAGATTGTTGTCAAAGATGAAAATCTAACAGTACAGATTGGATAATCTCCCTTTACAGTCACTAAGTACAACAAAGGTGTAGCTCTCAGAAAAAAGACAGCATCTGAAGATCATAACTAATAAAGAAAGAAATACGAGTTACCAGGGTTACTGAGTAAAACCATTTGTTAGTGAAACTTAAGTGCAACAAACATTTACAACCAGGAACAAATGACAAATAAATAGTAAACACGATGTAATTTTGGCATTAGTTCAGGTGTGTGGGGGAAACAGGGGTATAATGACAGGCTATGTGTACTTTGTAAATGATTCATGATTCTAAACCTACCATTATGAATAGTGGCAAGATGAAAAGAACAACAGAAATAGTGGAAACCATGCTTCCCAGAGAAATAAAAACAAAACAAAACACTAACCTTAGAAAAGCATAGAAAAGGGTATAAAACTTTTTCTAAATTATCATTTATTTATTAACCAATTTATCTTTTTTTATTATACATTTATAGTTTGTCAGAAAGGGGGAGAAGGATATGTCTAAAGCTTAAAAAATCACTTTTTTTATTATGGGAAAAGCAGTGGTTTTTCTGATAACATTGAGTCTTGAGACTTACAAAAAAAACTAACAAAGAGAAGTCAGCTTAATTAGGGTTCACTATTATAAAATCTCATTTGTACCAAGCACATTTTGATTTTCTGATTAAAAATTCAAACAACAAAACATCAAATTAAGTGAAGAAGTGATTAGTAACCTGGTGAATGCTTTAGAGCATTTTTTGCTTAGAGCATTAATTTTTTTAAATCTGAAACCACACACAGCACATACACACATAATTGAAAACCATGCATAGTACTAAAAGTTGGATAGAACTTAGGGCTTATTCCTACCTAACAAAGCTGTCACTGGATAAGAATTAAGAGAATTCCCTTTGAGAGCAGTTCCCAGGTTCACAATCATTCACTCAATGGAGTGTACACTCAACTCAAATTAGGAAAATTTTTATTGTCATTATTAAGACATTACACTGTTAAAACTGAGTATCTAATGTTATGAAATGTTAAGTATAGGTTTGTTGAACGAAACAAAACTCAGACCCATAAAACTCACAATTTTTAAATTATTGATGACAGAAAAATGGGAACATTTCAGTTAAGTGTACATTAAATTGAGTGATTGTGAAACTTGGGCAAGGCATATCTTAGACAAATACATTCTTTTTCTAAGAAAATTCTTGAAGATTATTAAATAAAATTTCTCTCATTATAAATAGCTAAAAATATTGCTAATGTGAAGTTAAACAACACTGTTACCAACAACAAACTAAACAAAAGCTTTTAAACTATTTTAAGACTAATATTCCATATTTCTATTTCAAATTAGCTTGTCTGGATGTGATATGTCAAACAGCTGTAAGTGAAATTAGATAACTCTGCCATCTTAAGTGTGTCAATCTAATAATACAAATGTTTTTGATTTCTGTTTAAAATAAAAGAGAGGAAAAACACATAATAATAATAATAATAATAATTAAAAAAAAACAAGAGGCCCAATAGGGAAGTTATTGTTTAAATGTCACATTTGAAGTTGAATTTAAATATGTTTAAATATGCATCAACCAAGAATTAATCACAATGAATATCATTCAATTTGTCCCATATTTCAAATGATGTCTAAAAATAACATCTTTCTAGCATGTTATATAAAAACTTGGTTGACAAAATAATTGAACACCTGTTGTACATAGTAAATGGCTATACATCCACTTTGTATGTATAGGTTAGATGGCAATAAGGCAAATCTTCAGGAATGAGAAAAGTACCGAGCTGAGCAATATTAATTAGTTTTCCAATTTACCTCAACAGGGGCCCATAGATAGATTTGTACTTTTTTTTAATTTAAAGTACTATAATGGAAGCCATGAAGACTAGAATTTGTAATTGCATAAACAAAGAACCTTCCTTAACGAAATCTAGTTCTAATTTGTCAAGCAATATTGGAAGAGAAAATTTTTTTAAAAAGAATTTGCTCAAAATAACACCTCATTTGCATAAACCATGAAAAGTGGGTCAATGAAAAATGTGTTTGAAAAGCCTGTTACATATGTTAATTGGCTAAAAATTTATTTTCTATACAAAAGATTGCAACTAAATTAGTCCATTGATAAATGTAAAAATGCTCTTCATCTGATTTTTTAATTTTTTACAGTAACAGTGGCCATTTTGGATTTAGAACAGACATGCTCCATAAAATTGTTCACCTAAATCTACCAAATTTGGTTTCATTTCACTGGGCAATTTCAAAGGGGGGGGAGATTTTCAAGGAATTAGCACTAAATAACTGCATAAACTATAAAACTCAGATCAGCAGAAAGACTGTAAGAAAAATCCGTTATACATGAGAAATTGCTAAACATCTCCTTTTATGTATTAAGTTTGAAAAAAGTCAGCTCATACATAAATGGGTAATGGTTTCATGGTCATCTTGAATTTAGAACAGACATGTTAGAAATTTTCTTTTTAAATCTTTATCAACAGAAGAGTTTCCCTAGCAACTAACTTTGATTCAAATTGTTCCTATAGTTTAAGAGGAGAAGATCAAAGTTTACACATGCACACACAGACAAATTCACACTTAACCATGACATCAGTAAGCTCAGATGATTTAAGCCAGTTAGTTGGTTAGTTGAATGATATTTTAAATCAGATCAGCAATTTTTCAGGTTATTGTTTATAGACATTTTTTTATGAATCTAAAGGATAAAGATAAACAGTTATTTGGTACATAACTTTATTCTAGTGTTTCTGATCCATTTTGCACTAATGCATGCTTATGATGACCTTTAGAGTGAATGTACCTTTCTGCAATATTGTAGATAAATTTATCTACTATATGACTACTGAGCCATCTATAGCAAAGTTGATTAAGTTTAAACCCACAGCAGATAGACTTTGAAGACTTATGCCTTAACCACTGCAGCCTTTGAATTATCCAGAAAAATTCTTAATTTTATTACTGTTTGAAAACCCCTCACACTTCCATAAAAATAACAACTACATTGATTCCCTCCCTTGATTAAGGTTCATTGCAGAGAACTAGATTGATTTTCTCCCTTTGTAAAGGTCAAGGTTTTACAATGCCAGACAAAATTCTTTATTTTCAAAACTTTCCACAGTTTTTATCATAATGACATATCAATTCTGTCAGACTTTGTGTGTTATGATATTTAAGTCTCAAGATTTTCTGTCTGTGTGGGCCTATAGAAACATTTCTTTGTGTCTGATGTGCGAGAAGTTTTTGATTCCAGACTCCATATATACCGATTCTGTTATGGGAGGCATATCAACCTGTCAAAGATTTTACATTTATGTAAGGAAGGAAAAACCAACCTTAATGATGGATTAAACACGAAAACCAACCCATGACGAAAAATTTGCAGAAAAATTGCAATTTTGCTAATAATATATGAAAAATTAGAAAGTTTGTTATGTTTTACTGACAGAGTTTTCTTTTTTTTTTTTTTTACTCATGATTAATATAAGGGTTCAAATTAATCACAATTCCAAATGAAAATGCACTAGTATTTTTTTTTCAATACCGTGGTTACCAAGGTAGTATTCCATGATTACTCATACTGTTTTTTGAGTTAAGTTTCAAATTAATCACAACTAATTTCAGTACAGTATTTTTTACAAGGCATTAATATTCCAAAACACATAGGTTCCAGCCACTTTTATAGAAATCAGAAAAGAATATGCATATTATATATGTATATACATAATTAGAACTTTCTTGCAATAAGTACAGATATTCTCATGTCAAAAGTCTAGCCACAAGAGCCAAATCGCTTTTTACACAAGAGCAAGAGTACTAGCACTTTTAAGGTCACCATCAGTTTGCTTTAGCACAAAACAGATCAGGAATACTTGCACCTATCTCAAGCAACACATGAATCTGTTCAAATCATCCTTGAGATTAGTAATAAAAATTGGTATCATCACAAATAGGAAAATTACTGATGCAATGTAAAACACATTTAAACCATCATCCTGCCAAAAAACCCATGATAAAACTATAACAAAAAATTCATCAAAACATTGGCAGCAAATTCAGCAATAATGCAATCTTGTATGAAAACCACCAAAAACTGAAAACAATGACAACAAATTCAGCAATAATGCAATCTTGTATGAAAACCACCAAAAAAACTGAAAACAATGACAACAAATTCAGCAATAATGCAATCTTGTATGAAAACCACCAAAAACTGAAAACAATGACAGCAAATTCAGCAATAATACAATCTTGTATGAAAACCACCAAAAACTGAAAACAATGACAACAAATTCAGCAATAATGCAATCTTGTATGAAAACCACCAAAAACTTTAAGAAAAAAAAATTAAACATTTATTTAGAATTGGCTATATTTAGATTATGCTAATAACATGTCAAGGAAAACGTTAAGAAAAAATCTGTTAAATATATAACAGAAATCTACTTACAAAAACCAAATTTGAACCTAATTAATCAACAAATCAACAAAAATATTTGTAATGGCAATTTTTCTGTTTTTTTGTTTTTGTTATTTATAGTAACAGCAACCATTTTAGATTTAGTCAGGATCAATCTAAAAGTCAAAACTTTAATCTAGTCCACCTAGGGACTTTTCACACCAAATTTGGTTCCATTTGGTCAAGAAGACTGGAGTTTACACAGCAACATATGCAAAAACACATGGATGTACCAATGCATGGACACTTGGCATTGCCATATGCTTAACTGGCTGTAGCCAGTTGAGTGAAAAACCATCCAGTATCATACAATAAACAGCTATATAAGCATATATGTTATATATAGATTTACACAATGTATAACAATTCTGCTAATTTATATGCAATTTAATCTTTTGATTTCTAGTAAATAAAGACTATTTCGGAAATGAAAAATTATTATACATGAAGTATTCAGCATAACTCTGGAAGTTCAATAATCTGTATGTTGTCTAGGTTTGGTGAGGGATCTATATGAAACTTTCTTATCAACATGATTTTCAAAATGAAGCCATGTTATGATTGGTTATAAAAACTGTTCTGAAAGATACTTAGATTCTGAATTAGTGTTAAAAGCAATTTTGTTAGATGCAGATTTTATTTATCCATTTATTTATTTTTTATATTTTATTTATTTTCTTTTTTAAATTTTGACTCCACCAAATAATGAAAATATACACATACATATATTTGCCTTTTTTACAGGAAATCTGTATTCTTTTCACTTTTGGCACAGTTTTGTATGTTCAACCTTGACACATCTTATACAAAAACTTACAATAAATAATCTGTGTGAAAATTACCTCATCCCAGAGGCATCAAAATTGCTGTAACATAGTAATAGATGAAAGAAAGGAAACTTCAACATAAATTATCTCAATGTGTGTTTAAACATTCAGAATTTAATACTTCTTTTTTTAATTTCCTTAAACATGTATTTTCCACTAAAGTGTAGAAAACAGGTTCAAAACATACATTTCCCAACTGATAAGATTTATGGATCTAGCATATTTGAAATTTTTTCTACTTCTTCTTTCCAATTTTCTAAAACATGTATTTTCCTCTAATAAAATTTATAAATCTAGAGTATATTTAACAATTATTCTTAAAAAAAAAAAAATTAATTCCTATCATAAATCTTGATTTTATTTAAATTTAAAATCAAAAGACGATCTTTTTTCAAATCTGATTTTATTTCTTAGAAAATGCTCTTACAAATACACAATGTCAGAAGAAATAACCATATACTTATAATTTAATTTTTCAAGAGCATGCTGATTACATCAAGTGCCAACTAGTGCTCATGCTCATTAAAGAAAGATAATTGAGCATTTTGAAAAAAAACTAGCATGCAAAATTCTTAAGTTTCCTTAATTCTAAACATTTTTTGCCCTTTAAAATATTATTCAGAACAACAATTTATTGACTAAAAATAATGTCGGCATAAAATCATTAGCAATTTTCAGCTTTTCCCGAGAAGACAGTTTGATTGATTTCTGTGTATATAAATATATATGAGAGAAAGAGAGAGAGAGAGAGAGAGAGAGAGAGAGAGAGAGAGAGAGAGAGAGCTGTCTTAGGATCACTGAATAAACTAAGGCCAAGTCTTTCCTAAACTTATAATTTTAATATTTTTTTCTAAAACAATGCAAATAATTTACAAATAATTAGAAAAGTGGGGCTGCTTTGTCACTTGAAATGTATATTTTAGTCAGTAATATATTTCATAATAGGTTCTTTGTTATGTTTTTTTTTTCATTATAAGTGCTGGAAGAGATTATTATTATCATTATTGTCATTATTATTATTATTGTCATAGACTTTGTAAAGTTTGTAGTTCTATTGAGGATGAGAGCCATTTCTTTTTAAATTGTAGTCTTAATAGCTCTATTAGAATTTCACTATTTAATACCTTAGTAAAAGATTATTCTGATTTTAATACCAAAAGTAGTGAACAAAAACTTTATTACTTATGTCCATTATTGGGAGTTTTATGACAGAGTCGCTTAGACTAAGAGATAGCTCCATTTTGGCCAATTTCTCTTGACACTGTATTCTAGCCATATTGTCTGTATCATTGTATTGTATTTTTTCTTGTGTTTCATTTTTTATGTTTTATTTTTTTTTAATTATTATTATCTTTTTTTTTTTTTTTTTTTTGAAATTTGAAACAGTGAAAAAATTAAAAGTTTAGACAAACTAATGACCATCATGTTATCTCTGAGATTTCAGAAAAAGAGTATTGACTTTTTAATTGATTTTTTAAAAAACAATTTTATTCTTGAATAAAAATGCAGACATTGACAAAATACATTACTGATCATATCTGTTGACTTTATTGACAGATTGAATATTGCATAATATTTATCCATTTATTTTTTTAAGAATGTTAGAATATATTTATTACTCTGTCTGTCTAGTCTAATTCTGAACATAATTATTAGTAACGATGACAAAGTCTGCCTGGTTAAAAATGGTATTTCACTGGCTTTCAAAAGAGGTTGTTGGTTTCAACCTCTCTTGGGGTTTGGACATGGTCTAAAATAATTTCATTTTTCCTGCTCACATTAAGACTGTAATTTTTTTTCATATCAGCCTATATAATTTTTAGATATAGAGTTATTGATCCTCCTTTTTTAAGTTTGGTTTGAACAATGAGCAGTGTCAAGTGATGGTGTTAACCAGTCAAGATGCTTTCAATGCAGACTGTTTTAAGAGAGAGTGGGGGGAAAAAACTTCTAAATAACAACCTGGATATTTACTAGTATTTATCAATAGTTTACAAAAAATATCTGTATCAAATAATATCAAATTAAGGAAAACTGTACTAAAAATTAAGTAAAAATGAAATATGATCATTTCTATTATTAATGGAAAAAATTTACACCCAGTAATTGGTCATGTATTAACTGTTGGTTATATGAAACTTAACTGCTGAAAACAACAAAAATGCCACATACAATGTTTTAATTTCCTGCACTTTAAATCATTAAGGGTACAAATTTCATTAACAGGTAAAATGATATGCTGATATATCCATGATATCTGTGTAGTAATTCATATTAGAGTAAAAGAACAAGACTTGAAAATTGGTAATTACCATTCTTTCACCAAGCACTCGACATTTAGAAATGAAAGTTACCAGGTCCTTCAGTGGATACCTTAAAAACCAATGTCCCATGTCACAGTAGGTGTAGGACATTAGTGAACCCTCCCTGCACATTGCCCTTAACACACTGCAAAAGTAAAAATTTATGCCACATAACCTATGGTTGGTGATGTCTCTATGTATCCTATGGTTGGTGATGTCTCTATATAACCTATGGTTGGTGATGTCTCTATATAACCTATGGTTGGTGATGTCTCTATATAACCTATGGTTGGTGATGTCTCTATATAACCTATGGTTGGTGATGTCTCTATATCACCTATGGTTGGTGATGTCTCTATATAACCTATGGTTGGTGATGTCTCTATATCACCTATGGTTGGTGATGTCTCTATATAACCTATTGTTGGTGATGTCTCTATTTAACCTCTGGTTGGTGATGTCTGTATATAACCTATGGTTGGTGATGTCTCTATATAACCTATGGTTGGTGATGTCTCTATATAACCTATTGTTGGTGATGTCTCTATTTAACCTATGGTTGGTGATGTCTGTATATAACCTATGGTTGGTGATGTCTCTATATAACCTATGGTTGGTGATGTCTCAATATAACCTATGGTTGGTGATGTCTCTATATAACCTATGGTTGGTGATGTCTCTATATCACCTATGGTTGGTGATGTCTGTATATAACCTATTGTTGGTGATGTCTCTATATCACCTATGGTT
Source organism: Tegillarca granosa (assembly GCA_029721355.1). NCBI lineage: Eukaryota > Metazoa > Mollusca > Bivalvia > Arcoida > Arcidae > Tegillarca > Tegillarca granosa. Next base: position 22,242,067 of record CM056605.1, on the reverse strand, counting down.
GGTGATGTCTCTATATAACCTATGGTTGGTGATGTGTCTCTATAACCTATGGTTGTAGATGTCTCTATATAACTTATGGTTGGTGATGTCTCTATGTAACCTATGGTTGGTGATGCCTCTATATAACCTATGGTTGGTGATGTCTCTATGTAACCTATGGTTGGTGATGCCTCTATATAACCTATGGTTGGTGATGTCTCTATATAACCTATGGTTGGTGATGTATCTCTATAACCTATGGTTGTAGATGTCTCTATATAACTTATGGTTGGTGATGTCTCTATATAACCTATGGTTGGTGATGTCTCTATATAACGAATGGTTGGTGATGTCTCTATATAACCTATGGTTGGTGATGTGTCTCTATAACCTATGGTTGGTGATGTCTCTATATAACCTATGGTTGGTGATGCCTCTATATCACCTATGGTTGGTGATGTCTCTATATAACCTATGGTTGGTTATGTGTCTCTATAACCTATAGTTGGTGATGTCTCTATATAACTTATGGTTGGTGATGTCTCTATATAACCTATGGTTGGTGATGTCTCTATATAACGTATGGTTGGTGATGTCTCTATGTAACCTATTGTTGGTGATGTCTCTATGTAACCTATGGTTGGTGATGCCTCTATATAACCTATGGTTGGTGATGTCTGTATATAACCTATATTTGATGATGTCTTTATATAACCTATGGTTGGTGATGTGTATCTATAACCTATGGTTGGTGATGTCTCTATTTAACCTATGGTTGGTGATGTCTCTATATAACCTATGGTTGGTGATGCCTCTATATCACCTATGGTTGGCGATGTCTCTATTTAACCTATGGTTGGTGATGTCTCTATATCACCTATGGTTGGTGATGTCTCTATATAACCTATGGTTGGTGATGTGTCTCTATAACCTATGGTTGTAGATGTCTCTATATAACTTATGGTTGGTGATGTCTCTATATAACCTATGGTTGGTGATGCCTCTATATAACCTATGGTTGGTGATGTCTCTATGTAACCTATGGTTGGTGATGCCTCTATATAACCTATGGTTGGTGATGTCTCTATATAACCTATGGTTGGTGATGTATCTCTATAACCTATGGTTGTAGATGTCTCTATGTAACTTATGGTTGGTGATGTCTCTATATAACCTATGGTTGGTGATGTCTCTATATAACGAATGGTTGGTGATGTCTCTATATAACCTATGGTTGGTGATGTGTCTCTATAACCTATGGTTGGTGATGTCTCTATATAACCTATGGTTGGTGATGCCTCTATATCACCTATGGTTGGTGATGTCTCTATATAACCTATGGTTGGTTATGTGTCTCTATAACCTATAGTTGGTGATGTCTCTATATAACTTATGGTTGGTGATGTCTCTATATAACCTATGGTTGGTGATGTCTCTATATAACGTATGGTTGGTGATGTCTCTATGTAACCTATTGTTGGTGATGTCTCTATGTAACCTATGGTTGGTGATGCCTCTATATAACCTATGGTTGGTGATGTCTGTATATAACCTATGGTTGATGATGTCTTTATATAACCTATGGTTGGTGATGTGTCTCTATAACCTATAGTTGGTGATGTCTCTATATCACCTATGGTTGGTGATGTCTCTATATAACCTATGGTTGGTGATGCCTCTATATCACCTATGGTTGGCGATGTCTCTATTTAACCTATGGTTGGTGATGTCTCTATATCACCTATGGTTGGTGATGCCTCTATATAACCTATGGTTGATGATGTCTTTATATAACCTATGGTTGGTGATGTCTCTATATAACCTATGGTTGGTGATGCCTCTATATAACCTATGGTTGGTGATGTCTGTATATAACCTATGGTTGATGATGTCGTTATATAACCTATGGTGGGTGATGTGTCTCTATAACCTATGGTTGGCGATGTCTCTATTTAACCTATGGTTGGTGATGTCTCTATATAACCTATGGTTGGCGATGTCTCTATATAACCTATGGTTGGCGATGTCTCTATTTAACCTATGGTTGGTGATGTCTGTATATAACCTATGGTTGATGATGTCTTTATATAACCTATGGTTGGTGATGTGTCTCTGTAACCTATGGTTGGTGAAGTCTCTATATCACCTATGGTTGGTGATGTCTCTATATAACCTATGGTTGGTGATGTCTCTATATAACCTATGGTTGGTGATGTCTCTATATCACCTATGGTTGGTGATGCCTCTATATCACCTATGGTTGGTGATGCCTCTATATAACCTATGGTTGGTGATGTCTCTATATAACCTATGGTTGGCGATGTCTCTATTTAACCTATGGTTGGTGATGTCTGTATATAACCTATGGTTGATGATGTCTTTATATAACCTATGGTTGGTGATGTGTCTCTGTAACCTATGGTTGGTGAAGTCTCTATATCACCTATGGTTGGTGATGTCTCTATATAACCTATGGTTGGTGATGTCTCTATATAACCTATGGTTGGTGATGTCTCTATGTAACCTATGGTTGGTGATGCCTCTATATAACCTATGGTTGGGGATGTCTCTATATAACCTATGGTTGGGGATGTCTCTATGTAACCTATGGTTGGTGATGTCTCTATATAACCTATGGTTGGTGATGTCTCTATGTAACCTATGGTTGGTGATGTCTCTATATAACGTATGGTTGGTGATGCCTCTATATAACCTATGGTTGGTGATGTCTCTATATAACCTTTGGTTGGTGATGCCTCTATATAACCTATGGTTGGTGATGTCTCTATATAACCTATGGTTGGTGATGTCTCTATTTAACCTATGGTTGGTGATGTCTGTATATAACCTATGGTTGATGATGTCTTTATATAACCTATGGTTGGTGATGTGTCTCTGTAACCTATGGTTGGTGAAGTCTCTATATCACCTATGGTTGGTGATGTCTCTATATAACCTATGGTTGGTGATGTCTCTATATAACCTATGGTTGGTGATGTCTCTATGTAACCTATGGTTGGTGATGTCTCTATATCACCTATGGTTGGTGATGTCTCTATATAACCTATGGTTGATGATGTCTCTATATCACCTATGGTTGGTGATGTCTCTATATCACCTATGGTTGGTGATGTCTCTATATAACCTATGGTTGGTGATGTCTCTATATAACCTATGGTTGCCTATGGTTGGTGATGTCTCTATATAACCTATGGTTGGTGATGTCTCTATATCACCTATGGTTGGTGATGTCTCTATATCACCTATGGTTGGTGATGTCTCTATATAACCTATGGTTGGTGATGTCTCTATGTAACCTATGGTTGGTGATGTCTGTATATAACCTATGGTTGGTGATGCCTCTATATAACCTATGGTTGGTGATGTCTCTATATAACCTATGGTTGGTGATGTCTCTATGTAACCTATGGTTGGTGATGTCTGTATATAACCTATGGTTGGTGATGCCTCTATATAACCTATGGTTGGGGATGTCTCTATGTAACCTATGGTTGGTGATGTCTCTATATAACCTATGGTTGGTGATGTCTCTATGTAACCTATGGTTGATGATGTCTCTATATAACGTATGGTTGGTGATGCCTCTATATAACCTATGGTTGGTGATGCCTCTATATAAGTGAAATATTCTTGACTGGGATGTGAAACCTCATTAAATCAAATCTATATTAGAGTAAAACTGGGCATTTGGATTATCAGAAAAAAATTCTTATATCCTTACCATAAATATAATTCAGAGAATGGCTAAGCATGCAAAATAACATACTGGGTACTTTTCTGAACACTTTATAACAGTAACTTTAGAATCCCTAAACAAAATCATATTCAAACTTGACCATCATTTTATCAATATATTTAGTACTCTTATTCAAACTTTACCTATATTTTTAACAATACATGTATATGCAATACTCAAATTCAAACTTCACCTACATTTTATCACTATATATTCAAATTTCAAATTTAAACTTGACCTGAATTTTGTCACTAATATATCATTTTTATACTCAAGATTCAAACTTGACCTGCATTTTATCAATATATGTATCAGTATATTATTATTTGAAAATATTAGTGAAAGTGTCAATTTAAAAAGGTTGATAAGACAGAAACAGAAAACAATGAGTGGCAGTTACAACAATTATATATCTCAAAGAAAGTTAGAAAATTGATTGAAAAAATTATCTGAAACGGTAGGTAAAGATATAAAATAAGGAGAAACTAAGAATAGAGGTAACCCCACCATGTTGTTACAAGTATAAAATTTAAAAAAAAAATATTTAAAAAAAAAAATTGGTTAAATCCCAGTCTAGTCTTCACTGACTGATCTTTAAATTTTTAATCATTAAAATCACTCCTTGCTTTAGGAATTAAAAAGTGTGTAGGATGGAAAGAATGGTATTAAATAGTGTTTTATGTATCAGTGATATCAGTTCTAGAATGGTACAGAAAACTGGAGTACCCAGAGAAACTACTGACTTTACTAAAGTAAACCAATCGGTTTTAATAATAAATAGACATTTGTCATACAAGTTCTGTTATAGTTTTAAAGGAGGAAGATGTTAAAATTAATAAATTAATATCAGGACTTGTGAAATTCTAGAATCTATCCTGACTAGACACAGATGGCCACTGTGGTAATTAAAGTGACAATAAACTTAAGACCTTTTTGTTAGCAAGCCTCCCTCCCCCCCCCCCCCCCACCCCACCCCCTTTCTCTAAACAGACTTTTATACCTATATACATATAATTCAATCCGATTTTCCACTACTAAACTACAAAAATATCATCAGGCTTTTAATAAATTTTTTTAAACAAAATTTTAAAATTGGTACATTGATTTATCAAATCTTTATTCAAATTTCATGCAGCTTTTTTTAATTAAAAGACCAGAGTATATAATAGATTGACAAGGAAATTTTGATTTTCATTATCATCATGTATTAGTAGACAGGAAACTGTTTAACATGTTCTACTTTGTTTACATAGTGTGTTATTTATTAATCCCGCATACACAACATTACCAGACAACTCAACTATTTCAACACCTATCCAGTCTAATTAATTATTCCAGGTGTATCAAAAAGTTGATATTTCAAAATTCAGTCTTCTAAAAATAAACAAAACTTTGTGTGGAAATTTTCCAACCATAATGTTTTGAAAACCACAACATGAGTTGTTGTGACCTTCAAATGAGGTAAATAGAATGTGTTTATTTTAACACAAAACATGCCATAACAAAATCAAACAGAACAAAATGTTTTGTTTTTTTTTTAAATTGGGGTCTGGTTACTTAATCAGGCAGGGATAATATATTGTTTTTTAAGTTTTTATAAGATAAGATTTTGGGATTTTTCATTAAAAAATAATAAAAAATTATAAAATCTTGGATTCATAAAAAAAAGTTGCCAAGTGGTTATTGTTGCCAAGCATGTCTCCTATATAACTCTATAGAGCACTTGTCACAACAGCTGTGGCTACCAATCATTGCAACTTTCATTAGAATCTTTTAGACTGGGTTCATAAGTCACAACATGGATGGTACTTCACGCCAAGCATGTCAGATCGCAGATTGGTTGCAATCATTTTTGCACCAAATTTTCTCCTATGAATAGTCTTTTCATGTTGTAAACTTTAACTGATTGGCTCTGTACCATTGCAAAAGACTATATGTTTTAGGTATTCAATCTTTTATGGAAAAGAGTTGATGCAATGTTGTTTAACCTTGCATCAGGATTATGGGACAGTGAGACAATAGAAAAGTAGATCAAAAACGTGAAACTAATCCAGGGTTTGGCCAATAATTAGGCTCTGCTATCCATAGAGTAATCTGCTAACTTGGTTACTACTGAGACAACTCAGTCAGGTTGGTTGTTGTAATGTTGTTTAACTTTGCATCAGCAATTTTTCAGCTAATTGCTACCAAAGCAAGGTTATTAATCTTTTAAGAATTAATTTATGAACTAGCACACACTCAGGTTGCCTTTTTCATAGTGCTAACTCACAGAGTCAATATGTTGCAAACAAGAATACGACTCCCCTATTCACTGGGTGAGCCTGTTTTTACTCTGTCCTTTTTTTATGTCTAGCACCAGGTGACAAGGAATCATTATCTCAAATTTTTAAGCCTTATACATGTTTATGTACCTAAACAAAAACTCAGCCAGGTTTAAACCCATGACCTCCCACTCTTGATGGATGCTCTTCCACAGAGTCCCAAAAAGGGGGGGGGAGGGGTTTCCAACTTAGACAGGAATCAAAAATTCAAAAATAGATTTTTTACTCTAGCAACAAACAACGTTTTAACAATCTGAGCTATTGTTGTAAGTGTGGGGATAGTCATAGGCTACATAGTACTTAATGAATATTTTGAGTTAATATGTGCTATAGTAAATATATAATTAGAAGGAATTAAACATGGACCATTTTCATTAAAAGGCAACATTTTAATGTGTGACCTGTTGATGAAGTTTAATCATAATGCAATACATTATCCTGACTGTGGCAAGTGTCTCATGAAGTTATCACATAAACATTACAATAAAACAATCAAACTTTTTGCAAAAACCGCAAAACATACAATAATACCTGTAAAACATGATCTGGTTATATAAGAAGATTTTCTAGAGAATAAAAGGTAAGGGAAATAACTCTTGATTTTGTGTAAAATGAGATTTAGAGGAAGATATCACTAATTAAAACAACAGATCTTATGAAGTCATAAGAGGGCCTCAGTGGTCCAGTGGTAATACGGGTTAATAGATCACAATGCCTCTCACTACCTATGTTTGAAAACCCACTTGAACAGATCCTAGTTTGAGAATGTTTGTCAGTTTGCTTGTTGAAGGTCAGGTGATTTTTCAGGGCACTCAGATTTTCTCAACCATTTCTGAACTGACTGCCTTGATGTAAGTGAAATAATCTTAACCGGGGCATAAAACACCAATCCAATCATGAAGCCATCATAAAAAAATTTCACTGAATTTAAACCACTTTTCCAAATTTAGTCAACCAACATATACAGTTATGCATATAAATTTTTTTAAGTAAGATATGAAGTAGTTAGTAAAATATTTTGTATTTTCTGACAGAAACCAATGAATTTTTTTAGAATTCTGGCTGGTTAAAATTTTAAGCACACTGTTGGACACTAGAATATGGGGGAGGGTTTCAGATTATCCTGGTTTGTTTGCCATGTGCCAGAAGAACAGTTCTCTTTAAGACAGACAAAATATGAACTCACTGTTGTTATTCATCAAAAAGATTATTTTTTTATAATGAAAAATGAATTAAAATGTCTTAACCATTAAACTGCATGTTGTCTCACTAAATAGCTGAAAAAATACTGATGTGGTATAAAAGAATATCAACTAACTACTTAGAGAATATTTCCCCTCAATAATCCTGATTCTGACAAAGCTACATTGACCTGTCAGCTTTCATCATTATAAGCTATGTTGGAAACATTTAATGGAACACTTCCTATAATTGTGAAGACTATATATACATCTAGTTCCTTACACAAATTAAACGGCTTCCGTTCTTGTGTTTAAAGGCATCAAAAATAGAAGCTCGGAGATGACTTAATAGTGATGTGAATTACTTTTTAATTGCAGATACTTATCTTTCCTAACTTTTCCATCAACTCTTTAAATATATTAAATTGCTCAGTAAAACAGTATAAGTTTTTTTTTAATTTCTGTAATTTTATGAAATGTCCTTATGCAAAACATAAGCCAAAATCATTTTTATCTTTTTTTCCTTCTTTTTTTTTCCTCTCTCTCTTTCTCTCCTTCTTTTTTTCTTCTTTTTCAAAAAAATTACTCTAAACATTTCTTGTTTTAATTTTGGAAAAATTTTTCAGCAAAAAATTTGATTTAAACATGCCACTGCCTTGGTGGCTCAGTGGTATAGCGTTCACCTCAAGAGCAGGAGTTAAAGGTCAAACCCCAGCAAAGTCATACAAATGACTTTGAGATAAAGCTTCCTCTCATAGCACTCAGTATAAGAAAAATGGAGTATCAACTGTTACACCAATGGCTAGGATAGCCTGACTAGGGGAGTGGTATGTATATCTGCAGCATACTGACTAAGTGAGCTAGCACCTCAATGAATAGTACCAAACGGGGGCTAGTACAAGGTAGACATAGACCTGAAATCCTATATAAAAACAGGGAAATTACATTGACCTGCATGTTTTTATATAAGATGGCATCTTGGCTTCGAAACGACAACATCAGTATTATGAAAAAAAAAGCCATTCAGAGCCATGTATTTCAGCTCTTTAGGTAGACATTAATACACTCACACATCTTAGGCATATATGAAACTGTTCTTAGATGAATCTAAGAGATTAAAAACCTTGTTTTGTTAAGAATATCCGATAATTGCTGATAAGGCATTAAACAACATGACAGCCAAAAGCAACCTAATTTTGCCAGGAAATAAACAATAGAACTGACATATAAATATATATTAATAAAACTGTCAAAGTTAAAATTTAATAATGACATACTTACCACTGCTCATTGAAGCTGAATTGAAGTATAAAATTTATTCCAAAAGAGAAAAGGTTGAATCACAACCAAATGAAAACCACAAATTCCACAAGATTAAAATATCATAAAGAGGGAGTATGTTTCAGGTGATGCCAAGATTCAAGTATGAACAAATGAAGATGAAAAGACTGGTTTGTTCCTAATGAAAATTTAATAGACTAGTAAACAGAACCTGTGATAAAGTTCTCCCTGAAAACATTCCTGTTCATGGTTGAAATGAGTTGTTAGCATACAGATATAAGTATATATATGTGAAGAACATAAGCCTTCATTTCATGCTGTCTTTGATTTCCTATAAGTGATCTAGTAAACAATCCTCTATCAATATTTATTTTCCAGAGAAAGATTCTCTCTGAGAGAAGATCAAGATTTGGTACACTATTGAAACATCCTGTTCTACCTAGGGGGTTGACCTTTGACCCCAAAACTCATCCATCATCTGTGATTCTGACATTTGCATAGAATATCAACAAACCCTGAAAGGCATAATGTAAAATATAAACTTTATTAAAAATAGGGTTAAAAAATTATTTTTTTTAAAAAAAGAAGGTTATCAGTGGTAGATAGACTAAAGGTATCTCACCCCCAGGGGCAGAGATCTAACGGTGAAGCAGTGGTAGATAGAGGTTTCTCACCCCCCAGGGGCAGACATCTAATGGTGTATCATTAGTATATAGAGGTATCTCGAACCCTGTAACAACTTTTGCAAATGTAATTATCTCAAAAAAGACAATTGTTTAAATTGAAAAATAATTAAGACTGTTCAAAAGACAGTGTTAGGAACACTGTATACCTGTGGTCTGCCAAACTTGAATTAAAATATCAAATAGGAAGCAAGGTACCTACAGCAATTGATTGACAGATTTCTATCAATGTCAATTTCACCCTTCATTTCACTTAAATTTCCTATGTCAAAAACCTTTCATAAGTTTGTAATATTTAAACAGACAAGTAAAATAATCAAAGAATTTTTTATCACACTAATAATTATGTAACTAACTCATACATGGAATCCAAGGATAAAGCTAGGTTTTAGGGGGAAACTACCATTTCACTTTAGCGGAAAAAAATGTGCAGACGATCAGTGGGTACAGAGTATCAGCCAATGAATTGACAAGAAAAGTGAGAGAAGTAGGGATGGAGTTTATTCCCGACAAATATCAATTTTAGTCATTTATCATCCTATAGAGAAGCCTTTTTTAAAAAAAATGTTTTTAAAAAAGATATTAATTAAAGTTATTAACAAGAGGCCCAAGATGGCCCTAATTTGCTCACCTGAGTTTAAATGTAACTGATATGTCTTGATAATACCTAGTAATTCATAACATGTTGCCTCAATAGAAGTGGTTTCAGATAACCTAATTTTTATTGTTTTGGTTTTTAGCTATATAGGTCACTGTGACCTACTTTTAGTAGCCAAAGCTACCAGAAACACAAATGAGAATGGCAATGGTCTGAAGGTCTATTGACTAATATGAATGAAATGTGACCAGTAGTGTCTGAGAAGAAGTCTTTTGATGGATGTATGGATGGATGGCAGAGTTCCTATCCATAACAAAAGCTCACATGAGCAATTTTCAGATCCGGATTACAGACTTTACAGATTTGACACATTAATTCAAATATTTCAAAAAAAAAAAAGGTAAAATTTAACTGCAAATTATTTTTTAAAAAAATTGTTCAATTAATTTAAATAATGTCACATAACAATGATTTTGTAAAACAAAAAAAACAAAAAACAAAAAAAAAACAAAAAAAAAATTCAAGGTTTTAGCTAAATCTTCATATCAGTATCACATGTAATTCAAAAATAATAATTCACTAAAAAAGTAAAAATTCATAACATCTCTTCCATGCACTATTGCATTGTTAGTCATAAAGTTCAGAATTAAAAAAAAAAAAATGTAGCCTCAGTGGGATTTGAACCCTCGACCCTTGGGTTGCTAGAATTGAAAAAGAAAAAGGTAGGAAAAAGCGACTTGTATTTTACAGAATTTCATGGAAATTGTTAAACATATGTTTCTTCACATAAGAAAATGATGTTTGGAAAAAGAGTTCACCTAAATTGATTAATATTGTAATTTTGGTAAAAAGTACATTTGTGAATATTTACAATGTATAAAAAATAAACGCAAAAACACGTAACCTAATTTTTCACAAATTGTTGGAATTCACAAACTTGGTTTATAAGATGCTTTAGATGCCAAATATCAAATCAGATTTTATCTCAGTGAAGTGATTTTGGGGAAAAAATTTTTTTTAGGTTTTCAACTATTTAGGTCAATGTAGCTATGGCAACCTAAAAAGTAAAAATTCAAGAATTTCTTCCATGCACCATTGTAAGTCATAAAAATTCAGAAAATAAAAAAAAAAAAAAAAAAAGAAAAAAAAAAATGTGGCTCCACTGGGATTTGAACCCTCAACCCTTGGGTTGCAAAATCACATGTATTTCAAAAAAAAAAAAAAAAAAAAAAAAAAAAAAATTACACTAAAAATTCTTAAAATCTCCTCCTTGCACCATTGTAAGTCAAAATATTCAGAAAATAAAAAAAAAAAAAAAATTAAAAAAAAAAAAAAAAAAAAAGTGGCTCCACTGGGATTTGAACCCTCGACCCTTGGGTTGCTAGAATTGAAAAAGAAAAAGGTAGGAAAAAGCGACTTGTATTTTACAGAATTTCATGGAAATTGTTAAACATATGTTTCTTCACATAAGAAAATGATGTTTGGAAAAAGAGTTCACCTAAATTGATTAATATTGTAATTTTGGTAAAAAGTACATTTGTGAATATTTACAATGTATAAAAAATAAACGCAAAAACACGTAACCTAATTTTTCACAAAATTGTTGGAATTCACAAATTTGGTTTATAAGATGCTTTAGATGCCAAATATCAAATCAGATTTTATCTCAGTGAAGTGATTTTGGAGAAAAAAATTTTTTTTAGGTTTTCAACTATTTAGGTCAATGTAGCTATGGCAACCTAAAAAGTAAAAATTCAAGAATTTCTTCCATACACCATTGTAAGTCATAAAAATTCAGAAAAAAAAAAAATGTGGCTCCACTGGGATTTGAACCCTCAACCCTTGGGTTGCAAAATCACATGTATTTCAAAAAAAAAAAAAAAAAAAAAAAAAAAAAAAAATTACACTAAAAATTCATAAAATCTCCTCCTTGCACCATTGTAAGTCAAAATATTCAGAAAATAAAAAAAAAAAAAAATTTAAAAAAAAAAAAAAAAAAGTGGCTCCACTGGGATTTGAACCCTCGACCCTTGGGTTGCTAGAATTGAAAATGAAAAAGGCCGAAAAAAGCGACTTGTGCTTTACAGAATTTCATGAAAATTGTCAAACATATGTTTCTTCACATAAGAAAATGATGTTTGGTTAAAGAGTTGTAAAAAAGTACTATTTACAAAATACAAAAAATAAACGCAAAAACGCGTAACCTAATTTTTCACAAAAATTATTGAAATTCACAAACTTGGTAAATAAGACGCCGTAGATGCCAAATATCACATCAGATTTTATCTCAGTGAAGTGATTTTGGAGAAGAAGATTTTTTTAAGTTTTTAACTATGTAGGTCATTGTGACCTACATTTGGTTGCTATGGCAACCAAAAACACAAATCTGAAAGGCAATGTTCTATAGATGCTTTTGACCAAGTTTAAACAAAATGTGACCAGAGGTTTCTGAGAAGAAGTCGTTTGAAGCAATTGTTGACGGACGGACGGACGGACGGACGACGGATGACGGAGGGTCTGCCTCTATTGATACCAATAGCTCACATGAGCATTTTTCTCTCAGGTGAGCTATAAATCAGCTTATGAAAACATTTATATCCATATCCATCTTCAGCTGACTTTGATGTACTGTAAATTTCAAAAACATTAAATTTTTTTTAACAAAAGATGTTGTGTCAGAGTTATCATTTTTTTACAGGCAGATCCCATTTTTCTGTGACAATATTGAATAAATGAAAACAGAGCAATATACATCTGACAAATGTTTACCACACTTTATTTAATGCATTACGAGTGATAAAACTATGCAAGTTAAGGAACACTTTGTGGCTTAAATGTTGATTCAAAACTAAAAACATTTTACTTAGCTGATTTCACTTGTTGATACATTTGACAAACATGAATATATCATAAAAAGTTTGAACTTAAGACAATTTCAGAAAATAGGAATTTCTTTGAGATTCAAAATGAACATCTTTAATGGTCTGGGGAATTTTTCTATCATTTTCGGTGGAAATGTAACATTTCTTTGGGGAAAAATATATTATTTCTTCAATGGAAAAACAAAAAATTTTCCAAGAGAAAAATACTCACATTTGGTATTTAAATCAGGTAGATTAATCCCTGGAATTCTAGAAAGACATTACATGTAAGATTTAGAAAGACAAACATAGAGGATGAAGACAGAAATTTCTAACTATTGTTTACAACTATTGTAAATATGAAAGTAATTATTTCAGGATTAGTTGAGACAATATTGCAAGACAAAATAAGACATCTCTGACTTAGTGAAAATATAATTTTTTATTTAAAACTACCCCAATATAAAAACCATGTTTGCAAGTTGTGAATATATAATCCATCAATGATATTTCCAATTCATCAAACATGTCTTATGAAATTGATTTTCTATCAATCACTCACAAAATCAGACAACTAACCAATCATATTATCTTTCTAGAGCTATTTTTTTTCCTAGTGTTATGTAACAGGTATAATTGGGGTTAAGGGAGGGATGTTGGCTTTTCTTAGAAGTCAAATTAAAGCTCTTTTTCATAATGTAAAACTTAGATTTTTCCTCATTTTGCTAAAGAGTTCCAAATTTATCATAAAAACAAACAGTCACTTTATATTTTTTCAGTTTAAAGAATCGGATATCTGAAATTAGAAGCAGAAAGTCAAAAATGCTTGATTTTAAGAACACATTTTGAAATTAAAATCAATTTAATTGAATTGCTAATCAAAATTTGCACATTTTGTAAATAAAAAAATTTCCCCTAACCATTAAAGTTTGCCTGCTTTACAATTGCCCCTCAACTTATTGACCTAACTTAAATTTGACATTATAAAAATTAAAAATCCAGGAAGTAACATTTTAATTAACACTTATGAAATCTGGTTTTTTAGTTTTGTTGATTTCTGTTTATCAAAATACAACAAATGTTTGTAAAAATACTGGCTTTTGGAAGCTAGAATTGTCTGTACTGGAAACTGATACTGCCAGCCCAGTTCCCCCCTTCTCACCACAAGCCTTGTCTCCACATCCTTAGAAAATAGAATAAACAAGTTTTATCAATACATATTTATGCATTTAGGGTTTTAAACTGGAAATGATTTTTAGTACTTTTGATAAATATACCTAAAATATAAAAATAAATTTTTGCATTACATTTTTCCAAAAATACCAAAAAAATTATATATATATATTTTTTGACAATTTCCCAATTTTACTATCAAGGACAATTAAAATTATACTTGGAACAATTTATTTTCAGACATAATAATTTTTCAGCATTTCATCTTTAACATGTAGTCTTAAATACCTATGTATCCGAAATTAACAACAACCTACGTATCCGAAATTAACAACAACCTACGTATCTGAATTTAACAACAACCTACGTATCTGAATTTAACAACAGCCTACGTATCCGAAATTAACAACAGCCTACGTATCCGAAATTAACAACAGCCTATATGTTTGATGTCAGTTCTCTTACTATCAATAACCAACACCTAGAATTCAATATCACTTGCTGAAATTGAACACAGGAATGACCTAAATACAGAAAATAATCTAAGCCATCAATGTATTTCATTTAAAAATACAAAAATAAATAAGTAAATAAAAATTCAGTTTTAAAATGCATATTACATTATAATGTAACAAATTTCGTTATAATCTCTCTCTCTCTCTCTATCAATTCTGAAATATTTCCTGCTCAAATTCATTTGTTTAGAGAAAATTCAATCCATTTCCTGCTTAATTAAACAGTAAAAAATGTTCATAGCTTTACCAAAGTGATTGCCCTATTCACACTTAAGCTGTTATAATTAGTATGCCATTAATTGTCTCATTTGAAAAAAAAAAATCCATATCTTAAGCGTCTAAATGAAATCATCACAATAAGGATTCAATTCTACAAATAAAATGTCAACTTAGTTTATTTCTTTTTCATATGTAATGTGTATCAAACAGCAAGGAAAATATAGAGTGTACAGACCTTTTAAAAGACGATGAATAATTATTATGAATAAAAGAAGATGAATAATTATTACGAATAAAAGACGATGAATAATTATTACGAATAAAAGACGATGAATAATTATTATGAATAAAAGACGATGAATAATTATTACGAATAAAAAATGATGAATAATTATTACGAATAAATGACGATGAATAATTATTACGAATAAAAGAGGATGGATAATTATTACGAATAAAAGAGGATGAATAATTATTACGAATAAAAGAGGATGAATAATTATTATGAATAAAAGACGAATAATTATTATAAATAAGAGGATGAATAATTATTACAAATAAAAGAGGATGAATAATTATTATAAATAAAAGAGGATGAATAATTATTATGAATAAATGAGGATGACTAATTATTATGAATAAAAGACGATGAACAATAATTAAGAAATTGAATTTATCATGTCAGTAATTTTAATGGTACAGATCAATTAGTTTTCTTATATATTGATTTACATATGAACAATTTTTAGCTATTCATGATAAGATGGAATTCGTAAGTGCGCGCTTTAGACCACTCAGCCACAGAGGCCCCCTCATTAGAAGTGAGAGAATTTTGACTTGGGATGGTGGGGGGGTGTAAAACACCATTACTCAACTCAACTTATACAGCTGATACAAAATTTATTTTGTAACATATTGTTTAAAACCATATAAACCATTTATTTTAACTTTTCATGATAAGATACAATTTGTGGTACTCTTCTTTGATGTTAAAATTTATGTTGTTACATAATGCTATATATAAACAATCTTTCTGTTATTGCAATAACATATAATTAAGTTGAATATTTGATCTCAAAATGATTTTGTTTTAAAGATTTTAATTTTGGTCCATGAAAATTTTTCAGAATCTTTTTAATTATTAAATATTGATCTAAAGTTTTGATACACCTTTAAAGTTGATTCAAAGTGTTTAAGGTGTTAAATTAGAAGTAAATATATCAACAGTTTTTAAATTTACATATTAAAAATTGCAACACATGCTCTCTCTCTCTCTCTCTCTCTCTCTCTCTCTCTCTCTCTCTCTCTCTCTCTCTCTCTCCACACACACACACACACACACACACACACATATATAAATGCTATAATGGATTGCAATATACTTTTTAATACATTAACTTTATGGTAAAATAACATCTATTGTATGAATCAATAAAAATACATTTATACAAAACATTAGAATCACTCAATATGCTGGCTTTATATCTTTTTATATCTCTATATAATTCCAATACATATTCCTTTGTAAGAGTTATTTCTCTTTGTCCATGTAATATTTTTGTATGATTAAACAAACTTACTCAAGGGTTTCATCTTCCCTTTGTAAACTATAGTTTTAAATATTCCTATATCAAGGACATTTCACTTATATTTGGAAACCATTTACCATGACATGAAGAAGAAAAAAGCAAGGACAGAATGAGTTTAAACCTTGTTCACAATCACCGAAGGAGACTTCTCTACCATTCAAACCATTACACAAGAAACCGAATCCAAATCTTACAGTATACCAAACAGTTTTAAAGTCAGACAATGAGGTTCCAAAACCTCTGGCACACAACTAAACAAATATGGTGCCATATTGATTTGAATATTCATAAATAACAATTATTTAGTATGTGAAACTATAACCGAAATGACAGAAAAACAAAAATCAAAAGAAATAATAAAGAAAGAAATACAAACATTAACAAACACAGATCACTCGGCAGTTTAACACATGTGCCAAATATTTATATGTATAATAGTTCATGATATCAGTGTGTTTTGTATCCCACAGAGCATGCCTGCTTTTGTCTACTCTGAGTAACACGAGCTGATGTAACAAAGTAGATATTCTCTGTACAAATATTTACCGTTTTTTACACAAGTAAACAGCAATTACTTTCCCATACTATCTCGCATTTATCCAAAGATTCTTTTCATATTTCCTTCCAACAGCATTCATATGCTACTTTATATTTTTGTTTTTATTCAAACGGTAGCTGTCAGAAAAAAAAAAAATACATGTAGAATGTAAAGTCGTAAGACAATCATAGTAAAAATGTTTTAGTTTTGTCTCAGGATAAGTGTGTATATATGATACAATTATAGACTTTTTAGTGGTTGTATGTGATATTGACCCTGAAAATTAAATACTGACCAAGATGTGGCCGATTTCAAGACGACAGCCAGGGTCGATATCTATTTTTTGGGTCAGTATCACACCATATACAACCACTTAAAAGTCCATAATTGTTTTATTATATAATTTTACCACTGTGACACTTGGGTTGACAATGCTATCTATGCTTTAATAATAAAAATAATGATGTAACAATTCCACCATATTGTTAATTGTTAAAGGTGGTGAAAGGGGAATTCTGATTTAAATAAATTTACACCGGATTTTCCCTGGTTTATCATGTTGATTTATCAAGTGGTCACATGTAACCATTTTAGCCAATCATAAAGGTGGAATTAATAAATTATATAATAATGACGATTTTAGGATGATTTCAAATGCATTTAGAAAGTCAGTTTTTGGATGTCATAAGACAATGATAGTGCCCAGGGAAAACCATCCTTTGGCAAATAAATTGAGAATTTTTTCATTAGGATCTGTATGAGTTATATTTAAATTGGAGCTGTTTATTGTCTAAGCTTATAGTTTATAAGATCAATATAACAAGAACAATCATTCATAATGAACATCCATTCATTATTACGTAACATCAAGATAGCTTAGGTAAGGTTTAAAAAACAAGAATTCCAGAAAGTAATGTGTCCTTTCTATCTTCTGCTAATCACCATTTTGGATGTTAGTTATAATGTTGTTTAATGTCTCATCAGCAACTTTTTGTCAACTATTTGTGATGAAAACAAGTTTTTTTTAATCAAAAGTTTATAGTAAGAACACAAATATGTGTTCAACCTACCCCACTTTTCAACATTATATGCTTATTTCTAAATATCTATGCATGTTAATCCCATGTTTGTTATTAATTCAATAATGACTAGATGTAATGAAAACAAAAATTTCATTTTTATGGTTTTAATCAATATTTCAGTAAAAGGCATGCAATGGAGTAATACACATAGAATTTAAATAATAGCATAAGTTATTGTAACAATTTGCAAAAAGTGTCATCATTTTCATTTTCATAAAATCTACAAAATATGTTTCGTTCAAAAACTACGTAAAGTTTGTTGCATTTTCTACAACATGAAATTTAAAAATCATATGCTTGGGTTCTTGTTTTCAAGACTTGGGAAGGTTTTTCTCCCCCTACCCTTTACTTTTTAAATTGCTATAAAAAAATTCTAACCATCGAAATTGCAAATTAAAAGTATTTTTTGAGTACTAAGATTTGTAAAACTTTACAAAGACTAGTCTTTGTATATTCCTAAATCCAATTTTTTTTTTTTTTTAATTTTGGAAAAAAAAACCATTTTATTGTATTTTTACTCCTTAACCTTAAAGAATGAATAACGATTTACGGAAATTGTTTCAACTGTTTCCCATTTTCGAGATCCTATTTTTAGACAAACAGCATTCTTCCTGAAAGATCAGCATTTCAATTTATTGCACAATTTTTTACAAATAAAATCGATCAATTTCTTAATTATGACATTTTAAAAACTTATACTTGTATGCTTATACACATTTCATCATAAACTTGTCACTATCCTCAGTCAATTACACCAGAGATATGTTTGTGCATCCAATGCTGACTGGTGGGATCAGAGGTAAACCATAAGCCTAATTTTTTTTTCACTTTGCAGAGATATTTTATAAAAGACCTCAAAAATCTTGAACTTAACAAATCCTGTGTATGAGATCCCGAAAACTAGCAAATCTAAACAATAAATTTAAAATATTATCATGATCTTAAAAGATTAGAATAAAAGGGATAAAACTTAATAATTTAATACAGAAAAGTTTTTAATGTCAATTTCCAACCTGACGGGAAAATTTTGTAATTTTTTGTACAATTACTGATCGGTTATTTTGTCCTGTTGAATAGATTTACTTCCATTGGTGTTGGTACTTACATTTATACACAAATTTCATACATTGATAAGCAAATAACAATTTAAACAACATTGCAAACCAAAATATAGTTAAATAAAATAAATAAATAAATAAATATTTTAAACAAGAGGCCCATTGGCCTTAACGCTTACTTGAGGATATGTCCAACATTGTTTGCAAAGTGCAATAGACAATATATTAAGTACAGAAACTTTAATGGTTTGAACTGCCACAAAACTTAATCAGAAATATATCCACTCACATCTGATTTATAAGTAGCTCATATACTATGCATGAATGAACTGTAGTGCAATGAATTATTTCCAAATCATTAATCAATATCAGTATACTTATGCAGCTATGTCCTTGACCTTTGAACATATATGACCTCAAACAATACATGATTGTCATGTCAATACCTACAATATTCTAATATACATGCCAATGCATGAAATAAATAGCTTTCAAGATAATTTATAATTTAAGTATTCCTATGTTGACATGACCTTGACCTTTGAACATATAACCTTGAACCATATATCAAAATGATCGCCATGTCAAAACCTACAATATTCTAATAAACATGCCTATACAAAGAGTTAATAGTTTTCAAGATAATTAGCAATTTAAGTCGTTTTCTGCATCTGTGACCTTGACCTTTCAACATATGACCTTGAATCATGTCAAAATGATTGTTGTCGCAATACCTACAATATTCTAATAATGCCTATACAAAAAGTTATAGTTTTCAAAGATAATTAGCAATTTAAGTCTTGTTTTGCAGCTGTGACCTTGACCTTTCAACATATGACCTTGAACCATATATCAAAATGATCATCATGTCAATACCTACAATATTCTAATATACATGCCTATTCAAAGAGTTAATAGTTTTCAAGACAATTAGCAATTTAAGTCTTGTTTTGCAGCTGTGACCTTGACCTTTCAACATATGACCTTGTACCATATATCAAAATGATCATCATGTCAATACCTACAATATTCTAATATACATGCCTATTCAAAGAGTTAATAGTTTTCAAGACAATTAGCAATTTCAATCTTTTTTTTGCAGCTGTGACCTTGACCTTTCAATATATGACCTTGTACCATATATCAAAATGATCGTCATGTCAATACCTACAATATTCTAATATACATGCCTATACAAAAAGTTAATAGTTTTCAAGATAATTAGCAATTTAAGTCTTGTTTTGCAGCTGTGACCTTGACCTTTCAACATATGACCTTGAACCATATATCAAAATGATCATCATGTCAATACCTACAATATTCTAATATACATGCCTATTCAAAGAGTTAATAGTTTTCAAGACAATTAGCAATTTTAATCTTTTTTTGCAGCTGTGACCTTGACCTTTCAATATATGACTTTGTACCATATATCAAAATGATTGTCATGTCAATATCTACAACATTCTAATATACATGCCTATACAAAAAGTTAATAGTTTTCAAGATATAGTGACAAATATACAATTTTTAGCAATTTCCCCACTCAGTGCCTAACAATTTCCCCATTTTGAGCCCCATGGCTACCATTTGTGCAAATCTTAAAAAAGATGACCTAAGAATGTTATAAATGAAATAACTAAGGTATATCTTTGTAGATTCAGAGGAGAAGATTTCGAAAGTTTTTCACTCTTCCCCCCCCCCCCCCTCAGTGCCTTACAATTTCCCCATTTTGAGCCCCAAGGCTACCATTTGTGCAAATCTGAAACAAGATGACCTAAGGATGTTATAAATGAAATGACTAAGATATATCTTTGTAGATTCAGAGGAGAAGATTTTCAAAGTTTTTCACTCTCCCCCCCCCCCTTTTTTTTTTTTTTATGGGGCCCCAAGGGGACATAACTCCTTCATTTGTGCAAATCTGAAAGGGCTTCACCCAGGCATGATGGTTACCAAGTTTCATCAAATTTGGCCAAGAGGTTTTGGAGGAGAAGATTAAAATGTAAAAAGTTTACGCACGACAGGATGGCGCACGACGCACAAGGGTTGACACACGACAGATGAAGATGGATAGCAATAGCTCATCTGGTCTTTCAGCTCAGTTGAGCTAAAAATAAAACAAGTTTAGCAAAATTAGATAATTTTATCATGAGATATTGGGAGTGTCAACAGCTCAAGCCCCCAGTGGCCAGGAGTCTTCAGGACAGAACCCTGTTTGAAGTCAAGGGGCAAAGCCAGCAGGGTAAAATGAATTTTAATATTTCTGAGGACCTTTAGGTAAAGTTTTCTCTCTCTTAATTTTTTCAAGGGTAGTTGCAACTGCTGTAACCCCCCACCTACCAACCCCATCCCCGTAACCCCCTATCCTCAACCTGACCTCCTTGAATCTGCCAATGTTGTCTAGTTTAGAATGAAAACAGATAGTAACAAGATAAAGCTAATATAAACAATTAAACCTCATTAGTGCAATAATTAAATCCTGCATTTAACTGCTACCAAATTGAATTTGTGTTATTGTGGAAAAATATTGAAACAAATTTAAAACGTCAATGATTAAAAATAAGACTCTTAAAACTATAATCAATAACATATACTAAGAAATATTTACTTAATACTAAGTAGCTGTTAAAGTACTTACAGATTAAAGTATCAAATTTACCAAGTTAAACATGTTTAACCTGTATGCTTGACCTTCGACCTTAAGTTCTTCAATTGTATAATATTTAATTTGTATATTTCATTTTAATTTTCCTTATATCAAACACATTTTTATTTACAATGTTCATTATCATGATTGAAGAAATTTTTCAACCATTAGGTCTTGGAAAGGATGAAAAATTGTGACACAAATTTCACAAGAACAAGTATAAACATTAACAAGACATGCAGAGAAATTGGGCCTTAAACTGCTCACCCGATTAAAAAGAATTGTAATAAACTATTTTAAAAAACCTCATTTAGTAACAGTTCAAAGAGAGTTCAAAGTACACCATGAATTAAATAAGTATGGCAAGGTCTAATGTAAAAAAGAAGTTGGCAATGCAGTTTTGATGTGCTGGTTTTTTTAAAATCAGTTAACTGGACAATGTTTGAATCTTAATATAAATTTTATGATTAAAGAAAGATAACTCTAGAATATTTAATGAAACTGTCTACAATTTAAACATGACCTTGACACTAGGTTGTTTATGATGGAAATTATAGCTTGCACAATTTTTTATGGTTCCAATTTAATCAACAACTTCATAGAAAAATCAAAGTAAATACTTTATCTACAAATAAAAATTTAACAAAATTTAATGCCAGTTCATGAAAGAAGATGTTAAAAGGTTAAACTGTATTAGTTTCTTATGGTCAAAGTCAAATAGCTTTGCAAACTTAGCTTGCTTAAGATTTATGCAGCGACTATGATTCTGAAGATTCACACAACTAGGTTATGATGTTTTTGTTTTAAGTCAGCTAGTCCTTGATTGCAGTTTTAATCCTTTGTCAAAAAGTGGAGCTTTAAGTGCTGATGTTAAGTGTTTTAAAAGTTTATAGATTTTAGGTCTTTTAAGTTTATGACAAAAAGGGTATTTGAAAATATTTCTTTGGATCACGATGATACTAAATGTGGGTCAAGGTCAACCAGCTTGGAAAATCTGTATACTATGATAAATGAAATCTCAAGTTATAGTTCAATGTGACCTTGGATGATGGTCAAATTCAAAAAGCTTCGCTTGTAAGCCTTTTGGTTTGTAATATTTAGATGTTTTAAGCTACTCCTAAAGGTCTATGTGATCTTGAATGTGGGTTAAACTGAACTGGTTTCTTGGCTATATAGTTGAGGAGCTTTATGAAATTATGCTAACAATCTTTTAGGCGTTTTATTTCATAAGGTTTTTAAAATGCTTTCCAACTTTTTGTCACAGTCACCTGTATTATCACTGGAACAGCTTTCCAAACTTGGTGGAGTTTTATTTGCTGTTAGAAAATATATTTGCCACTTAAAACATGACAAGATGTATAAATGGTTAACTATTTCAGGTGACTGACCTAAATTGAAGGTCAAGGTCCACCAGCTTTATAAACTTGGTAAATCTTTATGCATTGGTGATATTTAATTTATGAAGTTTGATTTTTTTATTTGGTTTATGAAAATAAGATGCTTAAGGATCAATCAGCTTTGGAAACTTGATAAAAGTTCATGATCTAAACAATATATATATATATGGTTTCCAGTTTCTTGGCTATTTGGTTCATGAAGAGTAGATGTTTTAAAGTTTTACTATTTAAGATCACTGTGACCTTGAATAAGAGCAAAAGTAAACCAGGTACATACAAAATTTAAGCAGAACTGAAGCTTGCAACATCCCTGACAAGTTCCATTGCCAATGATAAACTTAAGTTCTTAAGTTGTGCCAGTGAAAAGTCTAGGGATAGCAAGGTCTAGAAACAAGAATCTAGACAAGAAACAATGGAAGATAGACAACACAGCATTATCATATGCAAATATATATATATATATATATATATATATATATATATATATATATATATATATATATATATATATATATATATATATATATGTATATATATATATATATGTGTGTGTGTGTGTGTGTGTGTGTGTGTGTGTGTGTGCAATAAAGCAGGACTAAACAAATCATATTTTTTCAATAAGCAGACAAAAAAAATATTTTTCAATAAGCAGTTCTGATCTAGTTCCTTTCACTCACTTGGCTCATCAGTGTCATACATTCCATAACTTATAGATTTCTACATATTCACAGTTGGTGATATCTTGATATAACCGAAATAATTTTTATTTACATTAGAAACCGACCTGCACAACTCAAACTTGTTGGACAGCCGAATGTCAGACAAAACTATCTATATACAATATCAACGTTAAATTCATAGCCACACTATCTTACAGATTTCTATGAATTTTTCTATTACCAAGTAGATTACATTATACAACTTAAATAAACTGATGAATAAACTGTTAGGCATGTTCTGATAATGAAAACCATTTATAATTACATTTGTAATACATGTGATTTCAGACTGTTCACTCAGACACAACACCAGAGGCAAAATAACAAATCCAGGTCAAATCTATCTAGCGAGGTCAAGGACACCTTACTGTAAAAATAATACATAGCAATAAATAAGAATTTTTTTATCTTACTGTAATCTTAATATTTCCTTTAAACATTTTTACAAAAGCATTTTATGTTATATGATTCTTGATTTCATGAATAATAATGAAATTCACAATTTACATCATTCTTCAAACATCTGTAATTTGTTGAGACTTTTACCCATCAAGACAGATATTTATTTATAAATTTATTGGATATACAGTTAAACAGCGATTTAATGCTATATATTTTGCTTTGCTGACATCTTTCAAGTCTCAAAAATCTATATTTTAATTTTTTTTTTTCTCTGACTGAAAAGACCCTAACCGATCAATTGTACAGCTGTCTTGAAAAATCATTATTTACAACAACAAAAACATTTTGGTTAAAAGTTTGAAACTTTATGTAGGGAGTAATACTGTTTTAAGCCATAAAAAAAATTCTTTCACTTATATATCATGGCAGTCAATTCCAGAATAGTGGAGAAAACCAGAGTATTAGAGAAAAACTACTGACCTTTGGCAAACTACCTGACAAACAATTGATAGGGAAATAAAACTAGACATTTGGAATCAACTTGAAAGGAACTACAGAAAAAACCACAGAAGATGGAGGACTCTCATGGACTTTTAACATTTGGTGCAGTTGATATGTCTTACTTTTGTATTTGAGCTTTTAGTGAAAACACAATTTTGACAGACTTTACCATTTTTTAGGTGGAGTAAAGTAATGGCGTTTTGTCCGAATCAAGATTTTTATTTATATTATACTAGGACGAAATTCCAAAAGAAAACAACAAAACTTTGGCAAGGCAACCGGCAAACATTTTCCGTCCTGCCAAGTTGAATTTGAAACTGGCGATTAAAAAGTTAGAATATCACAAAATAAAATATAACATCTAGCTCATATACTCACCATTAGACTATATACCGGTAAATGTTTAAAATTTTACAATTCTTTTTACAAACCAACCAATGCTGTCTTTGGCAACACCAGAAATCTTTTCATTGGGTGACCATAGTCAACAGTTTAGTCAAACAACCTGACATCTTGTTCCAGTTACATAAGATTCTTTTAATTCTTTTAACAATGTTAAAGTTGCTATGACAAGATCCAGCACTTTCAGACCATATTATGACAGACCAAAAAATTTCTAAAATGTTAGAAACCCTGTGAAGTCAAACATTTGAAGGCAGTTACTGTAATAAAAAAAATTGTTTTTGTTTTAATGTGTTGAAAAAAATTCATTGTCTAGACCTTAATTCATTTCAGATTTTTATGGAAGCAAATGCATAAGTAAAATTGGAGGAATAAAAAAAATAATATAACTCTGAAAAGGAAACCATGAAAGTTAAAATTATTTGTCAGTAATTTCTACGATTTCAAATAATATGCATCTCTAACATTATTATTATCACAAATAAATAATTCTAGAATCGTCTACATTCCACACAAAAATAGGTTAAAAAAACAAAGAAGTCGGTAAGAAAAACAGATAGCTAACTGGGCACTTCCTTATCTGACAATAATAATGCTTAGAAAATGTACAAAAAAGACTCTTAAACATTGTACCTTCTAGACAAAGTAAAAAGACTGGATAGGATTCCAAGGTGAAAATTTAACCACTGTGGTAGCTCAGTTGGTAGAGTGCTGGCTCCGTAAGTGGGAGGTCGTGGGTTTGAACCCCGGTCGGGTCTAATCCAAGACTTAAAAGTGGGTAGTGACTGTTCTTTTGCCAAGGACTCGGCATTATGAAATGAAAGTCACAGTTCTTTCGAATGGGAACTTAAAATAAGCAAGGTCCCGTGTCACAGCAGGCATGGCACGATAAAGAACCCTGCTGTATAATGCCATCAGCGCAACACACAGGCAAAATTTCTGCACTTTCACCTATAGCTGGCGAAAGTCTCGACATAAGTGAAATATTCTTGACTGGGACATAAAACACCATTATTCAACTCAACTCAAATTGAAAATTACAACTCTCTTTGACCTTCTTGTAGGAATACTGATGAAGTTTCTTACAATAAGATTTCCCAAATTAGTTTCAAATCAATCTGTCAAGCCTTTTTTTTAGAAGAACCAGGAAATAAAGCATTGAATCTATGATAAAAGAAAAACAGTTGACTCAAATAATACTCTATGCCTATGAAAAAAAAAACCATGAAAATACTAGAATATAAATTTAAAGTGTGTTCCATCATTATTATGAAATCACGATATATATAAAGCCAATGATAAGTCTGTATGTAAAGTATGTCAGACAGAGGGCATTTTTCAGAATGTTATCAACTTAACACAGAAATCAGACACATGTTACTTTTAATCAACTGGCACAGTAGTTGAAATTTAGGACATTCGAGGCTTGTAATGGTGATTTACATCCATCAATGTTTTGTCATTTATACTGAGGCATTTAGTTCAGGGGTAAAGAAAATCACCTGAACTGACAATTCTTCTCACACTAAAATCTACAAAAGTGGGATTTGAAACTAGAAAGTCAGAGGTGCTGTAATTTGTAACATGTTCTTTAGACCACTTGGCCACAGAGGCCCCCATTCCAAGCTTGAGACCACTGTCGTAGCTCAGTTGGTAGAGTGGTCGCTCCGTAAGTGGAAGGTCGTGGGTTCAAACCCCGACCGGGTCTGGCCCAAGACTTGAAAGTGGGTAGTGACTGTTCTTTTTTTCTAAGCACTCGGCATTACGAAATGAAAGTCACAGTTCTTTCGTATCGTGCCACACCTGCGATGACACAGGACCTCGATAAATGAGGTCCTGTGTCATGGCAGGTGTGGCACGATAAAGAACCCTGATGAAGAACCAGCGCAACACACAGGCAAAATTCTGCACTTTCGCCTATAGCTGGCAACACCTCCATACAAGTGAAATATTCTTTACTGGGACGTTAAACACCATTACTAAACTCAACTGCAAGCTTGAGGTTCAAGTTTATTTTTGGGACTTTTTTATGAGTCCTTGTGTTCTGCATCACATTAAATAAAACAGTGAATGAAAAAAAACTGTCAATAGTCATAGTTCATTGTTTAGGTACTTTATCTACAACTGGTGACCTCTAAAGTTCTGCAACAGTGCAATTTTCTAATCATACTGGTGACATCTCTATTCAAATGTCAAATGATCTTGAAAAAAAACATAAAAACTTTTCTTTATGCCTTGAGTTGAGCCTCATACCAAAACTTTCTATTACTGTTAAAATGGTCAGTTTTTGTCGAGCCTGGCATCGCCATAAGGCGATACTTAGGTGTTACTTTTCTGATGTAGGTGACAGCAGCATGTCAAAATGTGATAGTTTATGTTAATGTAATTTCTACTCTATCAAAAACTAACCAGACGAGACATTTAAATCTGTGGAATTCTTGTTATAATATATTAAGATCATTTATTCTTCTTTTTTATGTGTTGGCATTAACTTTAAATTCTTAAAGACTTTTTTTAAAAAAAAAACCTGTTTAGTAGATATATGATACATCATACTACAATGTCTAATTATTATTATTACAGTCAAACTTTGATTATTCGAAGTTGAAGGGTCTTCATTTTAGGTTCGAATAATCGGGGGGTTTGAATAATCGAATAAGTTAATTTGAAACTTCAAACCTCGATCCACCGTACGTTATCTTAAGACACAACAGTATTCTATTGCACATTGAAATTGTTTTATTGGTGTCAGTTTATAATGAATAATGTCATGACCATCATAATTAATTCCATAAAAAACAGAAATATTAATTTTATTTCAATAAAAATAAAAATTTAATATCATCTGGTACAAAATTAAACACGTGTGGTAATACATACGACACAGTAAGTACAGCCATCCAGAGAAAGTACACCATGCTTTTTTATGCACACAATACACGTTTTTATGATTTTACAGAATTTTAAACGAAACGAAACAGAACAGGTCTATAAAATTTCTAAAACTGAAATGTGAATAAGGTGGGAAACTTTATAACAAAATAATGATTTTTTTAGATTCCCGACTAGGCTATATAAAATATCAAATTAATATCCAGATGCCGTTTTTTTTTTGAATTTTTTATGATGGTAACCGTGGTCAACAGAAATCTTTTAATCGTTTACTTGAGTATCGCTACACACGTGCAGCTCATTTTCTTTTACCTAGGATTACTGTTTGATTGAACAATTACGATTAATTTTTGCGATTGATGATCAACATGGCTTACGATGGACAATACATGGCGTACACATGTCTACAAAATGACCATCAGTTACGCTTGGGTAAAATAAACAGGTAAAGGTGAAACCATACTTGTTTGTATTAAATTGTACAGGTGAGAGTTGTTTCATTTTAGAAATGAATAAAAATGTCAACTTCGAATTTTTGGGGGTATATTTCTACTGAAAAGTCTAACTTAGGACTCAAATTAAGTTTGAATAATCGTGGATATTCGAATTATGAAGTTCAAATAATCGAAGTTTTTTAATAAGAAGTTATAGTGCAGGGCGGTCGGGGCCTACAGAGAACTTCGAATAACCTTAGGTATTCGAATAATAGAAGTTCGAATAACCGAAGTTTGACTGTATTATTATTATTATTATTATTATTTCAATTTTAATTTATTTTAATTTTTTTTATTTATTTTTTTTTTGGTAGATATATTAAAATAAACACATATAAGATACATGATACTATGATATTTTTAATGTCTAATCTTTCTTCTTCAATTTAATCTTCTTTGGTGTAATTTTTTTCTTTTTCTTTTTAAAGTAACAATTTAGAATGTTTTAATTTTTTTATCTAAAATTTAGATAGTGCAGAAAACTTACATCAAATCTGTATTTTTTTAAGGAACAATTGTGCAAAGTTTGAAAAAGATCTTTTGTTCAATTCTCAAATAAATTTATCAATTAAAAAAAAAAAAAACGCAGAAAATATACTGACTAAAGTTAGAAAGACACACCTGTTAATGGAAAATGGTATAACAATTTTTATAACTGTACAAACAGTATAAAAATACATTCCAGTCAAGATTATTTTACTAATATCGTGATATTCATTTCTGATATGGTGGAGGAGACTGAAATTTTTATAGAAAAACATCAACTTTCAGCAAGATTCTGCTTGAGTGGGATTAAAACCTAGGCCGTGAAGATTAGTGATCAATAAGGGCAGGCTTTAAAATACTTACCCACAGAAGTCAATATAATAATCTTTATTTGTTCTGCTATTCATAGTTCAACATGTATAAAGATATATTTTGTCCATTTATCTACAAATACTCCTTAAACTGTATAAAATAAGTTTTTTTTTCAAATATTTCAAAAGAATATTTTTATTTTCAGTTTTTTATGAAAAATGCATATGACAATGAAATGTCACTGTAATAAAGACAGGCAATTACAGGAAAAGAATGGAGTTGAGCAATGATGTTTTATGACCCAGTCAAAATTGAGGCAACATCTGAATTTGAGGAATTAAAAAAAAGTAAATGTATATATTTATATATGCTAGATTTAATTTGAATATCCTCAGTGTCATATGTAAAATATTTACTCATAAATTATATCATTTACATTTCTTCCCCCTCCCCCCCCTTTCCATTTCAACCTCTTTCATTTTTCTAATAGAACCTTTTTTACCATTTTAGTTTACTATCCCTTAAAATCTAAATAATTAATTGTCAGTTTGTTAATAGCTTTTAAAAGAATATTTTTAATATATTTAAATATATATATATATATATTTAAAAACATTTAAAACTTAGTAATTTTGAATTTGATTAATAAATTAATATATACATTTTTTCTAATTTTGTTTTTATTTATTTTTTTTCTTTCAAAGAGTTTTACTGTGTTAAAACTTAGTAATTTTGAATTTGATTAATAAATTAATGTATACATTTTTTCTAATTTTGTTGTTTTTCTTTTTTTTTTTTTTTCTTTCAAAGAGTTACTGTGTTTTTTATGATATTTTCAGTTTGTAAAAAGCTTTAGGACATATGTTTTAAAATATAAATGTTATCAGACAAAATAAAATGATTAATTGCCTTGCATATAATAAAATAAATAATAAATACACTATAAATATAAATGGGCTTTTTATTTATTCTTTTTTATTTTCTTCTTTCAATTTTTTTTTGTGCATGTTTTTTTTAAAAAATAATATGTTTGTAAAAAAGCTATATGACAAATGCTTTGAAATATTTACTTTTTTATATATATATATTGGGTATGATCACAGTCGTGCCATTGGTAGGTAACAACTTGATCATGGGTCAGCTATGATAACTTTTGGTTACTTATTGTAAATAGATACCAACAACAAACATCAATCACATGTTTGATTTTTGAATCACCTATTGAATGCAGGGTTAGAATTTCAGATTTTTTTCCACTTGCAAATTTTTGCGAGTGACTTTCTTGTGAACTCGCAAAATGAAAAATCAACTCGCAATTTTTTTAAAAATTTTGTTTATTTATTATTTTTGAGTATATTTTACATCGAGATGTAAAAGAACGTTAATAAAATTCAGTTAATTGGATGAAAAAAAAGGTAACTATTAATTTTTTTTTATTCAACAGTCGGGCAGTTTTTTTTCACAATATTGACAAGTCAATACACTTAGCGTAACTAGACATGGCGTGATACAGGAAAAATCGTAATTTTAAACACAATAACATTTTATTAACTCATAGTAGATGACATTGACGATGGTGCGTAATATTTGCAGGTCTTGCAAATTATTTCATTGACCATTCCGTTTTCGCCAGTTTTCATGTCCAGATCAATATTTAAATCTTTCATCCATTTTTTTTTACGTTTTTTTCTGCCGCAGTGTAAACTGACTTTTTTTTAAATTATCTCTATTATCGAAAGATGTCTTTGCCATTTTATTACACGATGCAGAAGGTTCTTCCTGATCTTTAGAGGCGGGCCGCTTCAAATACTTGTCCATTGCGTTAAAATTCAGTTGCAGACGACCGGAATACACTGTCAAAATATACGAGTACATGACGATTGCACGCACACAACACGTTGTTCTTACTTTCGTTTTACAAGTTAAACATGGCTGCCGAAAACGACTCGCAAAATTTTGTGAGTTTAAGAAAATATAACTCGCAATTTTGAAACTTCACTCGCATTTTGCGAGTATGCGAGCTAAAATTCGAACCCTGGAATGTTATACATATGTGGCAGATCAGGCTTGATAGGTGGTCACATAGCACAGCTATGATTTGGAAGGTTCTAGGGTTCTATAGTTATGGTTCGATTGCTGCATTTTCTTTTCTTTCCTGTTTAATTTGTCAGAAATCTTGAAGTGGTCAACCATCTAGTTGTTTCCTGGTGATTTTGATTCAAGGTAGTTGAGAAAAAAAAAAAAAAAAAAAAAAAAAACAACAAAAAACAGCTTCATAGGTAGAACAGTCTGTCCAGTGTCCAGCTATGATTTGGAAGATCCCAGGATGGCTAATACCAAGTAATAGTACATGTCAGCGACAACTTTCTGTTTTACATTTTATATTCTTGTAAATGTTCTTTTTTAACTCTCATTGTAATGGTATGATGTTTTAAGAAATATCTACTTTTTATATAACAATAATTAATGCATATACTGAGAGAAAAATCAGACCTTTACCAATTCAACTGCCCAATTTTTTTACTATGAATTTTGGTTTACTTTGACCATGCAATCACACCTCCCCTCCTCTACACTTAAAACAAAAACATAAATCAAACAAGAAATTCATGGATTTAAATGTCTTGCCCAGTTATTTTTGATTAAGACAAAAAAATTACTTTAACATAAACTTTCACATTTTGACAGAACGCCTCCACCGCCACCTATGACACCAGAAAAGTAACAACTATATCTCGCCTTATGGCAATGCCAGCCTCGACAAAAATAAAAAAAAAAAAATTGTCTCTGTGACCCAGTAGCCCTATCAAATAACGGCATTTCTGTTAGGTATGCTTAATAAATTCCTTTATCAATACTTATAGTTGGCCACAGTAACCCTATCAAATAAAGGTATGCTTAATAAATTCCTTTATCAATACTTATAGTTGGCCACAGTAACCCTATTAAATAAAGGCATTTCTGTTAGGTATGCTTAATAAATTCCTTTATCGATACTTATAGTTGGCCACAGTAACCCTATTAAATAAAGGCATTTCTGTTAGGTATGCTTAATAAATTCCTTTATCAATACTTACAGTTGGCCACAGTAACCCTATTAAATAAAGGCATTTCTGTTAGGTATGCTTAATAAATTCCTTTATCAATACTTATAGTTGGCCACAGAAACCCTATTAAATAAAGGCATTTCTGTTAGGTATGCTTAATAAATTCCTTTATCAATACTTATAGTTGGCCACAGTAACCCTATTAAATAAAGGCATTTCTGTTAGGTATGCTTAATAAATTCCTTTATCAATACTTATAGTTGGCCACAGTAACCCTATTAAATAAAGGCATTTCTGTTAGGTATGCTTAATAAATTCCTTTATCAATACTTATAGTTGGCCACAGTAACCCTATTAAATAAAGGCATTTCTGTTAGGTATGCTTAATAAATTCCTTTATCAATACTTATAGTTGGCCACAGTAACCCTATTAAATAAAGGCATTTCTGTTAGGTATGCTTAATAAATTCCTTTATCAATACTTAAAGTTGGCCACAGTAACCCTATTAAATAACGGCATTTCTGTTAGGTATGCTTAATAAATTCCTTTATCAATACTTATAGTTGGCCAAAAGCAAAGTGTTTTTAAATTGGTTTCATAATTCATAACATTTGGAACACTATTTTAACTTTATCAAGTTTGAAAATGAAAAATGCCAAGAATGAAGTAATACCATCAGGTGTAAATTACCAAGGTACATGTATATATGTATGCTAAATCCTACCTGTCTATTTTAATTAAATATTCATTATTTTTGGTACTTTATAGAAACTTAGGTAAATGAAAAAGAAAATAATAAAATAGAAGCATGATTAAAAAATCATTAGGCAAAAAGGTGAAAATAGTTTTTTAAATTAACTCTGATGAGTCAATCATTGATATAACATATATAAGTATGTATGTAATAATTATGTGGCTATAAATATACATGTATATGTGGCTCACTGGTGGTTAAAAATAGTTCAATGATCTGTCAGAATGATTTTCTATAATGAAATTTAGCCCCAAATACACATTGCCAATGATAATAATAAACTCCTATATAGGTTGGCTGGTTGATGTAATATTGTTTAATGTCGCAACAGTAAGTTTTTTCAGCTATAGATGTCAAAAGTGTGTTTATTAATCTCTAAGGGTTCATTAAAGGACAAATTCATGTGCGAGATGTGCAAGCATGTTTTATGGCCTGTTATATACAATAGTGAACCAAGGGCAACTAATATGCTAGCTCACAGAGTCAGTATGACACAGACAACATCACATTTCCCCAATTTCATTATCCTGACACTTGAGTGTACCATTGGATACTATGTCCCCACATTGCCGAGTGCCAGACAAGGAAACAATATCTCCAAATTTTTACATCTCAAGTATGGCCTGGTCAGAGTTCAAACCCATAACCTTCTATTCTCAAGGCAGACGCTCTATTTTCAGCCACTGACGCCATTTGTGATTTATTTAAAGCAACAAAACAAAGTTATTTTAAAATAACTTGAAGATAATTTGTGTCAATAGTTAAAAAATACATTCTAGTTTAACTGAAAACAAAATCAAAAGAATATATATTTTTAAATACATTTTTAGGCACCAAGTTATAAAAAAGGTTATAAAAAAGGTCACCAGCCAAGACAAATGATGTAAGACAGTTTTGGGTCTAAAACATAATATTTTAACCACTTAGTGAATGTTGAATTATAGATTTTTTCCTTGTGGTTACCAGGCAACACAATTGTAAATTAGTTTTTTGTGAAAAAAAGAAGGAAGAAGAAGAAAGATTAAGTAAATGTAAGTTTTCACAAAATTTTAAGAAAATTAATCTGAATATAAAATAGTTTACCAGCTATGCCAGTAGTTAATCTAATTTGAAAACTTTTCTTTGGTAAAAAACATAAAAATTCAAAAAATGTACATTATATAACTGTACAAATCATAAGGCTTGCCAAGAAATGTAACCAGCTGTCATCACAATGATTAGCTTTTTTATATTCATACACTTTATTCAACATGAGTGCATGTCACCTCTGAAGGATTTTTCGAGGCTATCAAACGTTATACGGAAATTGATTTAATGTGCTCGACAAGCTTTTCTATTACACATATTTGACATGTATTTCGAAACAAGAAGTATAATTAAGCATTTAAAAGACCTGGAAGGTGTACGCGTTTCATCAAACCAGTAATGGAAACCAAATCTTCTAGAAACCTTTGACAAAAAATACTTAAATTTGTATTTTATAAATATACATGTACATTATCAGTATTAAAATTAGCTGAGGAAAATATGGGGAAACAGATTTATAAAAATATGAAAATAAAATCTGTCAGGAAAAGTATAATTTTTCTATAATCTGTTGCAGTAACTATTACATAATTCTCAATAGTAACCTTCACCCAAAAACCTTTAACACTGCAGGGACTAGGGTTGAAATGATCTGCTTACTAAAAGATACAATATAAATCACAATTTACAGCCTACAGTTCAATACATGTGAATAATATACAAAACAGCACTTAAACGGCAGTTTTTGAAAGATTACATAACGAAAGTAGGGCGTTTTACTTCTTTTCCAGGAAAATAAGGTTTTTGCAGTGGTTTTGTTTTTCAAAATACCAAAAACTCAGACATGTGCTGGAAAAGTTTTTCTGCTACAAGGAAAAGATAACAGAGTTGTTCTTTTATAATCTAAGTGCATGAAAAGGGAAACTGTATCATACCTACATGTCATATTGTATTTTTTTCTGAAGATAAACATATTATTTTGAATCACGAGGAAAAAACTACATACAGAATAAAACATTGTAGTTATGTTCTTAACCCTGTTAACTACTTCAGATTGAATAATTTAATAAGGTTTTACATCCCAGGCAAGAATATTTCACTTATATCAAGACATCACCAAGTATAGTTTATTGGTAGATATTTTTACCTTTGCATTGCACTAAGGGCAATGTGCAGGGAGGGTTCTTTAGCATGCCATGCCTGACGTGACACTGGGCATTGGTTTTTAAGGTCTCTTCCAAAGGACCCTATGACTTTCATTTCTAAATGCCAAGTACTTAGCGAAAGAACAGTCACTACCAATTTTCCAGACTTGGTCAGACCCAGTTGGGGTTCAAAACCCCAACCTCTAATTAGTAAGCTATCCCCTTAGTAAGCATGTTTTTTATTATTATTATTATTTTATTTTATTTTTTAATTCTTTTTTTTTTTTTCCCTCAAAACTTTTTTGGCATGTGAGAAAACATTGGATTCTATAATATTTAAAGGGTAGTCATTGTCCTGGGAAAATCTGTTAAAGTTACCAAGAAGTCAATGGAGTTTGTAAGTTTCATTCACAGACAAAAAAAAACACTTAGCCCTGACCATATATATAAACATATATATATATATATATATATATATTCAACTATTCTGATGCTATGTTTCATATGGTCAGACTCTAAGCATAAATGTTTACATTAACAAATCATTCTTTTGAATTTATATTTTTTTAATTCAAAAAGTTAAGAATTATGATCTTTGGGTTTTTTTCTCTATTAAATTGTCTTAATCACATATTTATTTTGGTAAAGAATCCCTAGTTTCCTGTTTACAGTATGGTTTTATAGTAGTTCTACATCCTGTAGAAAATCTGAAAGCCGAGATCACTTTTCAAGTGTCAAAATCAGTATCAATTTTCAAGACTAAATTTTATACTAGATGTATAATATACACTGTATAGCAACAAAATGTTTCATAAGAGATCTATACACTGTTAACATATATTAAAAAATATCCAATTGACATATTTAAAAAATGACAAAGTTTCACAAAAAAAAAAAAAAAAAAAAAAAAAAATTCAATTTTTTTTTAAATGTCACCAAAATAGAAGGTGCAAACCATTGATATGTGACAAAAATAGATCCTTTTTTTTTCATTTTGGGAAAAAGTTTATAGGAGTTACAGACTACACAAAAAATGATAATGTTGCACAAGCAAAAATTTTGAATAAAATTTCATCTAAAATTATGAAAACAGGAGGTGCACATCACTGACATGTGCAAAAATGTAGGTAAAGTTTTATTTTATTTGGGAATAGTTCATAGGAGTTACAGATTACACAAACTATGTAAAATAAATTTGTACAGACTTAAAGATGGACGTTCCTTTAAATATATCCCCCTGCAAGGCAAGGGGATAAAAAACTTTACTTTGCTGTGGGTGGGGTTACATTTTTAGTAGTAGGCATTTCATTGGTTGACTATCACTAAGAAATTCAACCGACAAAATTTAGAAATGGGCCCTTGGCCTTTTATGTAGCAAACAGGATTTAGAGGACTTCTGTGTATTTTGGTAAAAACTCCAGATCTTGTCTTCAGGACATTCTGGGGGTTTAGACTATTTTTAGACATACAGTGTTGGTCTGTCAGCAGACAACCAAGGAACTGCCTGAAGGTCTTTGTGGTGTATATGCTTTTTAGTAGCAAACATTATATTTGTGGAATATACATGCACCTTATATAGAGTTTTAACAAGAGGCCCATGGGCCTTAACGCTCACCTGAAGATATGTCCAATATTGTTTGCAAAGTGCAAAAGACAATATATTATGTACAGAAACTTTAAAAGTTTTCTCAAGTTAAAAAATCCCACAGAACCTAATCAGAAACATATCCACTCACATTTCATTCATAAGTAGCTTATATAATATGCATGAAGTAATTGTAGTGCAATGAATAATTTCCAAATCATTAATCAATTTCAGTATATGTATGCAGTTATGTCCTTGACCTTAGAACATATATGACCTTCAACCATATATGATTTCATGTCAATACCTAAAATATTTTAATATACATGCCTATGCATGAAATTAATAGCTTTCAAGATAATTAATAATCTAAGTATGTTAATAGTTTTTAAGATAATAAGCAATTTCAGTCTTTTTTGCAGCTATGACCTTGACCTTTCAAGTTTTTCACTCTTTCCCCCTTTATGGGGTCCCAAGGGGAAATCTGAAAGGGCTTCACCCAGGCATGATGGTTACCAAGTTTCATTAAATTTGGCCCAGTGGTTTTGGAGGAGAAGATTAAAATGTAAAAAGTTAACGGACGACGCACAACGAACGACACACGACAGACGATGGACGGTGAACCATCCCAATAGCTCATCTGAGCTTTCAGCTCAGGTGAGCTAAAAACTTAACTGCAATAAATATTATATTTTGCAGACCATGAAACCTATAAATTATGATGTATTATTCAATGATGTAGGGTTATTGAACTGATATTTGAACTATTGTCACTTTGCCAATGAACTATAAGTCTCTCAGAGGTAAAACCCTAATCTACTTTAGTCCACTTTGCCACTGAACTATAAGTCTCTCAGAGGTAAAACCCTAATCCACTTTAGTCCACTTTGCCACTGAACTATAAGTCTCTCAGAGGTAAAACCCTAATCTACTTTAGTCCACTTTGCCACTGAACTATAAGTCTCTCAGAGGTAAAATCCTAATCCACTTCAGTCCACTTTGCCAATGAACTATAAGTCTCTCAGAGGTAAAACCCTTATCCACTTTAGTCCACTTTGCCACTGAACTATAAGTCTCTCAGAGGTAAAACCCTAATCTACTTTAGTCCACTTTGCCAATGAACTATAAGTCTCTCAGAGGTAAAACCCTAATCCACTTTAGTCCACTTTGCCAATGAACTATAAGTCTCTCGAGGTAAAACCCTAATCCACTTTAGTCCACTTTGCCAATGAACTATAAGTCTCTCAGAGGTAAAATCCTAATCCACTTTAGACCACTTTGCCACTGAACTATAAGTCTCTCAGAGGTAAAACCCTAATCCACTTTAGTCCACTTTGCCACTGAACTATAAGTCTCTCAGAGGTAAAACCCTAATCCACTTTAGTCCACTTTGCCACTGAACTATAAGTCTCTCAGAGGTAAAATCCTAATCCACTTTTGTCCACTTTGCCACTGAACTATAAGTCTCTCAGAGGTAAAATCCTAATCCACTTTAGACCACTTTGCCACTGAACTATAAGTCTCTCAGAGGTAAAACCCTAATCCACTTTAGTCCACTTTGCCACTGAACTATAAGTCTCTCAGAGGTAAAACCCTAATCCACTTTAGACCACTTTGCCACTGAGCTATAGTCCCTTGCTTCAGAGGTAATACCCTAATCCACTTAAGACCACTTTGCCACTAAAATAGAAGTTCCTTGCTTCAGACGTAATACCCTAATCCACTTAAGACCACTTTGCCACTAAAATAGAAGTTCCTTGCTTCAGACGTAATACCCTAATCCACTTAAGACCACTTTGCCACTAAAATAGAAGTTCCTTGCTTCAGACGTAATACCCTAACCCACTTAAGACCACTTTACCACTAAAATAGAAGTTCCTTGCTTCAGACGTAATACCCTTATCCACTTAAGACCACTTTGCCACTGAACTATTAAGTCCCTTGTTTCAGAGGTAATACCCTAATCAACTTTAGATCACTATGCCACTGAACTACAAGTCCTTTGCTTAGGACTTGCTTAGGATTAGTACAAGTACATGTATTAGTGTGAATATTAAAAATTTGAAATAAATTATAAGAGTCAAGTTTGAATAAATGTTCCATTTGAACCTGTCCTCAACAAAATTTAATCTCATGGGCATCAAAATCTAATTAAGTGGCTAGCATCATTTAAGAATTAATATAGACTAATGTTAACAAAACATTTATTATGTAAGTAAACACATAAGAAATGAACTGTGGGAACCTACCTGTGGTACATAGGATGTCCATCATGTGCTAGGTAATTTCCTATTATTCACAAATACCAATCCTGCGCAGTTTCTTCCGCTTTTTTTCTGTAAAAAACACTAAGTATTAAACCTCCTTTTTCCAATCAAAAAAAAGAAAACTTCTAACATTAAACACATATAAACACAACTGAGAAAAAAATCCGTGTAAAAAATGAAATGATTTGGCAGTGTTAGTTATGTAAACCAGCTGGAGTAACGAACAAGCATTCACATTCAGGGCCAGGGCTTTTAGAACTACTGATTTCAAGGCTTTGAGGTAACAGTATAATTTTGTATGTTGTTAAAATCAAGCTAACATTCTGGCAATGTGAAGCGGCCAGCTGTAAAGTCTCATGGTAAAGATTAGCATCATTTTGTGTCCTTGCCAAACTGTACACCTTACATATAAAGTAAGATCTTGTGTACAGTGAGTATATAGACAGTTGGTTCCCTTACTGATAACCTAAATGTTTTATATATACTAGGCTTTACATTCAAAATCTGTCCGAACTTATCTCAAACACAGGTTGACAAGATGATTGAAATTTTAAAGATCATATATAAAGTTTTAATTTACACTGTCTGTTGTATAGACTAAATATTTCAAATTTTTATACATTTTTTGAACATATTTTATCAACATTAATCATCTGTTAAAAGACTGGTTTTACTAAATGACAGTTTCATGTCAATGGTGTAGTAATTTTAACACCTAATATTGTGTCTGATTACTTTGACAAAAAACAACATACAATCTCCATCCATCCTAATGGCATACCGGAAAATCTAGACTAGATCTGTGACCTGGACTTGACCCAAACTGGAGCTAGACTGAATTTAGACATGGAGTGGGGATGAGCTCTGGCTTTATACTTGATTGAAAGCAGATTAGAATTTTGGAGTCTGGACACTTCTCACAATCTGAAATCTATAACAAGAGGCCCATGGGCCTTAACGCTCACCTGAAGATATTGTCCAATGCAGTTTGCAAAGTGCAATAGACAATATATTAAGTACAAAAACTTTAAAAGTTTTCTCAAGTTAAGAACTCCAACAAAACTTAATCAGAAATATATCCACTCACATTTCATTTATAAGTAGCTTATATAATATGCATGAAGTAACTGTAGTGCAATGAATAATTTCCAAATCATAAATCAATTTCAGTATACTCATGCAGCTATGTCCTTGACCTTTGAACATATATGACCTCAAAATATATATGATTGTCATATCAATACCTACAATATTCTAATATACATGCCTAAACAAAAAGTTAATAATTTTCAAGATATTTAGCAATTTAAGTCTTTTTTGCAGCTGTGACCTTGACCTTTCAACATATGATCTTGAACCATATATCAAAATGATTGTCATGTCAAAAACTACAATATTCTAATATACATGCCTATACAAAAAGTTGATAGTTTTCAAGATTATTGGCAATTTTAGTCTTCTTTTGCAGCTGTGACCTTGACATTTCAACATATGACCTTCAACCATATATCAAAATGATCTTCATGTCAAAAAATATACATGCCTATACAAAAAGTTGATAGTTTTCAAGATAATTAGCAATTTAAGTTTTTTTTTGCAGCTGTGACCTTGACATTTCAACATATGACCTTCAACCATATATCAAAATGATCGTCATGTCAAAACCTACAATATTCTAATATACATGCCTATACAAAACATTAATAGTTTTCAAGAAATTTAGCAATTTAAGTTTTCTTTTGCAGCTGTGACCTTGACCTTTCAACATATGACCTTGAACCATATATCAAAATGATCGTCATGTCAATACCTACAATATTCTAATATAAATGCCTATACAAAACATTAATAGTTTTCAAGATAATTAGCAATTTAAATCTTTTTTGCAGCTGTGACCTTGACCTTTCAGCATATGACCTTGAACCATATATCAAAATGATCGTCATGTCAATACCTACAATATTCTATTATACATGCCTATACAAAACATTAATAGTTTTCAAGATATTTAGCAATTTAAGTCTTCTTTTGCAGCTGTGACCTTGACCTTTCAACATATGACCTTGAACCATATATCAAAATGATCGTCATGTCAATACCTACAATATTCTAATATACATGCCTATACAAAATGTTAATAGTTTTCAAGATAATTAGCAATTTAAGTCTTCTTTTGCAGCTGTGACCTTGACCTTTCAACATATGACCTTGAACCATATTTCAAAATGATCGTCATGTCAATACCTACAATATTCTAATATACATGCCTATACAAAACATTAATAGTTTTAAAGATATTTAGCAATTTAAGTCTTCTTTTACAGCTGTGACCTTGACCTTTCAACATATGACCTTGAACCATATATCAAAATGATCGTCATGTCAATACCTACAATATTCTAATATACATGTCTATACAAAATGTTAATAGTTTTCAAGATAATTAGCAATTTATGTCTTCTTTTGCAGCTGTGACCTTGACCTTTCAACATATGACCTTGAACCATATATCAAAATGATCATCATGTCAATACCTACAATATCTTATATACATGCCTATACAAAAAGTTAATAGTTTTCAAGATATAGTGACAAATATATAATTTTTATCAAATTCCCCACTCAGTGCCTCACAATTTCCCCATTTTGAGTCCCATGGCTACCATTTGGGCAAATCTGAAAATAGATGACCTAAGGATGTTATAAATGAAATAACTAAGGTACATCTCTTGTAGATTCAAAGGAGAAGATTTTTAAATTTTTTCACTATTTACCCCCTTATGGGGCCCCAAGGGGACATAACTCCTTCATTTGTGCAAATCTGAAAGAGCTTCACCCAGGCATAATGGTTACCAAGTTTCATTAAATTTGGCCCAGTGGTTTTGGAGGAGAAGATTAAAATGTAAAAAGTTTACGCACGACGGACGACGGACGACGCACGACGCACGACGGACGAAGATGGATAGCAATAGCTCATCTGAGCTTTCAGCTCAGGTGAGCTAAAAATACAATGAAACATGTATGAAGACCATTTATGTGTAGCGGTCTGGGTAGCTCAGTGGTAGAGCACTCGCCTATAGTGCGGGAGGTCCTGAGTTCGATCCCCGGTCCGACCCTGCATTTTTCTCCCTCCTGTTACAGTTTGGTGGCCAGTGTGGCCCTCGGAAGTGATGGACTGACATATATTCGGCCGTATAAAGTCCATCCGAGGGAATTTGGGGTGAGATTTCCCATAGGATCATGGGAAACTCAAGAAAAACAGGGGAGGAATGTAGCGTCTGGGTAGCTCAGTGGTAGAGCACTCGCCTATAGTGCGGGAGGTCCCGAGTTCGATCCCCGGTCCGACCCTGCATTTTTCTCCCTCCTGTTACATATGTATGTAGATTTAGCTATCTGAAATAGATGCTCTACATTACCCAAGACAATACCCAATACCAGTTCATAGAAAGAGAAATCATGAAGAAAAAAACAAAAACAAGAATGAAATCAGATTTCAAGTTTAAAAAGGCAAAGAAAAAGAAAGTTTAGAGTCAAATCCAGAACAGAAATCCATGTTTATAATCCTAGCCTAGTTCTATGTTCAAGTGCTTATCAATAGTTTAGGTCCAAGTATAAGCTCATCATGTTTAAAAGACCAGGCCCAAGGCCAAAGTCTACTTCCATTTCCAAGTCTATTAGCTTAAGGTGTAATCTGTAGTTCATGTCAAGTTACAATTTCAAATCAAATTTATGTTTGAAGTCTAAGTTCAGAAGACCATAGTCCGAGTCAAAAATCCAAAT
The DNA here is from genome assembly GCA_029721355.1 of Tegillarca granosa. Lineage (NCBI taxonomy): Eukaryota > Metazoa > Mollusca > Bivalvia > Arcoida > Arcidae > Tegillarca > Tegillarca granosa. Next base: position 22,199,375 of record CM056605.1, on the reverse strand, counting down.
CTAATTCCAAGCCCAAACCTGGAGTTGAAGCAGAAAGTCAAAAGTCTGGAGTTTAAAGCCAGTTTCTAGGTCCTGGACATACAAATCCATGTTTTCTATTATACTCTAAATGTTTGCTATTACATCATGTATATAGGGAAGGGTCACAGTGACCTATCAACAGCATTACATGTTATCACAACACATTAGGTAATCTTTTACCTACAAAGGGTCATATTCATTTTAATGCCACTGATGAAAGATATAAAACAAATATATTTTGTGTACTTTTAACCATTTGCAGCCTGTCAAGAAGTCAAATTCATTTTATTTCATATTGTAAATACCATTTGGTTAAATTTATGATGAGGCAATGGTGCCAAAACTGATTTTAAAATTAATTTTGTTTTAAAATATAAAAATAAAAATTTGGTTTTTTCTATAGGTATAATTTTGTTTTAAGTCAGTTAATGATGCCAAAGTCCAGATTTAAAAAAAAAAAATTTTATTAATTCATTTATTTATTTATTTTTTTTTTTTTTGTCAAATTATGAGATCGTTTATTCAAAACTATCTAAAACTGTTTTTGAAATTTTAAGAATGTTATGATTTTTAAATACAGAAAATATTAGTCTAAATAGGTGATTTTTTTTCTTAATTGTGTAAATATGCCTGAGTTCATATTATTTGACTTGCATACAGAAAGTCAATACTGGATCTAAAAAGCAAGAGAAAACTAGAATATCCAGAGAAAACTATCGCCCTTCAGCAAATAAACTTACAAACTTTAACATAGTAAGGTCTTCCCCATCCAGGAATATTTACAATCACATTGTTTTTGCTTCAATGCAGTATTTACGATTGATTCTACAGCATAACTGAATGCAGTAGAATAGGGCATGTGAAGTGACGTCACTTTGTAGTTGTGGTCTAATCTATGATTGTCAGTTGGAACAGTGAATTTTTAAAGAGATAATTATAGTTGTTATTCTTTTCTGAAGGTGTTAAATTTAAGTTTTATTTTGCTGTCATTTTTTTTTTAAAAGTTAAAAAAGATGGTAAATATAATGAATGACGTTCACTTTGACTATATACTGCATGCAGTAGAATGACCAATCTCATACAATCATGAAAACTAAATTTCATGTAATTTGACACAGTCCATGCTACTGCATCACTGCATGATGTAATTCCTTAATTAAAACTTAGGCAATGAGAGATAATGTAGCAGTAAAAAATAGATGCATCAAAGGCGCTTTAAATCTAGGGGGTCTAGAAAAATATGAAATAATGGTGTTAAAAGGTACATTGCGGCAACATCTGCATGAACCTGATATTTGCCACAAGATCAAGTCTGTACTACTAAGGACAAAACATAATTTTATATATGTTCACTATAAATTATTTTTATCTGTAAAAAAAAAATCAAAAATATGTCCTGATTTTTACCGAGGCAACTGCAGTAAGCTATGCCACTGTACAGTGACTTTACACAAGCCATAATGGCAAAACTAAAATAAAGTACACTTCAATATGGTTTACACTGATCTGAAACTGCAATATCTGTCTTTATTTGTTCCATCTGGTTTAAAAGCAAATGGACTTAGTTTTGATATTGGTTTCCTATCTAAATTAAAGAATAAATGAGTTAGAACATCAGGTTCTGATATTTTCATGTCTTTTACCCAGCTAACACCAGGTACAAGGAAATAACAGAAACCTTTACATTAATACAGTATATACAGGAGAAGATGGAAGAAACAGAAATACCCAGACATAACCAGACAATGAAAAGGTCATGGAACTCTTTATCTGCCATCCTCTAGGAGGAGACCTTAAAAACTAATGCCCCGTGTCACAGCGGGCACAGCATGTTAAAGAATCCTTCCTGCACATTGCTCTAAGTGCACAGCAAAGGTCAAAATTTCTGTCACTTGGTGATGTCTTAAAATAAGTGAAAAATTCTTGAGTGGGACATAAAACTATATTAAATCAATCAATCGATCTTTATCTGCCATATTGCAATAATGATTTATATACCATTCCAACAAATAGAATAAAAGACAACAATTTTTTAGGGCTTAATATGACAAACCAAAGCTTTAGACAATAATATTTTAAGTATGAGATGACATTTTACCAATGTCCATCATGAAACAGGACATTGGTTAAAATATTTTATCTAGAGGATTTTTACTTTTTTCATTTCCAAGAGCTGAATGCTTGGCTAGAGAACATTTAATGTCCATTTTTATGTTTCACCCAGACTGGCCAAGCAATGCAACTGAACACATTTATCTGATATTTGGAGTAAGCATTCTACAATTTTTTTTTCATACATATGTATATAAACTAGAAAATGGACATTAATTGACAGCATGAATTAAAATTTGTTTTTCACAGACGGAATGAACTACTTGCATATATTATGTAAATTGATGTGTCTAGACTACAAATTAATAATAAAAAATACTTAATTTGCATATTACTGACTACTGGCCTGTAGGTATATATATCATAGACTTGATTCAATGTTCAATTTGGTGATTTCTGATTCATTAATTATCCAGGTGTACAAATAACAATGATTGATTTACTGTAGTTTAAAACATCCTTGTCAAATAGGTTATCCAAACCCCATCATTTGCATTATGTCACCTGATTATATGGCAAACGGAAAACATATTTTCCGAACTTTTTTTTTTTAAATTAAATTCTAAAGAAAATTTTTGGATTTAAAAATCAATGAATATAAGTCATGCTAAACATTTGTTTTAATACAACAATGTTAGAATTTAATCAGCTTGCTTGGAATTACGGCAAAAACATCAAACTAAACCTCAAATTCAAAGTTCAACATATTCTAAAATAAAAAGAACAAAAAAATTCATCAATATATTGCATACAATATAAAATATCCACCAAATGTCACATGATAAATAGTGGTCCAGGTTTTTATGACCTGTCAAATTAACATTGTAATGAGAAATACTGACTGATGAGATGTAAAAACCAAGTTAATTATGAGGTATATTGAAATAAATTGCAATATGAAAAATCATACTGTTGTTTGTTTTTATTTTAAAACTTAAGTCTTTAGACCAATAACATCTAACTGCTGTAAATTCAACATTGGTCACATGGCTTTCCTTGTTGTAAGCCTATACTGGTTGAGATGTAACCATTTACAACCCCACTATGTCTATAAAGGGCAGATGACAACAGAAATAATTGTCAAATAAGGTGACAAAAGATTTGTCTTTGTCTTCAGTCTTTACTGGTTCACATTATGCACTATTTCTTTTAGACACTAAGAGCAAGTGCATATGCACTCTAAAGGTTATCAAACACTAGTTCAAAGCAAATCAGCAGAACACTTAAACAATTACACTATTGCACAACAAAAATTATATTTAGACTCATCTGTATCAAGAATAATTGAAAAGTTGCTGATACAACATAAAAAAACATTCAACCATTTAACAACATAAAACAACATCAACACTTCAACAACATAAAACAACATTCAACCATTTAACAACATAAAACATTCAACCGTTTAACAACATAAAACAACATTCAACCGTTTAAGAACATAAATCAACATTCAACTGTTTAACAACATAAAACAACATTCAACCGTTTAACAACATAAAACAACATTCAACTGTTAAACAGCGTAAAACAACATTCGACTGTTTAACACCATAAAACATTCAACAACAAAAACAACATTCAACCGTTTAACAACGTAAAACAACATTCAACCGTTTAACAACATAAAACAACATTCAACCGTTTAACAACATAAAACAACATTCAACTGTTAAACAACGTAAAACAACATTCGACTGTTTAACACCATAAAACATTCAACAACATAAAACAACATTCAACCGTTTAACAACATAAAACATTCAACTGTTTAACAACATAAAACAACATTCTCTGTTTAACAACATAAAACAACATTCAACTGTTTAAAAACATAAAACAACTTTCAACTGTTTAACAACATAAAACAACATTCAATCGTTTAACAACTTAAAACATTCAACTGTTTAACAACTTAAAACAACATTACACTGTTTAACAACATAAAACAACATTCAACCATTTAACAACATAAAACAACATTCAACCGTTTAACATAAAACAACATTCAACCCTTTAACAACATAAAACAACATTTAACTGTTTAACAACATAAAACAACATTCAACTGTTTAACATAAAACAACATTCAACCCTTTAACAACATAAAACAACATTTAACTGTTTAACAACATAAAACAACATTCAACTGTTTAACCAATCACTACACACATCTGTACTTTGCACAAAGTTATGATAACAACATAAAACAACATTCAACTGTTTAACCAATCACTACACACATCTGTACTTTGCACAAAGTTATGATAACAACATAAAACAACATTCAACCCTTTAACAACATAAAACAACATTTAACTGTTTAACAACATAAAACAACATTCAACCGTTTAACCAATCACTACACACATCTGTACTTTGCACAAAGTTATGATAACAACATAAAACAACATTCAACTGTTTAACCAATGGGATAGTTTGCACAGAGTTATGAGCATTAAGAGTTTCAATCTTTGTGTCATGCTATGAGTATGCTTCAAAGTCTAAAGTGATTTATCTGAATGATACAGAATACAGTGACATTCCAAGCATGCAAAATTTACGACATATGGAAAGGGAAACAACTCAATTCTTCACTAATAAGCCAGATTTACAAATGTTGCATGATATAGGGTTGCACCTAGGATTTATCATTTTAGGAAGATGTTACCACCTTAAGTGGGAGATAGCTCTCCCACGTCTATACAAAAATGGGGGAGGGAGAGTGGGCACTAGATTTTATTTTTAACTGTTACATAATGCTTTGCTTTACGACAGCAAACTACCATTTTGTGATTTGTGATTTTTATAGGTCAACAAAGCTTATGTAAATTGTTGTGTACTTTGAATTTAAAGATTTTTTGTTTTTGAAAATGCTATGGCATCACAATAACCAAGTTGAATTGAAATGGTTTGTTTCCCATCCATTCTTTATTGAAATGATTTGTCTCCTATTCATTCAATTTAATTTTAAAAGCTAAGCTACTTATTACTTTGTCTGCAGACAACTTAGTTTTCTATTTTAATATTAGTGCCTTAAAACAATATCAACATACTTCTCTAAGACTTGGAACTCTGAAAAAAGTTATTCTTTATACTGAAAGTTGAGTTCAGTAATGGTGTTTAATGTCCCAGTCAAGAATATTTCACTTATATCGAGATGTTGCCAGCTACATGCAAAAGCACCTGTGCGTTGTTCTGATGGCATTAAATTTATACAGCAGAGTTCTTTATAGTGCTACATCTACTATGACATGGAACCTAGTTTACCATAAGTTCCTACCCGAAAGAACCATGACTTTCATTTTGTAATGCCGAATGCTTGGAGAAAGGACAGTCACTACCCACTTTCAAGTCTTGGGTCAGACCTGGTTGGGGTTCCAACCCACGACATCCCATTTACGGAGGGAGCACTAACTGAGCTACAACAGTGGTTTTTAGCTGAAAGTAACTTTAAGCATCTTGAATAAGATCAATATTGCTTCATCTGAAAATAGCATCTAGTATCTTGAACAGAAACAGGTGCTCTGGAAAAGAAGAACATTTGCACTTAATTTTTTAAGAATGAACCAATTTTTAATTGTACTGAATCACAGAATTTTTCAATATGTCTTCAGTGTCTTCAGACACATCAGTTGGGTTAGATATATCATGTCTCCATGTCACATGTCAATCACACTCAGAAAACAATCAAGGTAACATAATTTTAAATCTGCATCAATCTTTCACATCAAAAAAGTAATCAATATGACTCAGTTGTTCTAGAAGAGATTTTAAAGGACTTGGTTTAAACATATATGGTAAAATATTAGTCAATGAAAGATTCCTTAAAAGCCTCAGAAACTCTAAATCTGTATTATCATACTTCATTTTCTACTTATAGCAAATGCCATCATTATTGATTGCAGATGACCATGCTGGTCAGAATTCTGAATCTGCATCAACCAAGGATTTTCATTAAAATTTTTGTTTTATTTGATCCAATAGTTTCAAAGATTTTTGTATTTTTTTTTTCTTTTAATAAAAGAAAAACAATTAGGAAAACAAAAAAGTTTCTTGGAAAAATTTAAAAAAAAAAAAAAAAAAAAAAAAGCTGTGCCTATTTTGAATTTGTTTCACAACTATTACATGATACCTTGGCATTAGGGCTTTGATTGATTGAATAGGTTTTACATCATGATCAAGAATATTTCACTTAAATCAAGACATCATCAGCTATAGGTGAAGTGGCAAAAAATTTGACCTTTGTAGTGTATAAAGGACAATGAGCAGGGAAGTCTCTTTAGAGTGTCATGGCTACTGTGACATGGGGCATTATTTTTAAAGTGCCTGTGACTTTCATTTCTAAATGCCAAGTGCTTGGTGAAAGAACAGTCACTTTCTTTTTTCAAGTCTTGGTCCAGACCCGGCCAGTGTACGAAGCCCACCTCTCACATATGAAGCAAGCACTCCATCAACTGAGCTACTGTAGTGATCATTGAGGTTGAGACTAATAAGTCATACAATAAAATACACTTATAAGTAAGTGCATTGCTGATTTATAGAAATTTCTAATGATTTATATAATGTACTGTATATGTCAGGTAATTTTTTTTACTTCTTTTATCAGTCCAACAGACAATCAAGTACTTTCTTAGATTAAATTAAATCAACTATGAAATATCAAAAATGATTACAAAAATTAATTTTAAGGTTTTTAAGATCAATGTAATAAATCATATATTTATTTGATATAAATTTTTTTTTTCAGCCATACATTTTCATCAGCTATAAAATATTCTCTATGACTAAGGATGATTGTTATTTTTATTGGAAATCTCTTTTCAAAAACTCGATGGCCAAGTGGTCTAAAGCAAGTGCTTAAAAATCAGTGCTTGTTACAGCCCCGAGCAAATCCTAGTGTGATAAAATTGTCAGTTTGAACGTCAAAGATCACAGACACTCTAGTTTCCTCTACCATCTTTGAAATGACCACTCCATATAAATGAAAAAAATCTTGCCTGGGGCATAAAACGCAGTTAATCTGACCCAATCATTTTTTAAACGGCCAAGAACAACTGATAGTTCTATAGCTGAAAAATTAGGGGAAAATCCTTGAATAACCCCATAAAGTCAAGTGCACATTTTCAATATAAATACTGTAGGAACATTCTGTGAAGTTTCAAGATTCTTGGCTGAAAACTGTTAGAGGAGTTAAACATGACCCATCTGTTTAAAAGATTGCTCATATCAAAAGTCTCGAAAAAATGGGAAAAATTATGAATTACATTGTATATGAGCATTGAAAATTGGGTCCCTATTTTGTGAAATCAACTACAGTTTTCAACCAAGAACCTTGCAGCCTTGGAGATTGCTTTTTACTAATGTGGAAATTGTGCACCTTACTTTATGGTATTATTTTTCGGAATTTTCTACTATTTTTTTTATTCAGATTTTGAATTTAGTATTCTTAGCAATCTTTTAAATAGAGGGGTCCTAATGAGTGACAATAACCCTACCCCAAGTCAATCTGGCTAATACAAATGAACAAAAAACATGTTTGACTCTTTGTATTCTTTTATTTTTCATATTTTTTTATGTATTTTTTTTATACATTTTTGTTACTTATTTTTTTTATTCCTCCGCTTTTTCTTTTCTTTTCTTTTTTAAATCTAACAGTAAATGCAAAGCAGTTCATCTTTACAGCTCAAGACATACAGGTTTAGTTACTATTTTAAGTGAAGGACATATATTATATATTTAGTTTATTGAAACTGAAGCAACAAAGTCAATAAAAATGATTATGATATATATATATATATATATATATATATATATATATATATATATATAAAACACAAAACTAACTGAGTAAATTAATTCTAAAACGGTATCAACATTGTTGGTTATTTCCTTAAAACTACTTACAGAAAATAGAAACCTTTGAGTAACACACTTATGATTATATAAAATGTGAGTAAATAACAGAAACAAAAAACAGAGAGAGAGAGAGAGAGAGAGAGAGAGAGAGAGAGAGAGAGCAGGTTAAGTATCAGCTTACTTAGTAAGGATGGAGATAAATATTTTATTGATTTTTTGGAATATTTGATGTCTTCATGTGGAAAATATAATATGATTAATTAAATATTTGTTACCACAATTACTTATCATTGAAGGAACAAATATATACTAGTATATATAATGGACTAATTTACAGCATTTTTTTAAAAATTAGGTTGGTTGACAGTTGATTTACGTCACAATTTTCAGCTATTTATGATTTGACAATTTTAACTAATCTTGAGGATTAATTTTGTCAAAAGCTCATGTGGTTCAGGAGTGTGCAAGTGTTTTTGTTGTAGACTGAACCAGTTTGCACTTATGACAACCTTTTGAGCGCTAGTAAACTCACCCACGATGTCGAGGATAATTATCTAAAATACTTGGACTGAGCCAACCAGTAACTGCCTAAGAAAAGGAAAAACGTTCTCACTTTCGGTCAACCTGGTTCAAACCTAAAGTTTGAAGGCTAGACTGAGTGGTCTAAAGCACTTGCTTACAATTAGCTGCACCTCTTGCTGATTTGTTTCATATCCTACTCCGACAGTTCTTAATGTGAGAAAGTTTGTCAGTTTGCTTCTTAAAGCTGCATTAAGTTTTCCAAAGAAAAAAAAATAAAACGGTGCTAATCTAATTAATGACGTTCCTAATGAACAATGTTACATTTGGTTCAACGATAAAAGCTCGAATAAATACAGAAATTACATTATTTACCCAGCGAGATTCAGCATTTGGGATCTAATATTAGAACATGGTTACGTCATCAAAACCCGGGTCATTTAAACACAACTTTCAAAACGGTGAAATACGATAAATAAAACACAGAACTTAGTTGAATTTGTCACTTGTGACTAAGTAAGGGATACATAACACCATTTCAAACACATCTGGATATTAATGAAGGACAATTAATGTAATCTGTCGTGTTTCACCTTCGATTCTAGGGTTTTCCGTACATCCGTGCGCATGCTCATAATTACCATCGTAAAACACTGACCAACCGGTCAGAGGATTCCGTTAATTTACAGCTAAAAGAAATGAAATTTTAGAAAATGAATCTCACGGATCGTGGTTAGAAGATATCTATTTTTAAAAAAATATATTTTTAGAAAATCAAAAAAAAAATTCAGAAAATTGAAAAACTTAATGCAGCTTTAAAGGTTAGTGGTTTTCAACAGACGCTCAAAATTCCCTTCATTCCTCTGAACTGACGTTCTCAACATATAATTGAACCTTGACTGGAGTGTTCAATACAATTAACTAAATCCAATCTAATAATGAAATGAACATGCAAATTTATAGAATTCATGACCCCCACTTACAGGGGCCTCAGTGGCCAAGTTGGCAAAATCTGCTGCTTAAAATCACAGTGTCTCTCAACACCTAGGTTCCAATTCTGCTTATGGATTTCCTAGTGTGAGAAATTTTGTCAATTTGCTTGTCAAAGATTGGTGGTTATCTATGGGCACTATCGTTTCAACCATACCAGAAATGACTGCCTGGATGAAAGAATCTTAACTGGGACGTAAAATATTAGTAAAATATTATTACACTTTATAGACAAGCCCCGATTCTCAAAAAGGGGTTGCGCAATGGTCATTTCATGCTACATTTAACCAACCTTCAGGAAAATTAAAAAGTTGCCCATGGGCCTTAACGCTCACCTGAGGATATGTCCAAAATCATTTGCAAAGAACTTAATTACAAAACCTTACAAAATCTCTCATGTTTAGAAATTAATGCCAAAGTAATTAATCCCAAAAATCTAGTCACATTTCATTTATAAATAGCTAATATGCATGTAGTAACTACAGTACAATGAATAATTTCTAGATCATTAACCATTTCAGTATACTTATGCAGCCATGACCTTTGAACATATGACCTTTAACCATAAATTAAAGTGGTTGTAATATCAATAGCTACGATATTCTAACATACAGTCGACTCTCTTTAATTCGAAATCGGTTAAATCGAAATATTGCTTAAATCGAAATGATATAAACGGTCCCGTCAGATCGCTATGTATTTCTATGCAAATTTGTGTGTTTAAATCGAAATACCGAAATTGGAAATTTTGCTTAAATCGAAGTGAATTTTCGGTCCAGATAACAAAATATAATGAAAATTCCAACGTTTTTCCTTGTTTATCGTAGTTTGGATTTGTTTAAACAACAAGTTGAAACTAAGCAGCTAAACAAGAGGGTCATGAAGGCCCTGGATGCTCACCTGAAAATGATGTACACTCAGCTTGATTTTGGCAAACTGGAGCTTCTATTTTTAAGAGATTTTTTCTATATTTGGAACTAATGACCTACTTATTGACCCAACATGACCCATACATGAACTTGAGCTAGCTTTTGTCAGGAGGATGAATCTCGAAAAGTTTGATGACGATTGGTCTAAAATTGAGCCCTCAGATGTCTTAACAGGGTTTTTATATAATTTGACCTAGTGACCTACTTATTTACAAAACATAACCAGGAAAAAAACTTCAGCTAGCTTTGGCCAAGAGGATCATTCTGACTAAGTTTGATGAAGAATGGACTAAAATTGAGCCATCAGATGTGTTTACAAGGTTTTTATATAATTTGTCCTAGTGACCTACTTATTGACCCAACCTGGGCCATATAAAAACTTGAGCTAGCTTTTGTCAAGAGGATCATTCTGACTAAGTTAAATAAATATTGGACTAAAATTGGTGCCTCAGGAGTGTTACAAGGTTTTACTATTATTTGACCTAGTGACCTTATTGACTCAACATGGCCAATACACAAACTTGAGCTAGCTTTAGCTTTTGTAAAGAGGATCATTCTGAGCAAGTTTGATGAAGAGTGGACTAAAATTAGGCCCTCAGGAGTGTTAACAAGGTTTTTCTGGAATTTGACCTAGTGACCTAATTATTGACCCAACATGGCCCACGTACAAATTTAAGCTAGCTTTTGTCAAGATGATCATTCTGACTAAGTTTGCACTCAAATTGGGGCCTCAGGAGTGTTAACATGGTTTTTCTATTATTTGACCTAGTGACCTACTTATTAAAACAACATGGCCCATATAAGAATTTGAGCTAGCTTAGGTCAAGAGGATCAATCTGACAATGTTTGATGAAGATTGCACTTAAATTGGGGCCTCAGGAGTGTTAACAAGGTTTTTCTATTATTTGACATGCCAAACAATGTTTTGATTTTATATATCTCTTAATGTTTGCAAGAAAATTGCCTAAAACTGCATAAATCACAAATGAGGTCATGACCTTGATTTGTGACCTTGACCCTAATTTTAAGGTCATGTTTAGAAAAAGTCAAAACAGAAAACCTTTTTGTCATTTTCCGTTCAAATAATCAAGTTATAACAATATTAAGCCATTTTACGAAATTTTTAAAATTAAACACAAAAACCCAGTTTTTAGACAAAAATTTCATGAAATGAACAAACAATAGGCTTAAGACCCTAGAGAAGCCAAATATCACATCAGATTTGTTCTTCCATTATCAGTTACGGAGAAGAAGATTTTTTAAGATTTTTGGACCCCTAGGTCACCTTGACCTAGTTTTGGTAGCAATGGCAATGCCATGAAGAAATCTGAATTGCACTTGCCCATATATGCTTCTGACTAAGTATCATTGAAATCTGTCCAGCAGTTTTGGAGGGGAAGTCGAAAATAGGCGTTAACGATACATGCACGCACACACATACACACGCTGCATCATGCCATAGGCTAACATGACCTTTCGGTCAGGTGAGTAAATAAAAAAAACAAGAGGCCCATGGGCCTTAACGCTCACCTGAGTATACAGTATAACCTGTAATAGCGTCCACCTCTATATAACATCCACCTGTCTATAGCGTCCAGTCTAAAGTATCCCCAATCGATTTTACTATATAAAGACCCCCTGTATAGTGTCCACCTGTCCAATGCGTATAGCGTCCACCTATTTCGATCCCGATCGGCATTAAATTTGTGTATAACGTCCACTATGCGGCTGATCAAGGGGCATAACTCGTACTTTTCAACACAACTGGAAGTGTTGGTGTCAGAGATTTCCTTCTTTCAAGTTTAATTTCAAAGCGAATTAATGTGTTATCTTGAAAACCTTTCAACATATGACCTTGAACCATATATCAAAATGATTGTTGCTGCAATGCCTACAATATTCTAATATATATGCCTATACAAAAAGTAAACAGTTTTCAAGATAATTAGCAATTTAAGTCTTCTTTTGCAGCTGTGACCTTGATCTTTCAACATATGACCTTGAACCAGATATCAAAATGATCTATGTCACAATACCTACAATATTCTAATATGCCTGCCTATACAAAAAGGTAGTGTTGCAACATCGGTTAAAAATCATAATCCATCATCGGTTGGAATCGGTTGGTGCTTCCGATTCCATTTTACCGATTATAATCGGTTGGGTTTTATTTTTTTAAATGTTATTCTTTTTGAATTAAAAAGCTATTAAATGAGTGGAATTTTTTGTGTTCTCTTTATTATTAAGATGTAGATATACACTCTACATATTCATAAATTCTAGCACTATGTATTAGCATTGAACTAGCACATTTTTATTTACTCTTGCTTACTGTTTATGCACCCATTGGTTCTAAGTAATCTTTTTTACTTCGTAACATAAAATTTATGCATTTGGTCGGCTCACTACAGTTCATCATGGCGTCAGCCATGTGGTTTGTGAAAACCGGAATATGTTAGCGCTTTGTAAAACACGCATAGAAACGGCGTAACACGAATTCCGGAAATTTAAACGATGATGGATTATGAGAAAACATAATCGATAATCGCAATCGGGTGGCTTCAACATGTCGCTAATCGATTCTTTCCGATAATCGTTTCATCACTACAAAAAGGTAATTGTTTTCAAGATAATTAGCAATTTTTGTCTTCTTTTGCAGCTGTGACCTTGACCTTTGAACATATGACCTTGAACCATATATCAAAAAGATCATCATATCAATAAAAACAATATTCTAATATAAATGCCTATACAAAAAGCTAATAGTTTTCAAGATAATTAGCCTTTTTTGTCTTCTTTTGCAGCTGTAACCTTGACCTTTGAACATATGACCTTGAACCATATATCATAATGATTGTCATATCAATACCTACAATATTCTAATATATATGCCTATACAAAAACTTTATAGTTTTCAAGATAATTTGCCTTTTTTGTCTTCTTTTGCAGCTGTAACCTTGACCTTTCAACATATGACCTTAAACCATATATCATAATGATTGTCATATCAATACCTACAATATTCTAATATATATGCCTATACAAAAACTTAATAGTTTTCACAATAATTAGCAATTCTTGTCTTCTTTTGCAGCTGTGACCTTGACCTTTGAACATATGACCTTGAACCATATATCATAATGATCGTCATATCAATACCTACAATATTCTTATATATATGCCTATACAAAAAGTTTATACTTTTCAAGATAATTACCAATTTTTGTCTTATTTTGCAGCCGTGACCTTGACCTTTCAACATATGACCTTGAACCATATATCAAAATGATTGTCATATCAATACCTACAATATTCTAATATATATGCCTATACAAAAAGTTAAGTTTTTAAGATAATTAGCAATTTAAGTCTTCTTTTGCAGCTGTGACCTTGACCTTTGATCATATGACCTTGAACCATATATCATAATGTTGTTGTCACAATACCTACAATAGTCTAATATTCATGCCTATACAAAAAGTTAACAGTTTTCAAGATAATTAGCAATTTAAGTCTTCTTTTGCAGCTGTGACCTTGACTTTTGATCATATGACCTTGAACCATTTATCAAAATGATTGTTGTCGTAATACCTACAATATTCTAATATACATGCCTATACAAAAAGATTATAGTTTTCAAGCTAATGCACAATTTTAGTATTTAAAAGCCAAAAATAACATTTCAGGGGCAACAACTCCTACATGGATTATCATATAGTTACGAAACTTGGTACCTTTTTAAATTTTGTCATGCTGAACATTTTAACAATGTTTTGATTTCATATAACTGTTAATATTTGCAAGACATATGACCTTTAACCATATATCAAAATGATCGTCATATCAATACCTACAATATTCTAATATATATGCCTATACAAAAAGTTAACAGTTTTTAAGATAATTAGCAGTTTAAGTCTTCTTTTGCAGCTGTGACCTTGACCTTTGATCATATGACCTTGAACCATATATCATAATGTTGTTGTCACAATACCTACAATATTCTAATATTCATGCCTATACAAAAAGTTAACAGTTTTCAAGATAATTAGCAATTTAAGTCTTCTTTTGCAGGTGTGACCTTGACTTTTGATCATATGACCTTGAACCATTTATCAAAATGATTGTTGTCATAATACCTACAATATTCTAATATACATGCCTATACAAAAAGATTATAGTTTTCAAGCTAATGCACAATTTCAGTATTTAAAAGCCAAAAATAACATTTCAGGGGCAACAACTTCTACATGGATTATCATATAAACTTGGTACCTTTTTAAATTTTGTCATGCTGAACATTTTAACAATGTTTTGATTTCATATAACTGTTAATATTTGCAAGAATATTGCCTAAAACTGCATAAATCACAAATTAGGTCATGACCTTGATGTGTGACTTTGACCCTAATTTAAAGGTCATTTCAAGAAAAAGTCAAAACTGAAAACCTCATGTCATTATCTGTTCAAATAGTCAAGTTATAACAATTTGAAGCCATTTTACGAAATTTTTTTAATTTAACGCAAAAACGCATAACCCATTTTTTTACCAAACTTCACGAAATGTACAAACTATATGCTTAAGACCCTAGAAAAGCCAAATATCACATCAGATTTTTTCTCCCATCATCTGTTTTGGTGAAGAAGATTTTTTAAGATTTTTGGACCCCTAGGTCACCTTGACCTAGTTTTGGTAGCCATGGCAACACCATGAACAAATCTGAATTGCACCAGCCCATATATGCTTCTGACCAAGTATCATTGAAATCTGTCCAGCAGTTTTGGAGGAGAAGTCGAAAATAGGTGTTAATGACGCACGCACGCACACATGCACACACGCACGCACGCACATACACACGCCGCGCCATGCCATAAGCTCACATGACCTTTCGGTCAGGTGAGCTAATAAAAAAAAACAATTACATGTACACAAAAATATTTTATCTTAAAAATGTTGATTTATACCAGAAATAATTAATCTGTCTCTTGTTTAAGAAGTGTCGGTTTACTTTGAAGATTTATATCCGACTGAAAATACACATGAAAAAGGAAGTCGGTATCCCATGCTATTTTCACGGTTTTATCTTCCGGTCAGGTAATGGTAAACCGTCTGTCAGTAAAAGGGAAAATTTCATTGGTGTAAAATAAAAAAGTGGGCGGTCCATTCTTCCACAGTCATTGATCACAAGAATACCCAACGCTAATTTACCACGCTTAAACTTAATTAATCTGTCGAGCCAAATGGTATACACCGTTCAGCTTCTGTGACATGGCAAGCCATGATTTCAATAATCACAAAGGTTGGACGCTAAGTATTACAGATGAAGAAGTTATGATTATGAATAAATGAAACTTTAACCGAGCCTGCCCGATGATAGTCAGTGTTTAACAAATTTCAATGGAACCTTGTAGCTTCCGGTGAAGTTTCCGATTTGCTTATTTTAATGTGCAAAAAATTATTTTTTTATTTTTTAATGTTTGACTTAATCTTAATCGTAAATTTTCAGTTTCAATTGTAAGCATTATAATCCGTAACAGCATATACTTGACGTCAATAGAGGAGCGCTTTACTTTTAGAGTAAACTCCCATTTCTGATCATCAGTGATCAAAACGGTTAATTCGAAATTCGGATAAATCGAAATTTTTCATCCGACCCCTTCAATTTCGAATTAACGAGAGTCAACTGTACATGCTTTTACAAAAAGTTATAATTTTCAAATAATTCACAATTTCAGTCTTCTTATGCAGCTTTGACCTTGACCTTTGAATGTATATATCAAAATGATTGTCATATCAATACCTACAATATTCTAATAGACATGCCTATACAAAAAGCTAATAGTTTTCAATTAACAAATTCAGTCTTCTTATGCAGCTATGACCTTGACCTTTGAATGTATGACCTTGAACCATATATAAAAATTACCATCATATCAATAGCTTCAATATTTTAATATACATGCCTATACAAAAAGTTCATAGTTTTCAAGATAATAAATAATTTCAGTCTTCTTATGCAGCTATGACCTTGACATTAAAACATACGACCTTGAACCATATATCAAAATGACCATCATATCAATACCTACAATATTCTAATATACATGCCTATACAAAAAAATTATAGTTTTCAAAATAATGCACAATTTTAGTTTTTATAAGCCAAAAATAACATTTCAGGGACAACAACTCCTACATGGATTATCATATTGTTACAAAACTTGGTACATGTATCTTGTTTAATTTTGTCATGCTTACATTTTAACAATTTTTTAAATTCATTTATCTCTTAATCTTTGCAAGAAAATTGCCTAAAACTGCATAAATCACAAATAAGGTCACAACCTTAACTTTAGACCATGACAATATTTTAATGGTCATTTCAAGAAAAAGTCAAAACTGAAAACCCCATGTCATTGTCTGTTCAAATAGTCAAGTTATAAAATTTGAAGCAATTTAACAAATTTTTTTTTAATTAAATGCAAAACGTGTGACCAAATTTGCGACCTAATTTCACAAAATGAACAAACTATAGGCTTAAATTCGAAGAGAAGATTTTTTCTCCCATCATTGGTTTCGGAGAAGAAGATTTTTAAAGATTTTTGCACCCCTAGGTCACCTTGACCTAGTTTTGGTAGCCATGGCAAAGCCACGAACAAATCTGAATTGCACTGACCAAGACATACTCCTGACCCAGTCTCATTGAAATCTGTCCAGTAGTTTCAGAGGAGAAGTCAAAAATGTGTGTTAACGATGAACATGCATACACACATGCACATACACACGCTGCACTATGCCAAAAAAAACAAAAAACAAAAAACACCATTAGGTCATTGCCTGTGGTGAAAGTTAACATTACAAACTGACCAGATAAAAATCAATGAGAATTTATACAATTCTGACCAGTTTAAAATTAAATAACTGTGCTTTATTTGTGACAAAATTAAACTTCTTAAACCTAAAATCTGTTTCTCAATAAAACAAATTAAAGCATTAAAGCACTGATGAGAAGTGAATTTTGATTGTTTTAGGTATTATGTATGTAATATGAATGACAGCCCCCAAAGGTTGCAAATTTTCGGGTTTGTCTCCACTCCACTCTGCCACTTACAAAATAAAGACCTCATCTTATGCCCTCTATAAATATACATGTATGTATGTTATTTCAATTTAACTTATTGCTACATATATGATCTTTAAATGAAAATCCTGAACAATACACATGCCACTCCAATATTGATTTGTGTATAACATAACTTCTGTTAAAATTCAATTTAGTACATTTAAATGTTTCTTAGAATTTAGAATAACAAATTATGTAATATCTAAAAATTATTGTTCAAGCTGGTTTTAACCAGATTTCTCCCAAGTCCTTCCAAATTCCGAAAAACAGTAAAGAAGCGACCTCCCCATGGTCAATCCCTACCAGTTGAGAAAAATTTCAACCTGACTGGATAAGAAACAAAGGAGGAGATACCTCTGAAAAAATCAGTCTTGAGTAACAACAAGATGTCTGCTGATACGCAGACATAATAATTCATTGCATTTCAAAGGAATGAATTATTTGTTCTATGTCGCAATAGCAATTCATGACAGGACAATATCTTCTTATACATCTCAGAAATTAATCAAAATGCAAGAACATATGGTGTGCTAATTTTGTATACATGTTTTTGATCAGTTTTTTATTAGTGCACAATTATGAAGTGCTAGTTCACTTATTAACAATGTCACAGATAAACATTGCAGAGAATTCAGTCTATTCTACTGGAACAGAGCCAACAGAAGGAGTCTACAAAAAATTAATAAATAAATAAATAAATAAATAATAAAAAAAAAAAAAAAAAAAAAAAAAACTTTATCTGTGTTCCTTTGGTATGGCATCTTATTTATCACACTCTGTTTTATTGATTTTCATAAAATATATGTATGTAGTTAAATTTAGTGCTTGCATTCATATTTTCAGACTTAAATTTACACTAAGAAATACAGTAACAAACCACAATTACTTTAGGTTCAATAACCTACACAAATAAGACAACCTCAGATATACAAAATTGACCGACAAATACTAATTAAGACAACTTAGTCTCACTATTTTTTCCTTATATATCAACAGTTTCTTAACTATTAATGGTGAAAAAATATAACTGCTAAATTGCTTCAAGGAAAAATATAATTACTCTTTTTCTACAGTATTGATCTCATTCAATCAACTGGCAGTCTCAAGCTTCATGAAGAGTTTTCTTGGAAATTATAAGGCACAATTTTATTCTATTTCTCAAACAAGCTTGAAAACAATCTTAAAATAACATCATTAAAAATTCCTTTACATTTTTGGTTCTCTTCATATGTTCAATCATATATATATATATATATATATTTATTATTGATTCATCTATTTGTTTCTTTTTTTCTTTTATTTTTTTTAATTAAAGTCAGTAGTGATTGTGTGTGTGTGTGTGTGTGTTTGTGTGTGTGTGTGTTTCAGCAGACTGTCTTTTCCAATGTCACCCACTTTCAAAGTCAAAGTTGTTTAAGATGTTGAGGTATTTGATATTGTTACAAAGCATTGTGGATTATTGACCTCTCATCCACAGAACATAAGGAAGATATACATACCAGGAGATAGTGGATCGCAAATAAACTAGAGAAATCAAGTAAAAGAGAAATAACCCTGACTGTCAATCATACATATATTATCTATATGTCTTTGGTTATTCTAACAAGAGATTTACCAAATATTAAACCAAAAGCTATATTTTGAATTTTAAATTTTTCCTTTTGAAAAATAATTTAAGACCTACCACATATTCTACTATTTTATTTTGATCTTAATAACCATCTTTAAGCTTTTTGTAAATGTGAATGTAATAAACACAGCAACCTTGGATTAAAAAAAAAATATTTCTCTAAAATCTAAAATCAAATTCATATTTGTGAATAAAGACAGCAAAGATGTTTTCATATCTTATAATTTCCTGAGCAAAAACAATTTCATACGTCACCATCAAATTATTTGCTCATGAATGTTCAGGATTTTAATAATAATCTTTTTTTTTATTAATTTTTTAAAAATTTTTTATTATTATTTTTTTTTAATTTTTAGCTTCTTCTGAGCATAAAGTGAGCCAGATTTATTGGGGTTGTGTGTATTGTAAAGATGTTTTCTCCTTTGTTTTCAGAAATCTGACAACTTAATACAAGGTTTCATATTGAATTTTATTATAAAATATTGTCATGCCAACAAAAAAGCCATTATTTGTATTTACAAATGCATTTTAAAATTTTGAAAAATGGAAACAATTTTATCACTTTTTAATTTTTTTTCTGGCAATAAATTTCATAACAATAGATAAAACAAATAAGTTGCCATGTGTATAGGGGTTAATTATAACTATATCTTTAAATTTGATACTTAAATCTGAATAATTTTTATTTTATTATAATATTTTAATTGTTTTGATAGAATACCTTTTTTCATGTTATCATGATTTTAAAAATTAGGGGGGGGGGATTCATTATTAACCATTATTAAAATGAATTTATATCCAGTGTTTCCACTTTTATGGTAAACAAGAGGCCCATGGGCCTTAACACTCACCTGAAGATATGTCCAATATTGTTTGCAAAGCGCAATAGACAATATATTACGTACAGAAACTTTAAAAGTTTTCTCAAGTTAAGAACTCCCACAAAACTTAATCAGAAATATATCCACTCACATTTCATTCATAAATAGCTTATACAATATGCATGAAGTAACTGTAGTGCAATGAATAATTTCCAAATCATTAATCAATTTCAGTATACTTATGCAGCTATGTCCTTGACCTTTGAACATATATGACCTTGAACCATATATGATTGTCATGTTAATAATCTTAGTATTTCTATGTTAATATGACCTTGACCTTAGAACATATAACCTTGAACCATATATCAAAATGACCGTTGTCACAATGCCTACAATATTCTAATATACATGCTTATACAAAAAGTTAATAGTTTTCAAGATGATTAGCAATTTAAGTCTTCTTTTGCAGCTGTGACCTTGACCTTTCAACATATGACCTTGTACCATATATCATAATGATTGTTGTCGCAATACCTACAATATTCTACTATACATGCCTATACAAAAAGTTAAAAGTTTTCAAGATAATTACCAATTTAAGTCTTTTTTTGCAGCTGTGACCTTGACCTTTCAACATATGACCTTGAACTATATATCAAAATGATCACCATGTTAATACCTACAATCTTCTAATATACATGCCTATACAAAATGTTAATAGTTATTAAGATAATTAGCAATTTCAGCAATTTCAGTCTTTTTTTGCAGCTTGACCTTGGCCTTTCAATATATGACCTTGAACCATATATCAAAATGATCGTTGTGGAATATCAACATTATTCTAATATACATGCCTATACAAAAAGATTTTAGTTTTCAAGATAATAAGCAATTTAAGTCTTCTTTTGCAGCTGTGACCTTGACCTTTCATCATATGACCTTAAAACATATATCAAAATGATTGTCATGTCAATACCTACAATATTCTAATATACATGCCTATACAAAAAGTTAACAGTTTTTAAGATAATTAGCAATTTAAGTCTTTTTATGCAGCTGTGACCTTGATCTTCCAACATATGACCTTGAACCATATATCATAATGATTGTTGTCGCAATACCTACAATATTTTAATATACATGCCTATACAAAATGTAAATAGTTTTTAAGATAATAAGCAATTTCAGCAATTTTAGTCTTTTTTTGTAGCTGTGACCTTGACATTTCAATATATGACCTTGAACCATACATCAAAATGATCGCTGTCCAATACCTACAATATTCAAATATACATGTCTATACAAAAAGTCAATAGTTTTCAAGATGATTAGCAATTTAAGTCTTCGTTTGCAGCTGTGACCTTGACCTTTCAACATATGACCTTGTACCATATATCATAATGATCATTGTCGCAATACCTACAATATTCTAATATACATGCCTATACAAAAAATTAATAGTTTTCAAGATAATTAGCAATTTCAGTCTTCTTCTGGCACTGTGACCTTGACCTTTCAACATATGACCTTGTACAATATATCAAAATGATTCTCATATCAATACCTACAATATTCTAATATACATGCCTATACAAAAGATTAATAGGTTTTAAGATAATTAGCAATTTAAGTCTTCTTTTGCAGCTGTGACCTTGACCTTTCGGCATATGACCTTGTACCATATATCATAATGATCGTTGTTGCAATACCTATAATATTCTACTATACATGCCTATACAAAAAGTTAATAGTTTTGCAGATAATCATCTATAACAGTAATAGTTGTGCATCTTTGACCTTGACCTTTGAACCCATGACCTTGATCTATATATCAAAATGATCGTCATGTCACTACCTACATTTAACTGAAAATCCCATGCCATTATCACCTGAAATGTTTAAAAAATAGGATTTTTATCAAAGGTCAAAAGCAGGGACATGACCTTGACCTTTGACCTTGACATCTTTTGGAAGAAAATAGAAAGACAAGATCAACAGTGAAAACTCAATACAATTATCTTCAGCCATTATTGAGTTATAATAACAAATGTCTCATTTTCAAACTTACATAATTTTACGCAAGAAACGCGTGACCTATTTTTCGCTCAATTTTTATGAAAAACACAATTTTAATGTTCCCAGGTATGCTGAATCCAAATATCCAATCAAAATTTGCCTGCACTTTTTGGTTTCAGAGAAGAAGATTTTTTTGTCTTTTTGCTATTTTTAGTAACAGCGGCCATCTTGTTGGGCGTGGCCAAACCCCGAACAAAATTTTGAAAGGCTGTTACCCAGGCATGATAATCACCAAGTTTCATCAAATTTGGCACAGTAGTTTTGGAGGAGAAGATTAAAATGTAAAGTTTACACACGACGGACGACGGACGGTGATAGATTGCAATAGCTCATCTGAGCCTTTAGCTCAAAATTTAAAAACTTGCTCAATGTAAGGCATTCTTATTATGGTTTAATATTAACATGCCCAGAAGTTAATGTAGCTAAAGTGGATTCATCTCATACTATAACTAAAATACAATATATGTTGGTTTAAAGCAACAGATGTATACACAACTGGTTTTATTAATTGCAATTAAGATTTTAAAAAACACATGGAAATATGGAAATTTTAACTTGCTTAAAAGAAAATAAACTAAATTGGTTTTTTTCAGAAATGAGGACTTTCAGAGACAATTTGCACCTTATTTGTATATTCAGCTAAAACAGATACAGAAATAACTAGACATCAACTTTCACAGGCAAAATTTCTGCACTTTCGTCTATAGCTGGCGACGTCTTGATATAAGTGAAATATTCTTGACTGGGATGTAAAACACCATTACTCAACTCAACTCAACAACACCTGCATAAATAAATAGAATATCACAGAGATAAAACCTGACCTTTATATCCATACAGTGAAGCTACATAACAAATAAAAATTTAATTATTTAAGGTACTGTGAAGAAACAGGTATTTCCAAAGATGCAAGACAAATGGATGGACAGATATTTGGATGGACAACAGATCTGTATAATCCCCAATCCCCAACCCTCAACTTCAATCAGGGTCAATTTTGTTCTGATTTAAACAAGTTTGAGCCAGGGATATGTTGTAATCACTACTCAGACCACACGTTATCCATTAAAAAATACAACAACAAACACACACTAATCATAAAACAAGTGGCCAATGAGGCCTTTACGCTCACCTGAAGGAAGAACATTTTCAATACTGATTTGCTATAATTATGTTTTAAAATAAACAAGAGGTCCAAAAGGGCCTGTGGAGCTCAACTGACGAAAATGGTTCTTGAAAAGGCATTTAGCTACTTTTTCCAACTTCTCATTTGCTTTATTAGTTGATATTAGATCAGCAAACAAATGTGTTAAGAAGGCAGGAAATTACTTGTATAAATGATTAAATTAGCTTGGTGAGCAGGGTTAAATATTGAATGTATTGAAAATTTTATGTTTCAATAGCACATTTTGAGAATTTTGTCAAAAGGGACATCATCCAAAAAATCTAGTAGATTTAAAGTTTTGGTTGATATGCAACTGTATTTTTTGTTTTCTTTATTCTTACAAAGTTCTAAGAATCTTGTATGCAGTTAAAGAGATGAGCTTACAATTTGTTGCAAAAGCCCATTTTAAGAAAGTTCCCAAAAGGGATATTACTTATATAGCATTTACTGAATGGGAAATTTCTGGGACTTAAGCTGATGTTAAATGCTAAATATATAAGCTGTAGGCCTTACAGTTTCAGAGAAGAAGATTTTTAAATTTGACTTCCCATATAAGTATATAAGGATATATGGGCCCCTGGGTGGGACCAAATATTGCCGGAGGCCTTTATTTGTACAAACCTGGTAAAGGGACTTGAGCTGAATATGAAAGCTTTAAGCAATACAGTTTCAGAGAAGAAGATTTTTGAATTTGATTTCCAATATATGCATATGAAAACATATGGGCCCCTGGGGTGGGGCCAAAAATGGCCTGGGGGCTACCATTTGTACAAACTTGGTAAAGAGACTTGAGCTGATGTTAAATGCCAAATATGAAAGCTTAAGGCTTCATGGTTTCAGAGAAGATGATTTTTAAATCTGATTTCTCATATATGCATATGTAGATATATTGGCCCTTGGGGTGGGGCCAAAAATGACCTAGGGGCCACCATTTGAACAAACCTGGTAAAGGGGCTCAAGCTGATGTTAAATGCCAAATATAAAAGCCTTACAGTTTCAGAGAAGAAGATTTTTAAATTTGATTTCCAATATATGCATATGTAGATATATGGGCCCCTGTGGTGGGGCCAAAAATGGCCCAGGGGCCTTTATTTGTACAAACTTGGTAAAGAGACTTGAGCTGATGTAAAATGCCAAATATGAAAGCATTGGGCCTTACAAATTCAGAGAAAATATTTTAAATTTGATTTCCAATATATTTTAAAAATGTAGATATATGGGCCCCTGGGGTGGAGCCAAAAATTACCCAGGTGCCACCATTTGTAAAAACCTGGTAAAGGGACTTGAGCTGATGTTAGATGCCAAATATAAAAGCTTTAGGCCCTACAGTTTCAGAGAAGAGTTTTTTAAACTTGATTTCCAATATATGCATATGCAGATATATGGACCCCTGGGGTGGGGCAAAAATGGACCGGGGGCCATCATTTGTACAAACTTGGTAAAGGGGCTCAAGCTGATATTAAATGCCAAATATGAAAGCTTAAGGCTTCGTGGTTTCAGAGAAGATGATTTTTAATCTTGATTTCCCATATATGCATATGTAGATATATTGGCCCTTGGGGTGGGGCAAAAAATGGCCCAGGGGCCATCATTTGTACAAACCTGGTAAAGGAACTTGAGCTGATGTTAAATGCCAAATATGAAAACATTAGGCCTTACAGTTTCAGAGAAGAAGACTTTTTAAATTTGATTTCCAATATATGCATATGTAGATACGGGCCCCTGTGGTGGGGCCAAAAATGGCCTGGGGGCCACCATTTGTATAAACTTGGCAAAAGGGCTCAAGCTTGTATTAACTGCCAAATATGAAAGCTTAAGGCTTAATGGTTTTAGAGAAGAAGATTTTCAAAGTTGATATCCCATTATAAGCCTTATTTGCACTTTTTACGAAGTATGACAGAGAAATGCTAAAAACGCGTAACCTAGTTTTTGAAATGTACAACCTATATGTTTAAGGGTGTCTAGAAGCCAAATATCATGTCAAATTTTGCATATAACCTATGGTTTCAGAGAAGAAGCTTATTTTAGGTTTTTTGCATTCTAGGTCGCTGTGACCTACTTTTGGATGCATGGAAACCAATTGTATAAATTTTCATCTACTTCTTCTAGGGATCATTCCTGCCAAGTTTTGTTAAAACTGGCCCAGTAGTTTCAGAGTTTTTGCTGTTAACAGAAGGATGGACGGACGCACACATGCATCCTGCCATAAGCTCATCTGGCTTTAGCCAGTTGAGCTAATAATTTTAGAGAAGAAGATATTTAACGCTGTTTACTATATAAACCAATGTATACATAAGGCCCCCTGGGGTAGGCCTTGGGACCACCATTTGTACAAAGAGGCTCAAGCTGATGCTAAATACCAAATATGAAACTTTAGGCTTCAGTTTCACAGAAGAAGATTTTTGAGTATGAGCATCCATTATAGACATTTTTGCTCTTTTTATGAAGTATGACCAAAAAGCGCAAAAAACGTGTCACCTATTTTTCGACGAAATTTCACGAAATGTACAAATCACATGTTTGAGGACCTTCAGGAACCCAAATATCGCATCAGATTTTGCACTTTGGGTTTCTGAGAAGAAGCATTCTTTTACATTCTAGGTCACTATGACCTACTTTTGGTTGCTATGGCAACCAGTTGTAAAAATCTGAAAGACCTTGTTATAAGAAACATCCATATCAAGTTTAAACAAAAATGGCCCAGTGGTTCATGAGAAGAAGTTGGAAATGTAAATGTCTACAAATGGACACACTCATGCACAGATGGATGAAAAATATAATTCAGCCGATTTGATGGCAAATTTGTCCAAAGTGCAAGCTCTCATATGAAATCCCCTCTGGTTAAAGAAGCTTTATCAGTGCACTTCTAAAGCATTTACTTTGTATAATAAAACATTTCAACTGAATATGTCGTTTTAAATAAATAATACATGTAGTAACATGATAACTACATTAACATTGCCATTATTGCTCTACAAGAAATAATACAAGAGAGTGTGAGAGTAATATAAAATGCCATTTATTCTTGGTATCCATTTACTTACACATACAAAATAACTATGATACAATGCAGTCCATATGTACCTGAGTACAGTCATTATTCTAACCAATTTCTAGGTACTCAAGAACCTGTCAAAGCTATGTATTTAAGAAACAAATGTTAAATTAAATTGAATGTATGAACTATGTATAGGTTTCTCCAGTAAGGTTAACTTTATTTCAAGAAAGTATCATGAATAGTTATTCGGAATTATCCATTAAAAATAAAACAAAATATTAATATATTAAAACCTGATTACTTAAGAAAACCCAGGACTTCTTCCACAGACCTCTCATTATAGCAATTGGTGCTTAATAAATGAATATGATCCAAACCTGCGTCACCCAGGTATTATTACCACAGGTACTTATTTCTGATATTAAGAAATCGTGTATCTTTAGTATTTTATAATGTAGGATAAAAGTGTCTGCAATTAATTCAACCAGGAATAGTCAGAAATATTTATACTACAGATTTTGCAACAGCTATAAAACACATGTGTCAAAAACTGCTGTTTTATAAAATGTTCTCCCAAGCACAGGTATGATATTTACTGACCATGTATAAACCATATTAGGTCACCAACACATCAACACCAATTTGGTATCGAAATTAAAATTTTGAATCATAAAACTAAACTTTTATATCTGCATCAAGAATTTCTAATTGCCAATTTGTTGTGAGAATATATTGGAAGTAAGGAAGAACATAGTAGCCACAAGAACATTGCAATAAAAACAGTCTAAATAGCATTATTGGATTGGATGAGTTTTACAACTGAAAATAGCAGAAAGGCAAAGTAGTTTGTGTAATCCCTTGATAAAACATTTATATGTAAAAAAGTGATTAATTTTTAATAATTCTTCCAAATTACAATATGTGAATATACAAAGAATATATAATACAAGAATTACAAAAATCAAGCTTTTTGTAAATAAAGACCAATTTCTCTTTGAAATGACAATTGGCACATTAAAAGATTTAATGGCATAAATTACTTTGTCAATCTAAAGTTAGTGCATTTATAATCAGTGTTTCAATATGTGTTATTCTTTACATATTGCCTGTTTTTTCCTCAACAATAATGTTGTATCTTGTTCTTAAATGTGTTGTTGTTAAGTACACGTTTTTCAGTTACAAACTACCATTTTTAACTCCCATACTTTGACAAAAAGAGTTTAACTATTCATTTATTCTTTATGTGGGTATCATGAAAACACATACAGCTGCATTGTCAAATTTTAAAATATGTGTTGTATTATCTCGTATGGATTACACAAATGATGCAATGTTTATATGCTTTTTCTGTAAAAAATGACAAAGTTCCATATGCAATAACTCTACAAAAAAAAAAAAAAAATCATCAAATGTCACCAAAATACATGGTGCACATCACTGATGTGTGCAAAACATTTGGGTGAAATTTTATTTAATTTGCATCAAGTTCATAGGAGTTATGGATTACACAATCAATGCACCATTCACATGTTTTCCTGCAAAAAATGACAAAGTTTCAAAAGCAATATTTTAACATAAAAAAAAAACATCAAATGTCACCAAAATAGGAGGTGCACATCACTGGTGTGTGCAAAACTAGGTGAAATTTTAAAAAATTTGTATAAAGTTTATAGGAGATATGGATTACACAATCTATGCACAGTTGAGGTGTGACAGACGGACTGACGGAATGACAGACTGACAGACGGAGTCAAGCAATTACTAGACCTGCTTTTCCTTCTTGGGATGCAGGTAACAATATTATGCAAGAAAACCATGTATATCCCTCTAATTCTTACCTTGACATCATTTTGAAGTTAAAAGGAAAACCATCCAGAATTGTTTAGGCAGCCGAGCCCAGGACCTTTTGTACCCAAGGTTTTTTGAGTCTTTATTGAAAATTGACACACTGTTTTATATTTAACTGCTTTTTAAATTATTTGAATTATTTTAAAAAGAACATATCTAATTCCGCAGTGGAGTTAAAGTATTTTAAAGCTGCATTAAGTTTTCCAAAGAAAAAAATAAAACGGTGCTAATCTGATAAATGATGTTCCTGATGAACAATGTTACAATTGGTTCAACGATAAAAGCTCGAATAACTACAGAAATTACAGTATTTACCCAGCGAGATGCAGCATTCGGGATCTAATATTAGAACATGGTTACGTCATCAAAACCCGGGTCATTTAAACACAACTTTCAAAATGTTGAAATACGATAAATTAAACACAGAACTTCGTTGAATTTGTCATTTGTGACTTAGTAAGGGAAAAATAACACCATTTTAAATACATCTGGATATTAATGAAGGACAATTAATGCAATCTGTCATGTTTCACTTTCGATTCTAGGCTTTTCCGTACATCCGTGCGCATGCTCCAAGCTCTTAATTACCATCGTAGAACACTGACCAACCGGTCAGAGGATTCCGTTTATTTACAGCTTAAAGAAATGAAATTTTAGAAAATGAATGTGACGGATCGTGGTTAGAAGATATCTACTTTTAAAAAAATATATTTTTAGAAAATTAAAAAAATTCAGAAATTTGGTAAACTTAATGCAGCTTTAATAGAGAACAATGAAGTAATGGGTTTTTATGCCAAATTCATGGTTTTTTTGCTTACACTAAGGCAGTTCTGCGATAGTGATAACTACTCGAGTTGTAAGAGAAAACCAGCAATTTTCGGTAAACAATATGAAATAGTTTCTCACACTTTTAATATGGATTTTCTGAAAGAAGTTGAGTTGAGTAATGGTGTTTAACGTCCCAGTCAAGAATATTTCACTTATATCGAGACATCACCAGCTATAGACGAAAGTGCAGAAATTTTGCCTGTGCGTTGCGCTGATGGCATTATACAGCAGGGTTCTTTATCATGCCATGCCTGCAATGACACGGGACCTTGTTTATTTTAAGTTTCCATCCAAAAGAACCGTGACTTTCATTTCGTAATGCCGAGTGCTTGGCGAAAGAACAGTCACTACCCACTTTCAAGTCTGGGGTCAGGCCAGGCCGGGGTTCGAACCCACGACCTTCCACTTACGGAGCAAGCATTCTACCAACTGAGCTACCACAGTGGCTTTTTTCTGAAAGGAATTTTGTACTTAAACTTTGCAGATTGACCATGATCATTTTGGTGTTTGAAAGGGTACAACTTCCTGTTGTCAAAATTTATTCATGAAAATAACAGTTTCATAAAATGTGATGCAGAACACAAATGGAAAAGATTCCCATAAATAGACCAAATATATCCCTCTAATTTGAAGTTTTCTCATTGAACTGTTTTCTGCAGAAACTATTCACTCGTCTGCAGTCTGATATTAGTAAGTTAATTATGAATATATATGGTATAGTATGCAGATAAATAAAAGGTACATATAAGAAAATGTCAGTGATGGAAAATAAAATTAAATTAAATTCTCTGAAAAACTTACATAACTGCTTTCAAATTAGATTTGAAAATACAAAAATAATGAGATTTTATTTACGAATCAATAATATGCACATAAAATTTGTAAATTTAATGGAATCTGTCTGACTAGTTGAATTATACTGGCTACACACGTAAAACAGTTTATTAATCAGATTGTTAGTATATATATATATGCATACATACATTTATATATATATATAGATAGATAATTAGATATTATTATTTTTGTCTATTACTGTTGCATCTAGTTACATCTGCCATACAATTTTAGTTCAATTATACTGTCACATAACTCAAAATTTTTAAATTTTGTTTAAAGTTCTTCATGCACTCGGACTAACTCAAAAATATTAAAACGAATAAATGGTAATATAAATTACCTTGTTAGCTATATATCACATTTATTATCTCATCAAATGTACATTCCAAATAAGTAATGTAATCAGTGTGGGCTAGACCAATAATTTATTATTCTGTCCATCAAGATTCATTGTTGTTTTGTATGCTGCATAATGTAGACTTTTGAAAAAAAGGATTAAAGAAACTTCGCCGTTGTTTTCCTGTACTAATATAACTATAATTTCATGTATGGTCACTGCATACCGATTGCAGTTGCTGATCCAACAGTTGTCCTCGTTATCATTGCTAAAACTTGAAAATGTTTTTTTTTCTATTTTGACTTGTTGGTCTATGGTACTAAGTGTTTCAGATTTGTTTGTATCAAGGCTATTATGTTCACCCACCATGGACATAAAATGACTTAAAGCAGTGGTTTTCAGCCATTTAAATTTTGGTAGTGATTATATTGTTATTTACAGCTGGTCAATTTATTAGTGCAGCAGTCACTTACATTATTTTCAAACCAATTTTTTCAGTAAAAAGTATAAAAAGTGAATGAAACATGACATACAAGTCATGAAACACAGAAATAGCTACAGAAGGATAAATAACTTTGACCTTGTACTTAATAAGACTTTTGAAGCAACACTTGCAACAAACAGGTCTTGTATCAATTTGTCAACTTGTCGCTTGAACAAAGTAGTTTTTCAATGCTGATCTTTTTTTATATTTATTTATTTTATTTCTTTTTGTTAGACTTTTTTAACTGATTAGATACCTAAAAACAAGCAATATAAAGCCTACTGAATATAAACTATCTTATTTGTTTTTACATACTCAACATTGACTAAGTGGTCTTCATTGCACACTTGTGTGCCTCTCACAGCCCATATACAAATCCTATTTGAACAGATGCAAAAGTTTGTCAATTTTCTTGTCAAAGGTCAATATGGCTTTCTCTGCTATGTTTCCATTCTTGGTAGCCAAAATCGCCATTGGCTACTAATTTCTGAGAAATTCTTTCAAAAAGTAACATATTTTAGCAATTTTGTGAGAAAATACATGTACTTTAAAAAAGACTATATTTTCACAAATTTTTTAAATTTGGCTACTAGTAATTTTAAATTTATGGAAACATAGTTTCTCTGGGTATGCTGGTTATCTCTATTATCCCAGAAATGACCACCTGAATATTGTGTAAAAACCATGACTGAGGTGTCAAACACCACTATTCTAATATCCATCTAACTTCCCTTTTGAAATGTTAATTTTAGTTCTTCCTTGCAGTAACATCAAAACTTCAGGATACTGAAGATTTCTTGATGGTACTTAAACTCTTTAAATGAATGTTTCAATCAAATATAGCTATCTTATTCTCTATCAAAATTCTCTTTATGATTTCTTATTATAATTTATGGTCATAATTCAGTTAATCATTTTCATTGTCACATAAAATAACATCAGGCATTGACTATATATTTGTTAATCAACTTGTGAATTTCTTTCAGTATAAGGGATGTAACTCCTTCTGATTTCCAAAAGCAGAATCTCCAAAAATTAAGCATGATATGGCAATTAACTAGTTATGCATTACATGCAAATTTCATTAGCAATCTTCTGCAAAATTTGTTAACTGAAAGTATAATTAACTTCTATAAAAAAATAATGATGAAAGTTTTTAATGATAATCTTACTAATGTGCTGATGGCATTATACAGCAGAGTTCTTTATTGTGCCATGCCTGCCTTGACACAGGACCTCATTTATTTTAAATTCCCATCCGAAAGAACCGTGACTTTCATTTCGTAATGCCGAGTGCTTGGCAAAAGAACAGTCACTACCCACTTTCAAGTCCTGGGTCAGACCCGGCCAGGGTTGGAACCCATGACCTTCCACTTACGGAGCGAGCACTCTACCAACTGAGCTACAGCAGTGGCTTTTTATTAATCTTGAGGATTAATCTCGACACAAGTTCATGTGCAAGTGTTTCTGTTCTACATTGTACTAATGGCACTTATGGTAACCTGCAATGCTAGTACACTTGCCATCAATATAGCAGATAAACATCTCAGACTACTCAATTCATTGAATTGGAATCAAGTCAACCAGTATAGGCCAATGACAAAGAAAAACCTTCCTTATTTGCAGTTGACATGGGTAAAAACCACAGCGGTGAGATGCCTCGAGTTTGAAGGCAAATATCTTAAACCATTCATCCACCACAACCCACAGACTGTTTAGGATTTTGATTTATGACAGGGTTAACCAGTGTTTCTTATGATAGCCTTAATGTTTTGTTTGGAACAATTGATTTCATTGGATACAAAGATGTACATTTCAAACATGTTTGGAAACATTCAATGTTCTATGTCTGTATATAAATTATTCTTCAAATGTTGTACATTGCAGTGCATTTTTCAAAAGCAGGAGATAGTAGGGTTGAATCCTATCATACAAAAGATTTTAAAATTTGAGATACTGCTTCCTCACCTGGTAATCAGCAATGATTGGATAGAATATTGACCGTTTCACCTGGTGTCAGCATAAAGTGGCTAGGGAATGATCATTGCACATAAATATTTACATGAATGTACAGTAATAATGTGATAAAATTTGGTACATCAAACAGACTTTTTCCCTACACAAACAATGCTACAAATATTATGTTTTTTATGGTCGTTTTACAAAAAAAAAAAAATGTTCCTGAGAATGGCATTTAGTGGTCATTGTTGAAGGGGTTTTTCCAATCACAGTCATTAAAGTGACCACTGACCACACCTGACAGGTGATCACTCTACAGAGGTTGTTTGTATAGTAAAATGTTATGGACTGACCTCTAGTGATAAGTGACCACTCAACAGAGGCGACCATTACTTCAGGTTTTACTGCATAGTCTGCTATTAACAAGTGCATCATATATTATAATAAAACATTACATATATGTTTAATGTCTTAACAAGTGTTTTCCACATAACAAATTTGAAGTACATTAGTTCATAAATAAATAACCAGTTTTTTTTTTTTTTATGTTTTGACTATAGCATTTATAGTGATGACTAACTAACTAGGTTGATATAAGATCTACTCAACCTGGGTACTTTCCATGCCAAATATTGTGCAAACTTGTCCAATTAATGTAGTACTTTTAGGACTATACTTTTAAAGTATCAGCTAAAGTAACATCTATTAGCATATTTTGCTAAATGGAACTAACAGAAATGTCAGAGTTATATTTCTCAAAAGGCAATAAATCTAATCTCTATATTTCAAATTTGATAAATATTTAAGCTTATATCAACCGTAGTGGGTGGGTATTAAATGAATAAACTCTATATACTACAACAAAGCACCTTCCACACCTTAAAATGACTAAATATGTTCATCTTTTTACTTCAACGTTTTCGAAAAACGGACTAAAATAGCAACTTAGCACGCCCAAGAAAATTTTTTTAATTAATAATAGTATATGTCAAATTTATATAAGGTATAAAATTACTCAACTTCATTGGCATGAGGTAGTCAGGGACAATGCCAGATAAAATATTATTTTTTTCTAACGGATAACATCGTAACACAAAGTTGTAATCATCACATTTCGTAACAGCTACGCTATTTTGAACACGGATTTTTCCCGTGATACCTTTGTTCACTGAGAAAGAATCAAATGTAATCTTTCATTTGACCCAAACAAATTGGATTTTATAACACACACGCCTCATTTGTCTTCGTATAGATTTACCAGTAATGTTCAGTCTAGCCATCTCCAAGAACTGCGTTTGTAACTTCGTTTGATGGACAAATTTTATGCGTGCGCAACGTACACCTGCATATGAAAATTACTTGTGGCGGACTTCTGAAGGCAGGGGACAAATTAGGGGGAATTAAAGCAGGTGTCGGTAAAATGGAGAAATTCCGCGATGTTTTCATATAAAGACATTTTTTTCATTGATACTCTGTTTCATGACATTCATGTCATTCACGACAAACCAGTTTGTGATAAGAATATTGAACAAAAAATATAGAGGTTTACCTTTCAATGGGTAAAAGAACATTCTAGTTCACGGGGATTTAGTATAAAGCTTTAGAAACAAAGTATGGCCGCCTTCTGAAAACGCGGTACCCAGGCGTGATATTTAATAATGAAGAGCTTTAACATTTTGTAGAAAAAAACTTTGTTGTCTATTGTTCGATTTTGTTCATAACAAATCATATCTGCATGTTTACCTAGAAAAAACTTTTTTGCGACCGTGTTGTTTTTTATGACTAGCATTGGTGACATTTAAATCTGAATGTCACGCCTGGTTAACGCATTTTAGAGGACAAAATAAATCGTTAAAGATCCCGGTTATGAATTTTCCAAATTTCCAGAAACATAATATAAGCTTAATAAACTTTTCTCCCAAAAATGCACTAGAATGATCTTTTGCCCGTTGATACGTGACATTTATTTTTAATGTTCGTTCAGTCCTAACAACAAAAACTGTTTTGCCATGAAGACCTAAACATGCCAATAATTTTTTTTAAATTTCAATTTGTTCAAAGATGATTACACATTTATGATTTTATATCACTTGGGATCATATCTAGCTACATTTTAATTTTAAAAAGGTTTAGATATTTAAAAAAAGCATGAATTATTTTTTCTTGTACTCTAACTCAATAGTTAGAGCGTCCTTCTAGTTAAAAAGACCCCGGGTTCGAGTCCCTTTTTTGTTAACAATCAAGTATTATCTTGTAAATATAAATTGAACACCACTGACTTTAAAACAAACTGTTTTTATCGTTAGCCCCTAAGCCCCACAAAGTGATTGAATAAGAGCCACAGTGGCCGATTTGTTTAGACATTAGCCTTCAGACTCAACCTTCCCGGACCTTATACAGATCTACACACACCATCACGGCGTCAACACGGTGTATATCCGGGACCCATATGGGACTGGGGCTTAAGGGCTTCTTCAGACCGTTTATCCATACGCATCATGGTATAGTACAAAAAAATCTCCTTGCAATCGCTTGCAACAATCGTCTTCTACTGAGTTTCTACCTGATAGATGTCAATGATATTCCATTTCAATCGCTCCAGCCACTCGCAGCTTACGTCCTTGTGAAGCTATGAAATACCTGTGATATACCCTTTTTTTTTAAAAAAAAAAAAAAAAAAAAAAAAAAAAAAAAAAAAAAGGTATATGACAAGTTTACCAATTTTCAACTATTTAAAATTATTTGTTCCTCTGGATACAATTCCATTAGAACCATTACCCGTTTCCCTTTTATTGGTTTGCATCGGCTATTGTAAAGTTCACGTATCTAAACTCATTTCATTTTAAATATCTTTAAATTATTCTTTAATCATGTTACTACTGGAATAACCTCTACGGTAGCCCAGTTTGAAGAATTCGACGTCGGACACGTAGAGAACCCTATATCTGCATATTGCCATGAACGTACTGCAAAGGTAAAAATTTCTGCCACTTAATCTATAGCTGGTGACGTCTCGATATAAGTGAAATATTCTTGACTAGAAAACACGCCATTAAAATTCATAACAGGTTTATTTGTGAAAAATATAATTTTCTCTTTCTGTTGAACCCTACTTATAATAACTTCATCAACTGTTTTGACAAGAAAACCGAGCCGCTTTTCTAAAAATAAATTACAGTGCAAGTGAATATTCTTTACTAGATATTGTACTAGTAGGATTGATTGATTGACTGAGTGAGAAAATAGCTATACGTTCCAATCATAAAAAGATCTAACTTTGTAATGATTTTTTTTTTCAATATTACATTTATTCGGTTCTTCACGTAAAGTTGAGGTTAAACATAACTAAAATTAAAACGTTAACCAATAAATGAGGAAATATATTTTCCAATAGATTTTCCACAAATAATTAAAAACATGATTCTAAAATGATTTTAAATGCTTTCACGGATTTTTCACCCCCTCCTAGTAAACCCCCTATATTAGACAATTGCGGCTCATAGCGATGCAAAGCAAAGCCAAAAATATTAGTATTGTGAACAAAATGTGTGTTCTGTCTAAATTCTTAATCATGCATGTTGTTTTTCAACTTTCTACAGTTGTATATTTCATTTTGTCCGCTTAAATCAATTTAAGCATTTAGGTTATACAGAGTTATTAAGAAATATTTCTTTGTTTCACATGCAATAAGCTTGTCTAGCATAGAGTAATCTCTGGATATTGCAGGGTAATAGAAGAATGTAAATTGTTGTTCTGAACTTTGCATAGAAGATAACTAACTATGAGATCTCAGACATAGTAATTTTCACCAACTTTTCTAGGACAATCTTGATAGACCCGTGTATGTACGTTGTAGAAAATCACCAAGGAAACGTACAACGGATATTGCCGAGTTGTCGAATAATTTTAATTCCGTTGTACGTTTCTGCAAATTCGATATTAAGCAGCCTCACTTAGAGGTTTACGGTTTAACCATCTCGTTACAGGAAACCAACTATCTCTAATTTATTTATTTATTTATTTATTTTTATCAATATTTTGATTTTATATTTAATCTCACTTCTTGAAAATCACGTGCTTTGAATTTATCAAATCTAAAACGAGCATTTAGAACTTTCGTATCAGCTTTCATTAGAGTAAAGTATATCTGGTCATCTTTTTCTTGGTCCTGCCAAGTATACAAATCTAAATCCTCGTTAGCAGCACATTCGTTTATATAAAACAAATCTATTTCTAGAACTGGATATAACGACAAGTCTGATGTGAAGTGTTTGTAGTGACCCCCTAATGCAGCCAGAGTGGCACAATTCATGCAGTATTCAAATAACATGACTGGTTGACGTGTTTGTTCCTATCAATATCACTGTATCTGGTGGTCAACATTTGTTTGAAAGCGCCTACAGGCATGTCGGGAAAAAAGTCACGTATTTTTTTTTCTTTTGAAATATAATCTTTATATTTCTCTTTGAACCAAACCGGAAGTGCACAGGAACGTCTGGTCACTACATCAACTGCTACCATAGTGATGACGGATTTTCCTAGATAATTATTGGTTGATCCGTCAGTGACAGTTTGGGTAAAACTGAAAGAGCTGTTTCCCACGTTGGTTAGCGATGCACCGAATTTGATTGGCAGATATTTTGCACGTGGATTCAATCGGTGAAGATCAGACTTCAAACGGATTGACTGCTTCACTATAAACGTGAGAATACCATCTTCATTGAATTTCATCAAACTAAACATATCGCCCTCACGAATCAATGCTGCCCTTGCAGCTTGAAGCATCATGCTTAATTTCCATACAGCCCAATGACCTGCAACCAATAATTTTGTATTAGACAAAAAATTTTAAAAATGATAAAGTTCAGAACAAATACAAAAATATTTTCATAGCAACGGAAGAGGCAAAAATAACAAACAAGACAAACAATTGTTATAAAACTCCCCGACTTTGGACGGTCACTGGATATAATCACTTTATTGTTAAAAATTTGTAGCTCAAAACTAAACTTGTATGGTCTATATATGCATGAATATAGAGTCGTTATGTAAAATTCTGATGGAAAAAAAGAAAAACATACACACAGTACAGAGTTAATTGTCAATCTAAAACTGAAGTTGTTTAAATTCGTAAAACGCAAAAATAACCCCACAAAGACGCAAAACAAACTGCTCAATTATTCCTTGGTATTGTTTATTACTATCTTAGATAAATTAAACCACGTGGAGCGGAATTTTCTAAAAATGCATTCCTACCTGTCCTGTCAATATCTCCATATGGTATTCCATTAAATACAACTTCACCTTTAGAATTATTTACATAGTTCACAGTAAACCTTGACATTTTTCCACTTTCTGCAACTTCTACAATTAAAATACCAGGAATTAGTATTGAAGATTTGTGAGAATATCAAAGCTTGTCATAAATCTGCTGACGCCCCCGGGTCATGTCGGGGCATATCATAGTCACTGATTCTGAAGATCATGCCAGTGCATATCATTGGATTCCATGTAGTCCGAATTTCCTCTGACCCTAACACACAATATGCCTAGGCATATTGTGTGTTAGGGTCAGAGGAAATTCGGACTAGATTCCATGATACTAACGACCACGCTTGTCGTCTCTTGAATCTCGATGTAATGTCGTCGTTGTTAATGAGTCTAATGACTTGATCAACCATCCTGACAAAGAATTAAATTATTGCCAAAAAAAAAAAAAAAAAAAAAAAGCCGTTTAATTAAATTTAATTAAATCCCCGGTCAACTTTAACAGTAATTTTGTTAAGTTCATTTAACAAATAATTCTGTATAAAAATATTGGGGATGTTGATATAATTCATTATATATAATTTATACATATAGATTGGACTAATTTCTAATTAAATAAGATATCTGAAATAGACGCATCACAGAGAATCAGAGATGTTAAGAAGGTGCATGTTTTTGCATTGTGTTAAAGGAGTTTCCTCCCCTTTTTGTATCTGATTGTTGTAAATAAAGCGGTTTCACAATCATTCACTCAGCTGAGTGTACACTCAACTCAAATATTCCAATTTTTCTCTCATCAATATTTTAAAAAATTGAAAATTTTATTTGACAATATTTTGTTTTGTTCAACAAACTTACACTAAACAATTAAAATACAACATAAGATATTCAATTTTAACTGTGTAATGTCTTAGAAATTGACAATGAAATATTCCCTAATTTGAGTTGAGTGTACACTCAACTGAGTGAATCATTGTGAAACTGGTCTTAATTTACGCAATTTACAATTTAATTCTTACATGGCCCAGTGTACAGCGTGAACACAGGGGATATACATACCGTGATCCCGCCATGGACCCTCATTTCAATATTCCAGTACATTAACACAGGTATTGACTGATAAAATTATAGTTACCTGATTACCACCTACCAAAATTAATTAATTTGTCAAAACATTGGTATTTTTGTCCCTTAATCAAACAATGTCATTTGTTCATGAGACATTGCTAGTAGTTCATGTGGTTCCAGTTTTTAACTCAGCCCTTACAAACTTTGACCTAACATGGAGGTTGATTATTTTGGGGTGCTCAGTGGGTACTAGTGTGTCGTGAAGGCAAAGATGTATATGACCAACCAAAGAACAATAGTTAAATAAGATTATCAAAATTAATAAATAAATTATTTATTAAAATTAATGAAACGAGTTCGTGAATTAACTAATTAGCCTGGAATCTGATATTACCAAATTCAAATTCAAATTCAGTTTATTGATCAACACATAGGTTATCGCAATATTAACATACACCAATCTCGATAAATACATTAGACATGATAAATCATAATTCATGCAACAGCAGTAAATATGTTCATTGCAACATCTCTAAGGGGTTAAGATGTGGAAATGTTGTTTTTAATCGATTGGCTAATATAAAAACATTTATTAATAAAACTTATGTATGTGTTTTAAATAATAAATCAGTTTTATTGCTATTGGTATAAGTTGGAATTTTATTTGTGTCAAAGTATTTATTAAAATGTTGGTAGTTTTCCTTTATTTTTGAGAATAGTATATCTCTCTTAGCTTTATATTTATTGAAAGAAAGAAGAAATTTATGTTATCTTCAATCAGATTGTAACTGCAACAAGGACAAATTCTTTCTATTGTTTTAATATTGCTATATCTTCCAGTCTCTATCAACAGTTTATGAGAGCTTAATCTCAGTAATGTTGTATTATGTTATATATACAATCATAAGTTGTAAAACTTTCAGTGAAATAATATATACACTTTTATTTGCAAAAAGCAATACAATACTTATAGCAAAAACAGACAATTGATAAATAATTACAACATGACTAAATTATTATACATATGCTTAGAATACATATACTACAAACTACAAGTGTGTTATATTTTAGTGGAAGAACAGTTATTAATGAGACAAAACACTCTCACGCTCTTTCAGAGCATAAAAATATATTTTGAAACGTGAAACTGTGTGCGCTTAGTTTTACTAGACATTAGATCTAATTGAAAAAAAAAATTTTATTGGGCCAATGACAATAATAATTGGTGAAGTATTTAAATCTAAGGAGTCTAAATTTTGGGCATACAAATAGAAAATGGTATTCGTCTTCAATGACGTTCATGTTACACATGCGACAAATTCTCATATTATTTTGAACATTGTCATATTTACCTGTTTCTATAGCTAAGTTATGAGAACAAATTCTTAAACGAGTAAAAACTATTTTCTATATTTAGGTTCATTAATATTTAACAAATAATCCTCAATTTTAAACAAATTTTTTAATTTGTTATAAAATACCAGTTTTGAAAATGAGTTCCTTTGTGTATCTCACTGCTGTATATATTGATCATACATTCTTTGTATCACAATCTTTATATTAGAGGGGTACAAATTCTTGTGCATACCACATATAAGAAAAACCAAGATCAGTTACCTTTTTTTAACAAAATGAGCCCAATTAAAACCATTATAATAATTATCTAAATCTGCATTAACAACACCTACGGATTCCGTGACAGGTCTATTACTATTCAGTTGCGGGGACTGAGATCCTACAGTGAGACGGTTCACCATCTATTCCTTAGATAGAGGCAAATGCTTTGTGGTCACTCCACGTCTCAATCCAAAAAAAAAAGTCTTTAAAAAGCCATTTAGACTTTAGAAAAAGTCGCGTCTTTTCTCCCAGTGTATAAGATTTTTCACCCTGCCACAAATAGATGTGTGCATATTGAGCGTTGTCAATTTGAAGTTAATTGAATGTAAGGGAAGAGAATGTATTTTAAAAACATGTCGCAAAAGGATTATATAGACTTAAGAGAATGATAATTTGGTTTCATTTTATTTATTAAAATTAGATATCAACTGATGATTGAATATTTTAAACCAGAGATTTTAACATGTTTTGGACAGAATACATTGACCCTCCTTACATTTTTTAAAAATTCATTATTATTATTCATTCATGATTATTATTATTCATTCATGATTATTATTATTATTCATGATTTTAATTCATTATTTTTTTAGAAACTGGAGCACCTAGAAAAAATCCACCGTCCTTCGACAAGCGAACTGACAAACTTTCAAAACGTGACTATATCTAGACAACGTCGAGGTCATTGAAGTAACTGGACCTTATGAAAGTCAACGAGATTTTCTGTTATTTTAAAGGCTTAGGGTGATTGTGAACCATGATAGACTAATGGAACAAAATTTCGCTTTGATTGCATATTAACTGAACACTATTTCAACATTCCTTAAAAACTTGTTAACTTTGTATTAAAAATGCGATTTCAGCCATTTTAAACCTGATTTTGTTGCTCACAAACGGATTTTAAAACCGTGCCACTGTCCGCGTTGACGGCAACGTCATCTGGAAATATCAGCCGCAGGAAATGTCAAATAATATGTGATTTTATTTCATGGCCTTGAAACATCATTTCGAATTCATTTTAAAAAAGCTACTCTAATGAATAAGATCACTCTCATGTCTGGTAAATTGATACTGAACAACTGAAAGAGGGTCCGTGATTCACTCCAGTCTGTTTTCAAGTACAATTTTACACGTGTTACTCAAGGGAGTTAACTGTGCCAGTACTTCCTGTCACTTGTCAGCGGCATGTAAAAAATTTAGTAGAAAAAAAGTTACAAAAATGTGGTTTATGTACATCTTAAGTTGGATAGCATTGTTTATACAGATATGTGTAGTTACGCTTTCGATCGGTACAGTACAAACTTATACATTTCAAGCCCTTGCGGTATATAGCAACTGACACTGACTATCCAAAATATTAAAACAGTTAAATATCAAAATTAACCCTTTTGAAAAAAAATATTGCGATATTTAGGCTATTTCTAGTATTTGTGCAACGTCAAACAGTTTATCTGTAAAGTACACATGTACATAAAGCAGTTATATTTTAGTTTTTTTTTAATTTTACATTGTAAATTATTGCAAAACTATTTCTTAAGAAGTACTTAAAGAAAATACAGAATTAAAAAAACCGTTGTTTAAAGTTAAATGTATATACATGGTTTGTATTGAATCATGATATTCACAGCCATATACTTTGATGAATATTGATTTTGTGAGATAAATATATTTTAAGCCATATGAA
The DNA here is from genome assembly GCA_029721355.1 of Tegillarca granosa. Classification (NCBI taxonomy): domain Eukaryota; kingdom Metazoa; phylum Mollusca; class Bivalvia; order Arcoida; family Arcidae; genus Tegillarca; species Tegillarca granosa. The sequence goes on along the minus strand of CM056605.1, from coordinate 22,157,195 downwards.
GAACCAATTGATTTTGGATGTTAAAAAGTTTACTGTTATTATACACTGACAGCTTTTCCACAATGAATATCTTAAGTTTGCTTCGATAAAAATCCCAGTTAATGATATTGTGGTGTGATGGCATATATTTTACAAACACTCCACAAGTGTTTATTATTAATTTCAGCTGCAGGATTGTTTTATCTGGCAGAGTTGGTAGAAGAATACACAGTAGTTACAGCAAAGATAATCAAATATATGATAATAGTATGTATGATAACTATAAATGAATCGGCACACCCAAATTACTCCTTATATTTATTATTATTAATAATGCATTTCAATAGTTAAAATACATATTTAGATCCTGTAAAAATTGTATGATCCAAAATGCCATATTGTCAGAGAAATTTTCCTAAAAAGCAAAACTCACTATGAAAATTTTGATTTCAGCATGGCAAATGACAAGTTCAACTGCCACACCCAAATAATTCCTAAACTATAAGGATACTATAAAAACTTTTAACTTCCATAGATAAATAAATATCATATTTAAATTCTGTAACAATTTTATGACTAAATCCTTTATACAATGTATTATAAGATAAGTACATTAAAAACTAAAACTCAATCTGAAATTTTACTTCCAATGCAGCAGTTCTGCCACACCAATGTTTTGATCAATAACTAAACTAATACTAATCATTACTCAAAATTCAAGTAAAATTCGTTATAAATATCAAAGTCAAGTAAGAGTATAAAATTTAATGAGCAATTATTATGCAAAAGATTAAATAATGTTAATAATGTGAAGTATTGGGTCCACATGGGCATAGCAGTGCTGGTGACACTTTTTGAATGTTGCCAGATACTGCTATTGTACATAAAAGGCTTTGTTTGAACTTTAATGACCACATGTTACAATGTTTATATAATGTATTTCTTGCTCTTTTTCAGTGGTATTTGAAGATATTTTTGGACAAAAATTAAGACACATCAGAAAAATTCTATACAATCAACTAATTGTTGAGGGTGGCTGGGTGGTCAAGTTTTCTATAGCACATACTTATGGATCACAGTGCCTTTTACTTCTTAGGTTCAAACCTAACACTGACAGATTCTGTTGTGGGAAAATTTGTCGGTTTCACTTCTGAATGTCTGTTTTTTTTTTTACTCTTGTTTTTTTTTTTCAACTATCCCAGAACTGACCACCTTGATATAAGTGAAAGAATTTTGATCTGGGATGTAAAACAGCATTAATCAACTCAGTTGGACAAATTTTTGACTGTGTTGACTTTATTAAGTATTTTATTTAGCCAATCATAAATAACTTTTCTGTGAATAGTTTTTTTTCTTATTTATGGGCTGGTATATGAAAGTTTTTTAACCTTTTGGATTTTATTTATTTTCAGTTTAGTACAGTGATATATGTAGGGCTATTCCTGTTTGAAGATCTATCAACATCAATGATACTAGTAGGCTTATTAAACAATGCTGCATATTACTGGGTTTTACAGAGTTTTCCATATTTCTACATTTCTTCACCATCTTTTATTGTGTCTGTTGGTGAGTATTATATCTGTTTAATGTTAAAAATCAAATAAAAAAGTGTCCAATGTTGGTCTTTAATGCTTTGACAGCACATTTCCATTTTTTTCTTCTTATTTATTTATTTATTTATTTTTGACTTACAAGACATTTCAAAATGTTTAAGGGCAATATACTTGTTTTGATTTTTTTAATGGGCTAATATTTAGTTATGAGTATACTAGGTGTGCAGGTGAGGTACTTTGTTACTCTGACATATGCCTGTCAATATAGATGATACATATTATGTTATGGCGCTGTCTGTTTGTATTATGTTAAAATGCTGTCCATCCATTTTCTTTGGTAATATTTTGTGCTAGTTGGTGATGGGTATATATTGCACCGCCTTGCAGTGCTCTTGTTAAGTGTTTGTCTAAACCCTCCCCTTCCACCCTCACATCGTAAACACTATTTACATGTATATATGTTCTTGTATTTTCAGCATTGGTTTTCCTAAATCACTACTTAGCATTTTCTTTTTTCTCAACAAATTGGTATCCATTTTCTGATGTAAGTATCTGCATTCATTCATTAGTGATGTTCTGATTCATTGAAATAATCTAGAGTCAGTTGGTTACATCATCCAAATTTGCCACCAGTGGATCAAAAGTCTTGACCACAACCATAATTAACATATTTACAGTAGTTAAAAAAAATTAATTTTTTTCTCAATTAAAAATTTCATGTTAAAAGCTGCATTAAGTTTTCCAAGGAAAAAAATTAAAACGGTGCTGATCTAATTAATGATGTACCTAATCAACAATTTTACATTTGTTTCAACGATAAAAGCTCGAATAAATACAGAAACAACAATAATTTCCCAGCAAGATGAAGCATGTGGGATCTAATATTAGAACATACTTACCGGTCATAAAAAACTGGGTCATTTAAACACAACTTACAAAACGGTGAAATACGATAAATTAAACAAAGAATTCATTGAATTTGTCATTTTTGTCTTAGTCAGGGATATATAACACAATTACGAATACATCTGGATATTAATGACAGACAATTAATACAATTTGTCAGGTTTCACTTTCGATTTACTGCAGTTTCCGTACATCCGTGTGCATGCTCCCATGGCCAGCTCATAATTTAATCATTGATAAACATTGACCAACCTGTTAGAGGACTCTGTTTATTTACAGCTAAAAGGAAAGAAATTTTAGAAAATGAATATCATATATCGTGGTTAGAAGTTATCTATTTTTAAAAAAATATATTTTTAGAAAACCAAAAAAAAAAAAAAAAAAAAATTCAGAAAATTGAAAAAACTTAATGCAGCTTTAAGAAAAAAAAAATCCCTGAATACAATGTTTTAAATCTAATTTTTAAGTGTTAATTTTACAGTCTGATGTAATGTTTTACTTGACTGAAAGTTAAAATAATTTTGATTGACATAAATCTAGTGGTAATTTGTTTTAATTACAGTAAATATGTTAATTAATACATGTATCTCTTTTATTTGTCTTATTTGTTTTATTTTATTTGTAAAAAAGTTATTTTTTAAAAATGAAATTGTATGCTCTAAGTCATATTGATTATTCAATACTGCAAAAAATTATAAAATTGTAACTAACTCCCAAACTAACTTTTCCAACAATTTCACTGGACTTCTAAGCCTACTGGTCTAAAGACTGGGACCAACAGCTCATTCTATAAGTCCAGTTTTAAATTTTTCTAAACGCTAATTAAATGGACCGGTAAAAATACTTTACCCACTGTCAGTAAAGGCAGTACTTGTCAGGATGTTGTGTATTGCAATTCTTTGCTCCTGTGACACCTTTATTTTGTTTTGTTATTTATTATTATTTTTTTTTATTTCTTTAATTATTTTTTTGGAAGGGGGGTGTTATGTCTAAGTAGGTCATAATATTTTATCTGAGTCTTGTGTAACTGAATTTTTATAATTATATTGTAGGTACTAGCTTACTTTACTATTTGTCTGTGGATTATACCATTTGCTTTCTTTGTCTCATTGTCGGCTAATGAGAACGTGTTGCCCACATTATCTGATGATATGCAGAAACAGACAGATGAATCCGATGTTGTCAGCAGTTACTTCAGACGAAAAGGCAAAAAATATGGACTTCTTTCTTTTTTTAAATATGCACAGGAAAGTGTTTTACCACAGAAAGTTCGAAAACAGTTTTAGGATGGGATGAATTATGATAGAAGCAAATATTATTGTTAGAACAAATGAAGGATGCTTAATAGATGTGTGCTAAATAGTTAACAGTCTTACATGCTGTATTTAATCATTTTGTTTTTGAATTCATGTGAGGTCTATTTACAGTACAGTAAATCAACTTCATTTTGCAACATTTTTCCTTGAACTTTTAGTTTCAGGACATAGAATTTTTGCATTATTTAATCCCTGAATGATAAAGCGACCTGTCAGTAAACGGATAATAAATCGTTATTTACATACAATTTGTCTTCTCTGTCAGTACTAAGTATACTATGTTTGATGGTTCCTAAGTGTTGATTTTCTGCTTATTAGTTCTTTGATTCTGTTGTCTCAAACTTTGGTGCTTTCAACAGTTTTTTTCTGGTTAGGCCTCAGTCACTCATTTATGAAACTTAGTGGAAGAAATCATTCACATGGCACATAACATACCTGAATTTAGAGAACAGCAATAGTGAACTGCCTAAAAGTCAAATCACCATTACCATTTTTATCTGGTACATTTGAGCATTGAACACTTGATTGATGGTTGTTATTGTGGTAATAACTGCCATCAGAGTTACAGGAAAACTGAATGTAAATACAATGTACTAGTATATACATATATTAATAACATCAGTATCATTATAAAGTAATGTTTTTTATCTATAGCTGAATTGCTAAAATATAATTGTTTCTAAATAATTTAAAGTACTTTTACAATGAGTTATTCTGGTAGTTCATACAAAGATGAAACTTGCATGTTACTTTTTATGTCAAGGGTTTTTAATTACCAATACTTGTATACTGTTCATCAAAGTTGGGACAAGAAAGTAATACTTTGTTTATAATTACAGTAACTTATCTTTTTTAGAATTTTCTATAGTAACTATTGAAATCTATACTATGAATGAGTGTTTTAGATGTTATTTTGAGCCATTCAAAATGGCTGTAACTTAGTATTACATGTACTATACATTATAAGACTGACAGTTTGACTTTAAGTATTAATGTAAAATTCCATTACATGGAAAACTTGCTCCTACATATATATATGCTTAGCCTTGGAACATTTATAAATACTAGTATTAGAATACAAATAATAGCATTTTAAAAAATTTAGAAATTGTATCCAATTTTCATATCGTGCCATGAATGTATGTATTTTCAATACAAATATTTGTCAAGCCTGGCATTGCCACAAGGCAATACTTAAGTGTTACGTTTCCAGTGTTGCCGTAGACAGGGGCAGTGGCACGTCAAAATGTGAAAGTTTATGTTAAAATAATGTATTTTCTACTCGATCGAAAACTAACCAGGCAAGACATTTAATTCCATGGAATCCTTGTTTTCAATATATTGTCCACATCAACCCTAAGCATACAATGACATGGGATTATTTTTCTCTCTGTTTTTTGTTAAATCAACATTTTAAAGTCTGTTATCCAGACTTGGTTCCTTGACTAATATTGATGACATTTTCACCTGTCAGGTTTGAAATTGTTTGCATATCATTATGGTATTTTGAAAGAAAAATTGCAAGTTACAAAGTTGCAGTTGTTTAGAATAATTAGCTAGAAGCATGCAATAGCAGGACTTGTACATTTAAAATTGTATTTTGTATTTAACTTTCCTTTTTTTCAAAATAACAACTCATATCAAATAAATAAAATTATTAAAAGAAAGTTTGAAAAATTTTGCAACTAACAGTGGTTTAAAATTTGATTAAAATCAGTCCAAGTAATACTTAGAATAATTTTTTGAAAGTTTTATTTACTATAGAATGGTTTAAGAAAGGGCCTAAAATAATATTAACTGTACAAACTTTTTTGTCCAAATGTCTGTGTATTTTATGCATACTTTCCACACAGAAAACGCACATTAAAGTTTTCCAGTGTATTGTCAGAGCATTATAAAAACAAAGCATTTCATCATATTGAAATTTATAATTTTGTTTATTATGTATTCAAGTTAAATATTTGTGTTTAAAATTAGTGCAATTTTATTATTATTATTTTTTTGTGGTATATTTGTATAACAAACATTTTTTGTGTGGAATATATATATATTAACAAACATAAAATGTTATCATTATGAGTTGTTTCTGTTCTGTACTGTAAACCAGGAAATACTAGTAACTGTAATCCCCTTTTGGAAATGTCAACTTCATGGTATGCTTACAGAACTTATCTTGATATTAAGTATTTATAATTAAATAATTTGTTTATTTCTTTGATAGACCTACAGTTTTTTCCTTTGTTGTGATGAAATCCAGTATAATAATGCTTGTGTTTGTTGTATCATTATAATGTTTCTGTTTGCCACATCATTGTACTATAAACTAATTTACTGTAAATACATGTGCTATGCATTTTATTTAGTGGAAATCATTTAGGGTGGGGAGTTTTTGTTGGAAAAAATTGGTTTGGTTTATTAAACCTTGTATTATTCTATAAAAGGTAACTTGTTTGTCATGTGATATCCTTGAACTAGTTTTGCCGTAGATTTGTCTCTTCTTAGTTTGAAGACCAATACAACTATTGAGCTTCAAGAAATTGACTATCATGATTATTATAATTTTTGGTTTTGTTGCTTACTTTTGTTCCTACTATTTTTATTTGTTATAATTTTGAATTTAATAAAAGCCAAACCAAGAATGTTTTGATTCAAAATAAGTGTACATTTAATTTGACTGTCTTTACAAAGGCTGTCAGTATAATAGAGAACAAAGTTTGTTTTTTAAAAAATGATTTTCACAAAAATAACTTCATTAATAATGGACAAAAACTCTAGGTGAGTGTTATGATATGCATGTATCTTGTTTTTATGAAATGTTTAGTGCTTAATATTCTATATTTGTTATGGAAGACTCATTTGCATGACTTAAATAAAGGCGATTTTAACAAATTGTGTTTTATGAATTATTTAATTACACATGTAGTTGTAAAAACATATGGCCAAGTGGTTTAGACCAAAAAATATTTTTTTTAAGTTTATTAATCCTTTGATTTATGACTTTGAGCAAGACATTTAATATCACATTAGTCTATCTCACTATAGTCTACATGAGTGTAAAGAAAATTTTGGGACCTACCTTACAATGGACAGACTGTTCCAAGAGAGATTTTTAGTACCAAGTCGCTAAACACTATACGATGGGACCACCACAAAAAAAAAAAAAAAAAAAAAAAAAAAAAAAAAAAAAAAAAAAAAAAAAAAAAAAAACACTAGTCTGGGGTAAGACTAAACTACCTTATTTTCAAATGTTACTTGCTTCCAACTACATGTATACTTTTTTTTAACTTGTTTGTTAACTTCCGATGTTACAAGTTTGTAATGTTTAGCATTGCATCAGCAATTTTTCAGCTATCGGCAACATTAATCACTAAAAAGTTAACTAAGTACAAGTTGTGTATGCATGTGATTTGTAAGTGTATTATACATGTAGCCTGCCATGTACTAGCACACACTTGGGGCGACTTTTTTGTAAGGTGCTAGCTCAAAGAGTCAGTATGCCACAGACATGCATACGACTCTTGCAGTCTATTATCCTGGCTACAGGTCAACCAATTGGTACTGCCAAGTGCCAAATTTAAAGTCTTATAAATAAAACCCATTCATGGTTTGAACACAAACCTCCCATTCTCAAGGCAGACATTCTACCACTGAGCTAGTGAGGTGGTCCCTAGATATTGTGTGTATGCATAATTTATAAGTGTGCACAAAAAGTACTTTTTAAAGAATTTATTGAAATCAGCTTTATATATCAAGTCAAAATTATTACAATTGCGTTGAGGAATTTGAAATGTAATTACATGTATCTGCACATGCTTTTCTAGGTCATTCTTATCAAGAATTAGGATATTGTCATAAGGTCTATAGCTTTTTCAGTTATAAGAAATAGCTTTAATTATAATCTGTAAGGCAAGGTGATCTATTCTCTTCCAAGACGTGTAGTTTCTTGTCATCAGGAGATTATTATTATTAATTCCAAATGATAATTTTCTACCTTAGTAGTAGGAATGAAATTGTACAATTTCATTTTCAGTATTTTCTGCTTTTGTGACAGGGGTAAAATGGGATAAATAAATAAAATTATTGTTAGTAGCAGGAGAATGGTTCATTCTAGTACTGGATGTAAGCTGTCACATTTAACCGATCACAGGGTGAACCAGTTAATACTCTGTCCTCTAAGTAATTGGTGCCAGGCAAGGAAACGGTATCAAAGTATGATATGGCTGGGTTTTGAACCCATGACCTCCTGCTCTTGAGGTGGACACCCTAGCTCAGAGTCAGTATATATAAAAAAATTTGAAGAATTTTTAACCCATTTTTTGTGTAATCTGTTTTTTTTTTTTTTTTTTTTTTTTTTTGTGCAAACCTAATCCGACACCACTTTCTATAGACTTCTTAAAGAATAAAAGACGAATATCATGTCATAAAACATAATTATGATTGGAACAAAAATTTAAGCCACTATTCATTTACTTAGTCATCAATTTATGCAATGCTACTGTATATAATCTACTTGTTCTTCCTGTAATCTTAACACATAATCTCTAAAACCAGATAACTTCCAAGTTTAATTAGGTCCGGAAACATTTTTTCATTCAAATTCAAATACTCCACTCAAACTGCTGTATAACTTGTACTGAAACAAAACTGAAGTCCAAGCACTTCAAGTTACTCCAGTTTTATTGTAGTTCCGTAAATACAATTTTTTTTTTTCAAAGAACTAAGATGCTTTTATGTATGAAGGTGCTTTATGAATTTTACGGTATATACACTATAACGATGAACTATAGATTCTATTTTAACAGCTCAATTTGTACAGAAAAAAGAATGTCAAAAATGCAATATGAAGATACATAATTTTTTAATGTAACTGTTAAGTCTGCAAAGAAAATACCCGACATAAATGAATATAAAATAAATCAATATTAAATAAAAACTTTACTTATAATGCCAAAACCAGTTCTATAGAATTTTCTGCTATTACATGTATATAACATAATCATTTACATGTACATGTATATATATGTTGTAAGAAATTAACACTAAATTCTATTGTACTGTCAAAGACATCAGTTGTCCATTTTTGGAGAATTTTTTTTATATATAATTTTTTTAAAGTAATTTTTAAACTAAAAGAAATTAAACACCTTATTGTGACTACAAATTGAAGATTTCAAAAAACCAAAAGTCAAACTTTATATACTTTGTACTGTATAAAAATTTAAGCATGTTTCAAAAATATAAAATGTGATATTCAGAAAAAATTTAAAATGTGACATGCATATAACAAAAAATATTGAATTAACTTCAAAAACACTGATTATTTTACTTGTAAATAAATGCACTCACTAAATTAACATGAACATGACAGATTTCTACACGTGAATTTAAATGGTAGATGAAAGATGAATGTTTAAAAGCAATATTTATATATCAATTTCACTAATATATCATCAGGAAACTCCTAGAAATTCTTCTAATGTACATATACTTTATATTGCATACATACCATGGGTTTGAAGATGGTTAAGATTATATGGCATCTAGATATTGAAATGATGATTTTATCACCAGACGAACATAGAAAATTTTAAGTGTGATGCAACCTTTTTCTCATCATATTTAATAATCACAAACAAGTTTAATACCTTAAAATGTTAAATTGAATGTTAAAATCTATAATCAGCTGATACCCACAGATTTCACAAACATATCATTTGTTGGATAATTGGTGATCAAAACCCTATAAGTTATTTTGTTCCACATAAACACAGAAGAAAAGCCTAACTCGCTACCCGACACAACACACACACACAACTTATCTGACATGAGTTTGATCTTTACAACATGTAACTGTATATATGCTATCTATCTACAAATCACAAATCATAAAAACCTACCAAATAATACAAATACTGAACAGTTTCTACCAATTAAAATTTTATTTAACAAGTTGGATGTAAAGAGATTTACATTGCTTTTTCCAGGTGTAATTAGAAAACTTGTTAAAAATTATCAACAAATTATTATTTGTTTAAAACAGCCCCAAAAGCTGCCACAAAAGAAATGTATTTTTGCATAACCCAAGATGTTAATTCTGAAGTATAATGTGACAAACATTTAAAATTTGAGAAAAATCTAGTTGAAATCTGGTTCATAATTGACACACATCTGATTTCAACCAGACTTACTGACCCTATAATGATTACTAACACATCGACATTTAGTACCCCATATCACCTACAACCAGAATTGATATTAAATTCACGTACAGTTTCATGTCTTGTCACTAAATTGGTTATAACTGTTCAATATTCACTACAATGACAGATGAAGTGATTTGTTTTTGTTTTTTTTTTTTTTAAATTTTTCTTAAACATGACTGCTGTATTATACATGTATGTTATTTAATTCTTTTCTTCCTTCTTTTCTTCTGTTTTTTCCTCCTCCTGTTGTTCTGAAGATGATGATGATGAACTTCCCCCTGATGATCCTTCACGTTCTGATTGCATCTGTAATATAAATATATAGATACAGCATGTGATTGGCAAAAGCTTAAGCTGCCAGGAATACACTAAAACATGCAAATTCCAAGATAAATACACATAGATCAGACAACTAACCTCTATCAGACTATCAAACCTCTAACACAGGGTCTTACATAGTCAACCCTTTTTTTCATTCTTACTCCAATTCAAAATCAACCCTTTTTTTAAACTTTTTCCAATCCAAAATCAACCCTTTTTTCATACTTATTTCAATTCAACATCAACCCTTTTTTAATACTTTTTCCAATTCAAAATCAATCCTTTTTCATACTTATTCAAATTCAAAAAGATAAATTACATTTAAAAACCTCTATTCCAGCTATGCTGAATTTAATTTTTATTGAAACCTTTCCTGAATCATTCCGCATTTGAAATGAATTTTCTGTGGTTTATAAATAGGTCAGGTATGCTGAAAGTTGTATTTAGCATGGTTTTGTTAGAACTCATTTATGACGACATCTAACTAGTCTTTATCTAGCTCTTTACTCAAATATTTGGTAAGCTACTTAATTTTTTTCACAGTTTATTGTAACTGAGATAAATGAAACTATTCATTTTAAGAACCAAAACTTATAAAGTTATCACTGGGTTCAATAACATCATGCCCAAAATGATACATATGTACTATACCTTTTTGTATGCCATTTCAAACAATTTTAAGGAAGCTTGTTGGAGTTCATTAGTTTTTTCTTTGATAGTTTCTGGTGATTCGTTCTCTTTGTTTCCTAGTACATCTCTAACTTTGGCAATATGTTCTCTCAATTTATCACACTGAAAAACATTGTTAAAACACAAAAAATTATATTGTGATACTTCATAAATTAATATTAACAGTTTTAACACTTTGTAAGTAAACATTAACAGTTTGCGACACATTATAAAGTTTAACAGTTTTTGACACTTCATCAGTTAACAATAACAGTTTGTGACACTTCAAAATTTAACATTAACAGTTTGTGACTCTTCATAAGTTAACATTAACAGTTAACATTATTTTAGTTTAATACAACTTTTGGAATTAATGACATCCATTCAAAAAGTTTCCTACACAAGAGCAAAACCTTAGTGTGCAGAAATGTTGTTGACTAAACAGCACATTTGCAAAAAGTCATTAATTCATCAAAATATCTTTTTTCATGTTCAAAAGCAGTTTCCTGAAATCTGGCATTAAAATTTTAAATTATATGAGGACAGGAAGTAAATGTTGTACCTCTTCTTGAGGAAGTTGATCTTTGAACTCGTCCATCTTTGATTCTGTATCATGGATAATACTCTCAGCATGATTTACGGCTTCAACTGTATCCTACAAACATGATTACAAAAAAAAGATTAAAACAATGAATAGGGTTCAAAGTTCAGGCCAATCCACATGACTAATGCCTGTGGCTTTTCAGTCAACGGATTTTTCTGGTCTTTCCAAAAAGTCATCAGGGGTTATGACATGTTCTTACAGAATTCATAGATATATTTGACCAGTTGAAAATTCAAGTTATTTTTTTTTTTTACAATAATAATGAATATCATTAACATTTATGCCAATGTATACTAATAATACAAAGAGAAATATTAACTGATCGACTTGTTAGAATGATGTTCTATGTCTAATCAAGACTACTTCACTTATATCAACACAGTTAGTTCTGTGATGGTGGAGGAAACCAGAGTATCTAAAGAAAACCATCAACTTTGGACAAGTGTTTGACCAACTTTCTTACACTAACATCTGTCCAAATAGAATTCAAATCTAGGTGGTAAAAGACACTTTGATGATAAAAGAAGGACATATTCCTACTAAAACTTTAAGTGGATTTTAAATGAAACGTGGTCATTGAGATTAAATATAAATATAAAGAAATCAAAGAATTAATATTACAAAAGTCAGACTAGTAGTTGGCTAAATGTCCTTATCCAGTGAATACTGTATAAAATAGAAATATTTCTCGATTGACTTATCTGAAACTTAAAATTTTTGTCCAATACAGCTGATGTTCTTAATCTCATATTTGACTCGTAAAATAAATAGTTTAAAAATAAAACACATGTATCATTTTTATTTATTTAAAACCGTCCAATTAATAAACCTATGAACTTTGCAGTTAAATTTTTCCAACCCACATAACTCAGTTATGCATCAAGTTAAAAGGCTAAAGCTAAATACATATTTCTACCATATTCTTTAAATAAAGACACTGTTAAATAGAAACCATGATGAATATCTGAAAAAAAAAAAAACAGAACTTACTTTTCTCTTCCTGTCTTCCTCAGCATATTTTTCAGCATTTCTGACCATGTTTTCTATTTCATCTTTACTTAAACCACCAGAAGATTGAATGACAACTGCAAATAAAAGGTTTGCACAATGATATTATCTAATATTAAGTTCAAGAGTAAACAATGAAATCATATCATTCTGAATATGACAGTTACGTCATCTAAAGACTTTTATAGGTCATAGTTTTTTATTTAACAATTTGAGAACTTCAACAACTGAAGTCAAAATTGTATGGAGCACTGGATAAAGCTTCAGTGGAATTATGATAATAGTGTTACATTCACGATTTTTCTACTTAAATCTAGGCAGTCAGTTTTGGGATGGCTGAGAAATCAGTGCCCTGAGAAAACACCGACCCGAAACAAGCAAACTAGAAAAGCATCTCACACTAGGATAAGCCAGAATAAGGTTAACTATATCAGTGATATGACCTGAATTCAAAAGTTGGCCACTTGGCTTTCAAGGACAATAATGTTTTTTTTTTTTTAATTATCTCAACTTTGATCTGTTAGTAAGATCAAGAATTTTGTCAATGCAAAGAATCATCCTGCTATTTTTTCCCTAAACGGTATAATATTCTATGTAAAAATTCTATTCAGAGGATATTATAATGCTCAGTAAAATCTGTCAACATTTACTTCCATTTGAATGGAAATATACTGATGACGAAAAATAATAACATCATAGCATATCCCCAGTATCATTAAACACTTATCGTTTTTCATCGAGATAAGAGAGAAAGGTTACAGGTACAACAATTTGTGAAATGAAAAATACAAATCTGCCACTTCCTTTCACTCAATTATTTTCTTATGAACTACAATAATTTTTTTTTTAAAAAAAAAATATATTGACAAATTTTTAAATTTCTTTATCTCAGTTAACAGAATACTTCCCTTCAGTATCAAAGGTCCAGAATTAGATGATAAATTGGTTGGTTTTATGTTGTTATAAATCACATCAGCAATTTTCAATAGTTTATCACGAGAATTTTAATTTCTTCTTAAAACTGACCTTAAAACAAGTTCATGTGGTGCATAAGTGTGCTAGTGTTTCTGATCTGCATTGTACCAGTGTGCAGCCATGGAGTACTAGTACACTTGCCTGCAAGGTTACAGATAAATATTATAGACAACTCAGTCCATTATACCGATACTGAGCCAACTTGTAATGGCCTACAACAAGGAAAATCCTTTCTAACTTGCGGTTAACTGATATGGGACTCCCCACTTTTGAAGGCTTATGGCTTACCCACTCAGCAACTGTGACCCCTTTAAAGATGGTAGAGGCCTAAAATGTCGAGTTGCATTTTTAATGGAATGCAACTGTGTACATTAAAGATTTTAATTTAACTTGAGTAGATAACAGTTTTTTCACATTACTTGTTTGGATGTAGGTCCAACAAACATTTTAAAGATACTTTATTACTTGATATGCTCAGTAAAAGTTTTCGACATACTGTTGATATGGAAACAACAGTTATCTGAGACGAAAAATATCAACATCATTGCATAATCAAGTTTAATAAATATTACCAAATTATTGAAATGACATCAGTTTTGCATTTTTTGGTTGAGGCCTTGTTAGACTTGATCAACAATTTGATATTTCCTCATTGATGTCATCGGGACAAGTACAATTTTAAAATACCAATTCTGCCACCAGGGTAAAAATCGTGTTGTCACAATAAACGAAAGTCTGCATCTTGCTTTAATGTGATTTTCAAATACTTAGAAGAAATTTTTTTTTGAATTTTTATCTTTGTTTAGAAAGTCAACAGCAAGGGAAGAAGGGATTTTTCTTTGTCAAAAGTCTCTACTGTTTGGCTCAGTAATACTAGTTTAATGAACGGAGTGGTCTGCTATGTTTATCTGTAAAGTTCTGAATGAGAGTACAGCATTATAAAGGTACTGTAAGTGAGGAATAGTACAACACTTGTAGAAAACCAACACACTGCACAAGTTGTATACTTGAAATTAATTATACATGTACATGTTTACACCAGTAAAACATATGAACATCCAAACACTTTTCACCATTTAGTGCCTAAGCATTGCATTGTTTTCGTATGGAGAAATTTTATTTTTAAATTTTTTCTTCCATCCCCCCATTACTTTGAACACACACACACACACACAAACACACAAACACCCACACACACACACACACATTTATGGGATACAATTATGCTCAATTCTTTTTCTCAACATACTGTATATATTTTTCTACAATATTCTGAGACGAAAAATATTAACATCATAGCAACATCACAATTAGTGAAAGTAACATAGGAAAACTTTGTATGCAAAGAAATTACAATGGTATCCCTAACATATTGCACTTCCCTATCTCATTAACAGCAAGGGACAGATAAAATCTTTTGTTCTCATGCTCAGGAAAAAGAGTATTACAAACTAAACTAACATTGAAGTTTATCTAACAGCCTGGTCCCAGTTTAACAATCATTCACTCAACTAAAATTACAGAATATTTCGATGTCAATTTTTAGGACATTACACAGTTAAAATTGAATATCTAATGTAGGGGTTGGTATCGCGAGAAAGCTGTGATATGATACTTATCACGATACTTGGGGGTTGATACAATACATATCACGATATTTCTGTATATAGAATGAGTTCATTTTTTCCCTAAATCAAGATAAATGTCAGCATGATGATGTTGCATGTGCGTGATCATGTTTGTAGTGTTACCACTATATTTCAAAGAAATATCATATTTTATGCAAATGACTTGTAATTTGTCTGTTTCCCATGCATTTAACTCTCTTTTAATGGCCCGGAAGCCAAAATATTGCCATACAATGGCTTTGTATTGAGCCTATGGACTAATTAGTTTTGTTTCCATGGTTTAAATGAAGAGTTCTTCAAGGGAAAAATCCCAATTTTTACAAAACAATGTATCTCGATACCGATCATCTTCAATGATAAATCATATCATCTACCGGATGATACTATTCACTGGTGCACCAGTTAATCGTCTCACCACTAATCTAATGTTATATTCACATTGTTTAGTGTAGGTTTTGTTGAACAAAACAAAACATTGTCTCATAAAACTTGAAATTTTTTAAATGAGATGAGAGAAAAAAAAGGGAATATTTGAGCTGAGTGAACTCTCAATTGAGCAAATGATTGTGAAACTGGGGCCAGGTTAACAGTCAGACAGAGGTGCTTTTACAACATCCCTACCATTTCGATGGATTTAATATGGTCTTATATCTCAGTTAAGAATATCAAGATGTCACCAGCTATAGGTAAAGTGGCAAAAATTTTTACCTTTGTAGTGTGCTTAGGGCAATGTGCTGGGAGGGTTCTTTAACATGCCACACCTGCCATGACACAGGTCATCTGTTTTTAAGGTCTCATGCACTGTTTCTGTGAAGTGAGTGAAGATAAATACAATGACCATCACAACTTACTTTGTTGTTCTTTTCCTGTTCCCTTGTCTCTGGCAGATACATTTACAATACCATTAGCATCTATATCAAATGTGACTTCTATCTGAGGAATACCTCTGGGTGCTGGGGGAATTCCAACCTAAAATAAAAGATTTAAAACTTAAACACTATAACAGGAATGAAACTTTTTTTCTTTTTCTTTCTTTTTTTTTTTGTTACATTAGCTAAAGTTTCCTGGTCAAGGTTACATTGATGACATTCCATTTTTTAAAATGTTAATTCTAATTTAAAAAATAAATGTACAAATTTTTTAAAATCTATTCAATTTCAATATACTGGCTTTTGTACAAGAGTGCTTGTCCAGACAAGATCATTCATATAATCCCGACTGAAAGATTCTCTATTTATTAATATCCCAAAGACTTGGCCCTGAATACTATGCAAAGATACACAGGAATTTGACTTTCTTTGGTCCAAACAAGAATAATGTGATCTGCAATGGTAGAGAAGTGCCATGCCTAGCAAGACTTTAATTATAAAAGTCAATACTGTAAAAGTTACATACGTGTTATTGCAAACTCTTTAGCTAATACTAACACATTTAGGTATGATCATATTGTTTTGTTAATTAAAAGAAGCAATTTCTTACCAATTGGAATTGACCTAACAACTTGTTATCCATAGCCATTTCTCTTTCTCCTTGATGAACTTTAATCTCAACCTGTGTTTGTCCATCTTGTGCTGTTGAAAAAATCTGCAAAGGAAAAAAGCATGTAAGTAAAAATTTTTAAATTATTAGTAGAGCTGCAACGATATACCAGTACACCGGTATTACCAGTTTGGCTAAGAAAAATATGATTATCGCGTTATTGTTTACACATACCGGTTTTTGACGATACGAGAAAAAAGTAATAATCATGAGTTGAACAAAGTTAAACACAATCGCCAGAGCGTTTGTAACCAATGTACGAACAATGGAAAAAGTAATGTGTAGTTATTTCTGAATGATAATGAATGCCGGGATCGGGAAACGCGTTTTGGAAGATGAAGAATTCTATTTTGATTAAATTCACAATATGTATTGGTACGTATTGCAATATGGAAGTGAAATATTGCAATGTATTGCAATACAGTTTAACCCGTATCGTTGCAGCTCTAATTATTAGTCAAATAAGGGTTAAAACAAAATCATGTCTCAAGAATATATGTCATATTAAAAATCTTACTCTTAAAAACAGCACTACTGTTAATTGAAATAATCAGTGTCTTTTGGTGTAAAATTAAATATTTATCTTTTGATTCTTACCAAACAATACAAAACATTTAAAATATCAAAATAAATACAAGTGGTGTGTCATGGTGATGCAAAAATTATCAAAATTGCAGTAACTATATACTTTTGTGTGTATGATTGTATGAGAGTGCTTGTCCAGGCAAGATCATTTTACAAAAATCCTGACTGAAAGATTCTCTCTAAATTAATATTCCAAAGACTTGGCCCTGAATACTATTCAAAATACACAGGAATTTGACTTTCTTTGGATTTAAGCTTTTAAAATTCAATCACAAAGGCAATGAGAAGTGCTGTTATTTGTAGACACTACTTCACTAAAGCCCATGTGAAAAAGGTAGAAAGTACAGCAACATCAAGAAGATCTACACTACAGAATTGCTTGAATAACAATACAATGTAACAGTACCTGTGATTTCTTTGTAGGGATAGTTGTATTTCTTTGAATTAATTTTGTAAATACACCACCAAGTGTTTCAATTCCTAATGACAAAGGTGTGACATCTAACAACAGTACATCAGTGACATCTCCCGCTAAAACTCCACCCTTAAAAACAATATAACATACACTATATAGTATACATAAATATATATTACAAAATCAGAAATTTGAATACACTCTTACACTGACCATGTGAATAATATATAACAAAAGCTGTAAGAAAAAGACAGTAGCTTGCAGGAAGAATACAAAAATCATATGAATTGATTTTGTCACATCGACTCATTTGTATTATGTTCAAGTGAGATAACTATAGTATCAAACTAATGGTTTTGTCATTTCTTTTAAACTTAGTCAAACACAGATGTTTCTGAATCTTTAATTGTATCCAAACCTATATCATCACTACCTTGAATAATGAAGTAACACATTTATCACTATAAAATCTGGTAAACAAAGTAAAACATACTTGAATAGCAGCACCCATAGCAACAAAGTTAAACATACCTGAATAGCAGCACCCATAGCAACTGCTTCATCTGGATTAACCGATTTACTTGGTTGTCTACCAAACAACTCTTGTACAGTGGACTGGACCTATGGTGATGTATAGTAAAAGTGTGTATTAGCAATGACTGAAGTTTACAAATCATACCAATTCCAAACATCTTTCAAGATGAGGTATAAAAACTTTAAACAAGATTGCCATTTTACTTGGCTCAATAAATTTAATGATAAAAGAGAGTGATTTATGAGTTTGACTTTGATTTTTTCTTTAAAAAATATTCCGGTCAGAACAAGTCAGTATGAGAAAATTTGACATTTTGATAGCCAATAAGTTAGAGTTATACATCTTTTCCCTAATCATTCCAGAACCTGCAACCTTAATAGTGAAATTAATTGACAAAGTCAATAAACAACAATCTACCACCAACCTAAATTAAGATAGTATGATCTTGTCTACATGGGAATTTTTTTTTTTTTTTTTTTTTTTTTTTTTAGAAATGAATGGCATACAAAGACATTCCCAGTTATTTGAACATCCAACAGATTTGCTGTGGCTTATTTATTTTAAATGTAGCTGGTCCAAGATCATAAATTTTCTTTTCCCTATTTTACCTTTGGCATTCTGGTCATTCCTCCTACCAGGATTACTTCCCCTATATCAGACTTCTTTACATCAGCATCTTGTAAGGCCTTTTGACATGGTCCCACTGTTCTCTTGATGAGGTCCTCCACAATGGATTCAAACTTTGATCTGGATAATTTCAAGTTCATGTGTTTTGGTCCACTACTGTCCATTGTCAAATATGGTAGGTTAATTTCAGTCTAAAAGAAAGTTTCATTCACAAATGAGACATCAGAGAAATTTTGGATTTGTTTTAAAAATTAAAGACCTAACAATAAACATACTTAGTTACTTTACTATTTCAATTTGTACCGACAGATCTTGATAACAAATGAATCTTCATTCTGATACTCTCTCTCAGTTTTCTTTTGTTGGAGGTAAAAATAGAATCAATAACAGCTTAATTTCTATATTTCCCCTGGGTTCGAATCCCACTCGGAAAGAACCAGTGTGAGAAAGTTTGTCAGTTCGCTTGCCAAAAGTCGGTGGTTTTCTCTGGACACTCCAGTTTCCTCCACCTTCCAGGACTGCCTCGAAATAAGTGAAAGAATCTTGACTGGGGAGTAAAACACCATTACTCCACTCCACTCTATATTTCCTGTGATTGTTAGTACATTATACAGGCTGACTAAAAAAAAAGACTTCTCATCAAAAATGTGTATAATAAAAATTTTGAGTTTAGAATTAATTCGAAAAATGCATTTCCAACTTACATGGGTATCACAGTCATTTAAAGTTAATTATGTATATAAATTTGTAGTTAGCTTTTTTTCCTTTCTTTTAATCTTTGAATTAAAGCCAGTCACAAAGCCCAAAACATACAACATTTCTAGTCAGTTTGGTACACTTTTATTATGTTCTTGATAAGAAGGTGAAATTTTAAACAGTCTAGTTTTGAGCATCTGTTGGATCGTACCTGTAATGATGATGAAAGTTCTATTTTTGCCTTCTCAGCTGATTCTCTCAATCTCTGCATAGCCATAGAATCTTTTGATACATCAATTCCTTGCTGAAAATATTTAAAAAGCCAACAAGATATCATTTCAAATTGGCAATAAATTCAATAAAATAAATATCTTAATCTTGCTTCAAAAAACCGAAGTAAAAACCTAAGTTGAAATGTAGTAGACATGGATTAGCTCTGTGATTTAATTTATCTGTTCCTTCAACCATGGCCAGTGGAAAGGTTGGCCATCTGACCATTTCTCTGGAACAATTTTTATCTATCACTGGATATTATGACACAGGTATAGAGAAGACCTGAACATTAAGTCCTGTGAACATGATTATTTATTATTTTTATTTATTTATTTATTCATAATTTAATTTTTTTTTATGTATAAAGAAAACTTTAAAAATTAAGGCTTTTATAATCACATCTATAAAATGTTTGTATATCATTAAAACACAATAATAGACTTACATCTCTCTTAAATTCTTTAACTAAAAAGTCAACTAATTTGTTATCAAAATCTTCACCACCAAGGAATGTGTCACCGTTCGTAGACTTGACTTCAAATACCCCTTTCTGTATTTCTAAAATTGAAATATCAAAAGTTCCTCCACCCAAGTCATAAACAGCAATTCTGAAAGAACAAAAAACAGATATTATTGTTATTGTTGAATAATCTTATAAAAGATTCTGCTCTATTCGTCTGCTTTCACAGATTAAATTGCACAGCTGAAAACTGACGTAATACATATTCATAATAGTAAGTGTTGCGCTTCTTTTACTTCATCGCATCATACATTTTCAAAAAGTCTTTTGTATAAGTTTGCTAAAAAAAAAATGGAGTATTTAAATCAGACAAATACTGCAGTAGACCCATTAAAGTAAAAATAAAATGTGTATCATTATGCAGTAAATGAGTAAAAGATATAAACTTGGGTTAAACAAATGACATCACTGCATGACATGAATACAACTAAACAGATGAATACAAATGAGCAAACAGTAACAACGAAAACAGTTGATAACAACTGTGAATATGTGATAACAATTGTGAAATCATGTGACTACAATGTAAAAACAAGCGATTACATTGATAAACATTTCACAATAACCTTAGATACTTACAATTTATCATCAGATTTGTCCATACCATAAGCCAAAGCAGCAGCAGTTGGTTCATTTATGACTCGTAAAACATTCAATCCTGCAATCTGTCCTGCGTCTTTGGTAGCCTAAATTTAATAATGTTCATCTTTTTAATCAATTTAATTTCTAAATTTTATAGTCGAACCCACTTAATCACATATCGGATAATAGCATAAATCAGATAATTGCATAGGATTGTGAAATCCAAAACCATTTCCTATGTATTCTATTGAAAAATATGTGTTTATTTGCATAACCAAAAAGTCCAAACCCGCTTAATGGCATAGAAAATGTCTCAACCCGATCTCCAGCCATCTCTAATAATTAAAATTTTTGTAATTTTTCTTCAAAATACAGTTTAAAAAGAGAATTATGACAGGCGAATCATTAATTAGTTGTACAAAGGTACACTTAATAAATTGTTAAAACAACAGACATGTGAGATATCTACATTCAATAAAACATTTAGCATTATTACATAAGACCGAGTAATGCTACCACGTGTGTATGTCACAGTCAGTGGTTAGCATATCAAAAATAAAAAATCAGGTTTTTGTTTATAATCAGTAAATACCTGAAGTCGCTTGTCGAATGGTTTTGTTTCATTATCCAAAACATTGTTACGCTTGGTTAAAAGTTGTTTATTAAGCAATCCCACTGAATAAATGAAAGAAGCCATAACCAGCTGATTGTTAAATGACACAGTTGTCGCATGTCTATCAAGGAGGATACCATGTGGGTTTTTGTATGGGACCTCTTTCACCAATGTAACGTTTCAGAAATTTTTTTTTTATATAAATTAATAAAGAAAGACATAAAACGTCTCATATCTAATAAAATGTGCCGATGTGGGGTTTAAAAGTTATGGCAAATATAATAGGAATTATGTTTATGTGTAAAATGACCAGTTTGAACCTCTCAGAAAAAGTCGTTTATTTTTGGGTATCTTTGGCAAAATAGAAATACACAGTCGTCAGTAAACAAAAATAATATTATTTTCATTGGTTAAACAAGAGGCCCATGGGCCTTAACGCTCACCTGAGGATATGTCCAAAATTGTTTGCAAAGCGCGAAAGACAATAAATTAGGTACAGGAACTTTACAAGTTTTTCTCAGGTTAAGAATTCCCATAAAACTTAATCAGAAATATATCCAGTCACATTTCAATTTTAAGTAGCTTATATAATATGCATGAAGTAACTGTAATGCAATAAATAATTTCCAAATCATTAACAAATTTCAGTATACTTATGCAGCTATGTCCCTGACCTTTGAACATATATGACCTTGAACCACATATGATCACCATGTCAATACCAACAATATTATTATATTATTAATCAGGTATTTTCATATTGGTCGAGTTATTTGGCCGAGGTGTGTCATATTGGCCCGACTAAATAATTTTCTTCCACACTTTTCATGAAGAATCTCTACATTCCTATCTATTTAATTACCAATATAAAAACAATCAATTACCTGTCTCTGAGAGTCATTGAAGTAAGCTGGTACTGTAATTACAGCATTTTTTACTTTCTGACCAAGATAGTTTTCTACAAAGGAAAACAAAACAAAATAAAAAACAGTCATAAATAAGTGTAGACTAAGCTGTTTCAAAAGAAGAAATTGAAAAAAAAAAGTCTTATAAATAAGCCTAAAATTTATTTGCATAAACAGTAAAATGGGGTCCATAAAGAATTTATCAAAAAAATCTGTTGTATATGTTAAATATCTATAAATCTACTTTCCGTAATCAAACTTTGGTGGCTATTTTTTTTTCTATTCACATTAATGATGAGCAGTATTTATTTAAAGAATATGATTAAATTAATTTCAAATTTTTTTTTGCATATTCTTTGTGAATTGAGTCGAGCATTTCCTGGAATATTGGAATTACCCATTCTATATTTTATATGCCTTAACATAATTTTTCTACATATCACATTTGGACTTAACTGTCTAATTAACATATCTGCAACAGCTATTTGTCAGTTTGTCTATGCATAGTAATGGTAACCATTTTGGATGGCAAACACACTTTGTGATGCCTTAAGCTCAGACAGCAATAGCTAGATAAAGCTAAAACATATAAATTTTAACAGAAGTTTTTTTTTTAATTTACAAACCTCCTGTTTCCTTCATCTTCATTAATACAAAAGCTCCTATCTGACTTGGTGAATACAGTTTACCATGAGCTTCTAACCAGGCATCTCCATTTGAAGCTTTAACAATCTTATAAGGAACGGTTTTCCTGTTAAAACAAGTTAAAGATTATATTTAATAACATCATATTTTTTCAATCCGTTACTTGACACATAAAAATGTGGATGGATATGACAATAGTGAAAGACATGTCCCAAAGGGTTAATACAGAATAGCAACAATGTGTTTCCCTGACCAATTCTGTTCAAACTCCCCCCCCCCCCCCTTTTTCATTAGCCTAGAAACCATAGTTTAAGACTCAGGCTTCCATTTTTGCATTACTGTGCACTTTAACATTTCTTGTGCAACTGCTCTTTTCAGATGTGCAAGAAAAGGATGGCTTGAGAAACAGAAAAATTAATTATATTAATTTTCAGATTGTCAAAATAGGCAATTTTAGGGAAATTTTTCAGAACTCAAAACAAATCAATATTACCTTAACATTTAACCAAAATAAGTCTGAATTCAACATGATCACTTACATGTCTTTTTGAACTTCAGGGTCAGTAAATTTACGACCAATCAATCTTTTAGTTGCAGACAATGTATTTTCAGCATTTGTTACTGCTTGGCGTTTAGCTGGCATTCCAGTAAGTCTTTCTCCTTCTTTAGTGAAAGCAACAACAGATGGTGTTGTTCTGGCTCCCTCAGAGTTTTCAAGGACCTTTGGTGTCTTTCCTTCCATTGTAGCCACACAAGAGTTTGTGGTACCAAGATCGATTCCAATGACATTGCCTTTAACCTTGTCTGACCTAGATAAAGGGAAATATGAACACTTTAAAAAAAAAAAATTATTAATTAATCTCCTTTCGGTACAGGACCTAAGTATTTTTCTTAAATTAGTTGGATTCTTTATCTTGAGACATAAAAAAAAATTTGATAGATGTGAATCACTTTTAAAAAATGATGGATAAATTCAACCAACAAAAAACTTTAAATTTAAAGTGGTAAGGGTCACAACTCTAGGAATATAGCATATGGAAGTACATGCAAATTGGGAATTTCAAAATCAACAATCATGTTATTTTGCCCAAGATGTGCATATAAGATATTCAAAAGTGTAATTTAAAAGATGAAGGGCAGAAGTAAAAGCTCAAAATATAGAGAAATGAAAGTCCAAACAATATTTCGTATTGGAGAAGCCAATATTATCACACAGACCAGTTCAATAACGTCAGTCTTAAGTGACATAGTTTTGTCTGGACTGGCTTACCTGTGCCTCTTTGTTTGTATTTGCCCATTTAAAATTTTTCTTGTGGAGATCTGTAAAGAAAAAAAAATCAAAAACTCTCTTAAAAATTTTTTTTTAACAAGTATTGAATCCAAATTTAGTTTCAAGTTTGAAAAAAATAATTTGGTTCTAACTAATAGTTTTGATTTGAATAATTTTTTTTTTTTGGTTGAAAAGGTTAGTTTTTTAATTAAATTGAAAATAGTCATAGACGTTCAGGATGATTCAAGTTTGTATTTCGGAACATGAAAAAATAATTTTCTTTTAATATTCAAATGTTCGCATTCATCGTATTAAAATTAATATTACTTTATATAAATAATTACAGTTTGGATGATGGATCTTATACCTGAAAGATGGGTATTGCAATTCGGACCAAATCTGAAAATTTACACCCCCCCCCCCCTCCCCAAGTACGGCTTATGCAACACAAGAGCATATGAAGGTTCTCAAAATATGCAGTATATATTTCTTGTCAAAAAGATAAAATGATATGGTGACGGTAAGATAGAACGCAAAAACAGGTAGATGTATGTTTTTTTTAAAAGGATTCTGAAAAAGAAATTTACCACGCCGAAAATGTCTTATGAAACAGTGTCGACGAAGGGCAAACTATGTCAAATGGCTAAGATTTTAAGCACATTATACAAACCTTTTTACTACTTTTAGTAAAAGTTCTTGTTTGCAACGCATCGCAACAAACTCGAACACAATTTTGCGATATTTTTGAAAACGAAAGCATGGTGAAATCTTGACGAATTTAGCTGTGTGGTTCTTCGTCGGATTGTCCTTGCACTTCTAGCACGTGTGATGTAAGTCGTACTGCGTTTGCGTCAGTAAATAGGTGCTTCCGGTGAGTATCTAGAAACAACAAGAAAGAACCAGAAACGGAAAATTATTTTTAAAGAAACATGATCAAATCAAGAAAAAATGTTGAAAAAGCGTTATAAATATCAAAATATATTTCTTCGTTTAAAAACTACCGAAGTGATAACAAATGAAAACAAATTGAGCTTTTTTGTTTAAAATGTAGTTTCCCTCAGTTTTGGAGCACCAAAACTTGTATATCAAATGATGAAAATATGAACGACTATTTGATATTTTCTATTTTAGAATATAACATCAGTACACGAGTACTTAGATCTTGCCATCCTTGGAGTCTTATTTCTTCTTCTGACAAGAAGTCTGTAATTATTGGGATACCTTAGTTCTTGATATAAATTGCTAAATCCACTTCAAGTGACTCTATTATATGTTTGGGTGGTGGATGACTTGTTAACTGTGCTTGCCATAGGCCTAGTTACATTTTTGTCGTAATTAGGCCTATCCTTTGCCACTTGTATCATGTCAGGAAGAAGTTTTACCCCCGCCAAATACATTTCAAAATATCCAGTTAACAGACCGCCAAGAATAAGTTTTTAATTAAAATTCAAAAAAAATATTACAAAATAAGTAAAACAGAAGTGTTTAACTATCTAGATTTATCATATCTATAATTAATTAGGGGGTCAAGTCCTGGCTGGTCATAGGAAAACGGAGTTCCCCGTCAGTGACAATAAGACCGACCTTCGGTTAAGAGACAAGAACATAAATACAAGTTTAAATTGCTTAATATTGTTTAGAATTTGGTATTTTTCAATATTCTCTTGATATCCGAGTGATGATGGAGGTAACTAGGCACCGGACAAGAGTTGTTTCCCTTTAATAATAAATGCCAGAGAAAAACATGATGAATATATCGACGAATCTATAGATCTAGATAGATTGTGATATACATTTAACCTAAAATGTGACTGCATAATTATAATAATAATGATTACTATTATAATTATTATTGTTATTATTATTTCTTGTTGTTGTTTGAAAGAATTTAATTCCTTCAATTAACCGTAGCGTGATAATATAGCTTCATGTTTAAGAGAAGTGAAGTGGAGTATATGCATGCTATTTATTCTAAAAATGGTATTGTGTTTTCAATCCAAAATATCCCTCTCGCCTTTTAAAATGACATCAAAGCGATAGATAAACGTTTTACCAGACTTTCTTCTCGATTGAACAAAGCATTGGATAAAATTCTGACAAATGTGCTTTCTCGATGAAAAAAGTTTAATTACGTTTATTGCAGAGATAAATCATATGGTGACTGAAAAAGCGGCTTAAACTTTTAGTAAAAATAGTCACATCCTTAATTATATGCTTATAACGTCATGTCAACTCGTTAGCCAACTTCGGAAAAAATTATTGTGACAAAGTCGCGATTACGTGCGCTCCATGGAGTAGATCTATATAGACTAAAATGAACGGTTACCAGTTCAATCCCCCTGAAAAATACCACTTGCCTCTAGATTTATCTTATATTAGTAATCAAATGCTCAGTTCTGGCTGGTCATAGGAAAACGGAGTTCCCTGACAATAAGACCGACCTTCGGTTATAGGAAAAGAACATAAATACAAGTTTGAATTGAATTAATATTGTTTAGAATTTGATATTTTTCATTATTCTCTTGATATCCGAGTCATGATGGAGGTAACTAGGCATCAGACAAGAGTTGTTTCCCTTTAATCATAAACATGATAAATATATCGACGGATCTGTAGATCTAGATAGATTTGATATACATTTAACCTCAAATGTGATTGCATAAATTATTATTATTATAATTATTATTATTGTTATTATTATTAGTTCTTGTTGTTTGAAAGAATTTAATTCCTTCAATTAATCGTAGCATGATAATATAGCTTCATGTTTAAGTGAAGTGTATGCCTGCTATATATTCTAAAATTAGTGTTGTGTTTTCAATCCAAAATATCCCTCTTGCCTTTTAAAAATGTACCTAAAGCGATAGATTGACGTTCTAACAGACTTTCTCCCTCGATTGAATAAAATACTAACTACTAAAATTCTGACAATTTTTACTTTCTCGATGAAAAAAGTTTAATTACGTTTATCGTAGAGATAAATCATATGGCACTGAAACTTTAATCAACTATAGACACTTCCTTTACTATATGCTGATAACGTCATATCAACTGGTTTGCCAAAATTTCTGTGGTCATGTAGAAAATACAGAACATTTATTTTTATTTTGTCGAAATTTCAGTAACGTTGGAGCTGTAACTTTAGAACGACTTCCCTATTCTCCGAGTGTAATAAACTGCTTTTTGGAAACCCAACATTATCTTATGTTCAAAACAAAATAATATTTTATAACAGTCCAAAGTTTTATTGTACACTCTAAACTATTTAAGTCCTTGACTTAACCCATAAAACACCATTATTCCACTCCACTCCTTGACTTAACCCAGTTGTTCTAAGTGTATTTTTTGACCTAATACTTATTTCCTTATTGCTTGATTATCATGTAACTGTACAAACCCACTAAATATTGTTCAATTTATTAACTTAATTAATCTTTTATTATTATCATTATTGGAAAGACTTCCTTTTGTACCCTCCACTAAAATTTAAATTTCAACTGAGATGACATAAAAATTATGAAATCGTGCCATTTTGGGCATTTCTGTAAAAAATAAAGTTCAAAAAAATTTACAAAGAATTTAATGGGTTGGGATTACAAAAGGCAATCTTACCTTATTATTATTATTCGTTAAAAAGTAGCTTCCTGATTATTGTACTTATTTAGCAGGGGACTGGTTAATGTAAGAGTTTAATTCTTGTTCCAGAATCCTAAATTATATATTATTATTGATGAATAAAACATTGTTTATACTAACTTCGCTTAAAACATTATTGTGACAGAGTAGTGATTACGTGTGCTTCATTGAGTACATAAATTGAAATTGACACGATTATCAGTTCAATCCATAATACCACATCTTTTCTGCAAACCTAATCAACACTTTGTCAAACTGCTAGACTAGATGGTAATAATACAAAAAGTCATAACTCTATCCTTTTATTTGTAGATCAAAAAACGTGTTTTAGCAATCAAGTAACTACACGATACAGCAAAACTAATCAAATTAACAAATTAAAAATTAGGAGAATTACATGCAACCAGCGTCATGGATGGAAAGTGTATAGAACGGCCACAAAAAGAAAAGAAAGTTCTTCTGTTTTACTTGACTTACATAAAGTGGACACGCATTTACGTAAAATTGAGTTCACATGTATATTTCGTTTAGACTCTGTCGAAAGCAGACAGAGTTCTATTTAACTTATAAACAAGAACATCGAATATTGAGACCACTAACAATAAAACTCCCGACTTCTGACGAACACTGGATATATTGACAAAATGATAAGCAGTTGTATGTTTCTAGGTCCTTTTTTTATAAAAAACAAAATAAATAAAAATAAATAAATAACCAACATCTCTATACATCTATATAATTTATGAAATCTCTTACAACAACAACAACAACAACAACAACAACAAAAATAAAAATAATAAAAAAAAAAATAAAGTTTTTTATGATTTTTATTTTATTTTATTTATTTTAACTATGTGAGCATGTTACAGCAATACTTTTCTTCACTTTTATCTGAGGAATGTTTGTTATCAAATTTCAAGACATATATTGTACTTATTTCGGATATTTAAAATATTTTTCAATATATAGATAGGTTCAGCGGAAAATGATACACGGACAGTAAAACCTATTAAGGATTTGCATAGGTGGTCCATTCTTCGGGCACCTGCAACGCTGGAAAAAAGCACTCAGCTTATGAAGTGTTCAAAGATAAGGAGACGTACTTCACTTAAAAATCTGAGTAATTATTTGTTTTTTAATGTTAAATGTAACTTGATAAAGCTATGCACACGTGAAAATAACCTTGATAAAACATCAGAATTTAAAAGATTTTATTTAGATGTATTCTCAGTTAGTTTTAGACCCCTTTGAAGACTTACTAAAGGTGTTTCGGTTCGGACTTCGATGGGGGGGATATATATTCGAGAGATTTACAGATTGGTATCTTTTTGCCACGATGCACCTGCACAACACACATTCACACAATTTAATATTGTTTATGTTTAAATGTATATCACTGACACATTCCCGTACACAGTATATAACTTATCTAAATTCAGCTATCACCATGATGAAGCATTATTTAATAATATTATCAATCTTAATGTATACATTCGGTTGGTTCTATCCTAACATTTTTAACTTCTCAAGACTTGATATATTTCACATTCATGACAGGATCGTACCCAAACTTTCAAAATTTGATGTATCGCGATACCTTGGTACATGTACCGACTGAACATTTGTGAGATATTGTAAATTCTCCGCATGGTTCTACCCGAACTTTTGATTTATATGTTGCCGAATCTTGACATGGTATTTTAAGTACATGTGGTTTACACTAAATCTAGAATTTCAAATACTTGAAAATTTTAAAATTGAAAATTTAATAAACAATTAAAATAGGGAAATTTAAAACAGACATTTAATTATGGATAACACGGGGTATCAATGATTACTTATTCTCATTTGAAAGATGTCCAAACTCCTTTATGAAAAATAATATTTTTGGTTCTAAGATTAGTTAGTCAGTGCAAATTTTTTATAGCCAGTACAGTTTATATATATATATATATATATATATATATATATATATATATATATATATATATATATATATATATATATATATATATATATATTGCTATATATACAAACTGTGTTTAGTTGCTTGTTGATTGAAATTTCGTTAAGTGTATTGAAGTCTCCACAGATATTAACTAGACGAACATCTCCAATCAAACGTGAGATGGTAAGCGGTTTGGTTTATCCATTATAACATGTAGATTTGTTCTTTATAACGCTTTATACTGACAAACCCGAGATTTATCTGTAATTTGAATCTTTTGGGTTTCGACTGTCAACGTAATAAAAAGAATTTTCATTTCAGATGTTATCGAGTAAATAAAAATCCTGACGAAACAAACCATTGAGAACTAACATTAAGAACGACATGCGTTCATAAGATATGAAATTAAACCGTTAAGAATGTATATGTACTTAAGCATATCATATTGGTGAGCTGTTTGGTAATCGCGGATTGGATTGAATTAATGGTGTTTTACACCCAACCAACATTCTGTCACATATCGAGACAGTCAGTTCTGAGATGGTGGAGGAAACCGGAGTGTCCGGAGATAACTAGCAAAATTGGGCAAGCGAACTGGCAAACTTTCTCACACTAGGAGTTACTCGAGCGGGATTCGAACCTAGGCGTGAGAGTCATCGTGATCCGTAAATACGTGCTTTAGACACTTTGGACACTAATTATAACGTTGGGTATGATACTTCCGAACACTTTTAAACTTGTAACTTCTATGTATATAAAGAAAAATTGTATCTTGATCTCACAGTCGTACAGGTCACGTGACAAGACATACAATATCGATTTTTATAACATATCTGATTCTTGTTTCTTATATAAAATAAAGCATAACATGGTGACGTTGTGATTGTCGTTACATCATAGTTGATTTGTCCGTAAATGTATTCTTTGACTTGAAAATTAATTTGGAGAATTTATCTTACATTCACTGCACGAAATACGTTTACGTTGTTTTCCAGGGTGTTAAAATTACATATAATGTTTGAATTCCTAAATCGTCATGAAATATTACGTACGAGTGCAGAACAATTCAGGTCCCTTTTGTTCAAAGCATCGTTAGCTTAACAAATTGTTAGCGAAAACTCGAATCTTGTGTATAGGTCCATTTAAAATGTTAGAAAAATGCATAAAATAGAAACAATTTTAAGTATGTAAATAAGAACTCGTAAGATCTCGCGTCAGTTGATACAAAATGGCGAGGTTAACACAGAAAATAACACTCAAATTTGACATTATTTTCTCATCACACCGATATATTGATAATAATGTTGCTTTGGAGAGTGTAATTTGTTTTATTGGTTTTAAACATTTGTACAAACTTTTCCTACATATAGCTCTGCTGACGTATGTAAGTCTTTAGAAGAATAATAAAAAAACACGCCGCTGGACAACAACCAAATGCCGTTTAATAAAACTTAATCACGAGTGATAACAAGACACACACACACACACACACACACACACACACACACACACGTTTCTGTCACTAAATTTTAATATCATGAATATGTATATACTTGGGGATGTTCAGTATTTTCTGTCACTAAATTTCTAATATCATCAATATGGAATTATGGAATTGTTTATTTAGGATAAACATCAGATACAGTACATATACTGTAAATGAAAGGAGACTGTTTTTTCTTTTATATGACAGTGGGCTTATAATACATACATTGTATAAAGAGACATACCGTAATAAGATTAAAGACCACCGAATTATCTTCTCAATATAACCACCTACATACAAACAGCTTTCACTGGAAAATATATCGACAAAACAGCAAAGTTAAGAAATCCGGTGTAATTACTGAGCTATTTATAGCATTCATTGCCATTTTACAGATAAGTAAAATGCTTTAAGAAAGGGAAGAACACGGCTTTTGATAACCCACATACAAGCAGATATAATTTAGTCATTACAAGATAATGTGTTGAAATTTTACCAAAATGTTACTACTGAATGCTACTAGCCAATCAAAAACAAATCAAGTTAGTTTGATAGTTTGACTTCTTTTTACGGAAACCAAAACGTGCCACCTACAAAAAATAAATTATGACGTAACTACGACTTTATGACTTCGTTAAATAAATGTGCGGTGTTGGGTACGGCAAATAATGGTATTTGAGGTTAAAATAAAATAGCGAACTAAATAAATAAATAAATGAATAAATAAAAATAAAATTAATAAATAAAAATGAATAAATAAAAATAAATAATAATAATAATAAACCGTTGGGGGAAACTATTGAAAACTTGAGAAAACATTGACTGAATGTGTCTACATACATATATGTATTAAATGTGGATGTACTATTACGAACACAAGAAGATATGGTTAAAAAACAATTGTAATTGATATATTTCTGCATGGATGGCCAGAAAAATATGAAATGTTCTATACTTAGATTTCTTCGACAATCCGTAAGCCCTCGCCTCAGACCACTAGGCCACCAACGCCCCTTCATGTGTTTAAGGATCGAGTGAAAAATTTGGAAAATTGTGTAAAGGTGCAAAAGGAATAGTTAAATAAGGATTAACAATAAAGTTTTAAAAATTCCATTCCCGACGTCACCGTCAAGATGTCCACTATAAAATGATTGATGCTCATACGGAAAAGATGGTATTTGGTGCGCACTCTATAGTAGCATTATGTTGTGTGCTAGTTACTTTCCCCTATTGATCTTGGTCTCATATATGTTTGATATATAAACAATACATGGCTTGACCACATGACACAGAAATATCTTCGTTGTTCTTATTTCCTTACTGGTGTGGTGGCAGCGGCGGGATCGAACCTGAACATTCGACACGTCAAAATTGGTAAAGGTAAATTTGAAAACAGTCAAAACGACGACAACGATACAGTTTGAACTATAGCTGCATTTATTTACGTGACAACGTGCCATTGTAGACATTGTCAGACTATGGCGGGAATTCGTGCACAAAAACAATGGTCACTGACTAAACAAGAGACTATTTCATCTTTTGAAGCATGGAGACAAAACTTACAATTCATTTTGTCTCTCGAACCAAACTTTGTTCCGTTTTAAGTAGACGAATTTACATGGCTAAAAAAACTAATGCAGCCCCTTTGCGTGGTTTAATCAATGACGGCGAGGACATCCCCGAAGCAAACCGACGCACCGCAGCGCAAAAATGTGCACAGTTGGAGCTTATGTTGGGCCAGATTGCAAACTATTGCCCGATTATGTCAAGAAACACTATTGTCAAAAATTCCACATCCATAGGCACAATATAGCAATCAATACGGATGTATTTTGGCTTTCAGTCTACAGGAGGACATTTTCTGGATTTCAGTAATATCTGACTCGAGGCAAGCGAAAGGCCAGAGGACCTGTACCAAAGATTAGTTAGTTTCGTGGAGGATAATCTACTTCGTGTCGATGGGGGTTTGACACACCATGGTGATTCTCCAGAAGCAGACGAGGAATTGACACCCACACTAGAAAATTTCATTGTTGTCACGTGGCTAAGACTTATTCATAAGGAATGATTTATTTAAGGAATACCTTTTATGTCGGTAAATGACATTTCTGTCCGCCCTAATCGACATCAAATCATCATTCATGGTCATGATACCATCTACTATGGAGCGTCCGAACCGGAGAATGAGCGGAACACTAACCGCGTCCGTCGTGCACAGGCTTATATTCTTAGAGGTCCAGCCACTAGCACGGTTATATGGCCTGGTATTTACGGTGAGTTTGAACTCCCAGAAGATATCAATACCGATTCAGTTCTCGCTATCGAGCCAAACTTCGACACTCGCCGAGCGTGGCCTACACCTCATATCACGGAATCTGTTGCGGGCAAAATATGTATTTTAAACGACACTGCGGAGCCTCAGCGAGTTCATAATTATGAGCATCTCTGTCGCGTACGACTTACGATTTCCTATCTCGACAACAAAATTCAAGTTCCTATGCCGCCGGTTCTTGCTATTGATATTCGAATGACATTTAAATATCCCGGTTGCTATTGATACTTATATAACATTTGATCATCCCCTTTGCCATTGATAATGGTATGACATTTGACAATCTCCATTGCTATTAATATTCCAGGTGCCAGGTGCGTGGCAATAGTACCTCGCAAATAATACTAAATTTAAACAAACCAAGAAGGCAATAACAATTTAATTAAAAGACAAAAAATAGGTTTTACACACAATGATATATAAACAAATCATACAACTACCAGCTTCTTCAGACGAGCATTGATGTGCATTGATAAAATGACATATATTGACACGTTAAAGGTAAAAAAAAGCATTCAATTAAGTTTTTTTTTATGTATTTATCAAGGTTTTTAAAACCCCTTGATTTTATTTTCGTAATAATTATTGATGAATGTCAATCTAGTAAACGCAGTGTTTGCACTGACATTTACGATTAACAGAGATATAAGTATATAGTATTTAAATAATCTAAACCTTTTATTCGGTATACACGTACATATATAAAACACCATCTGACAGGTAATTTTTCCCAGATAATCTTACAATGAATGCCAAAACTAATAACTTACCTGTCTGTTTCAAGTGGCTTAATGCAAATAATGGGAATAGAATTACGTAAATTATGTAATATATAACTCAAAAGGAAGCATAATAGCTTGAATTTTTTAGATTTTAGAAATATCTTTATACGAAACAATAATTTATAGTGTAATAAGTGTTTATCGTGTATACTAAAAACTTCAAAGGACAAATTCATAATGAAATTATACTACAGTAACATAGCTACTATCATAATACACAGATTTATGTAAGAAGAAAACTAGTACAACAAAAGACGTCAAAACGGGGATAACAAGTGTTACAAACACATTGCAAAATATCAACTAGCTTGGGTTCATAAAGTAAAATTACCAAAAATAAAGCTATAAGACATCTACAAATATAATAATTTTTTGTTAAATGCTGAGAAGGAGATTATTGAAAAAAAAAAAAAAAAAAAAAAAAAAAAAAAAAAAAAAAAAAAAAAAAAAAAAAAAAGATTCAAGTGACCGGCAATATGAACATCTCCGATCAAACAAGATATGATAACATATTTTTCAATTATTAGCTATGGTTCTCGATTATAAGACATTTAAAAAACCTGGTATGTTATTATCTGTTAAAAGTGCAGATCAAATTAGACATGCAGATCAAATTAGACATAATTCATGAAATCGCATTAGTATCTAGCCATAATAAACATAAGGACAATTTGAAATCGAACTGAAAAACGTTATCCAGTGATTGCAATTATTGTAAATAATTTTTTTTGGGATGAAAAATAAGGAATCTCCGTATCTGTGAAACGGCAGTCAATCAACGTAAGTCTTTTAAGAAAAATTGAACAAAAGATAGATGAGCTCTTCTCTAATGTTATAATGATTAAGAAAAAAAAACTTTGTTTGCTAAATGTTTCAAATCTGAAATCTTTCTATAGTAAACAGTTTTTAAAACATTAGTTAACCTTTTAAATTTTTAATGAGTCAGAAATTTATGTTGCAATGCAATTTTACAAACATGTAATTAAAATTATGTGTTCGTTTTTTGAGCTGATATAGACGGGTATCATAACAATGTTTGTTGGACTTGAAGTTAAGCTTAAATGTAAATCAAATAATTAAATATGTACGACTAGATTGGAATCGTTTATCTAATCGGAGACTACCGTTTAAGTGCATTCCTTAATTATTGAATAGACACACCATAGCTTGTCAACGTATGCAAATGACTTGAAACTCAAGTAAGAAATATTTTCTCCTCCAGTTTCACTGTAAAAAGAATAATACAGTCTGTATCTGAAAATTCGAACAATAGACAGTAGCTAAATATATCTGAAAATAGCTTAAGCTAAAGAGAATATATATATATATATATATATATATATATATATATATATATATATATATATACAAAAGCAAAGGAATTGAGAAAATGAAACATGAGGTACACAGATTTTTGACCAGTGAATATAAAGCCTCTGATATTCCACAGAACAATTGATATCCTAAAAACAAGTGTCTAGTGTAACAGTTATACTTCGTAGAGCCCTAAACATGACTTTTAAACAATATGTGGACCTTAAACACAATTACCCTTTATTTAAACAAACAAAAATTCACGACACGATGTGCTATCTTTAATTTTATATTTAGGGTTCTTTCATATTGTATTTTTTTTAACGAAGAATAAGAAAAGCAATAAAGGCAATACAGACACGGTACTGTATTACATTATAAAGTATCTATAAATAATAAAATATGACATTTTTATTTCAAAACCCTGTTATTAAGGTGTTATGTTCTTTAGTTTGCAGTTACTCCAATCACCTACGCACTCCGAAAAATACATAAAATATGTTGCATAAAAAAAGAAGAGCCATATAACAAAAAATGACAATAGGTTTTACAGACAGAGACATGTTATAACAAAGTAACAAAGACACAAAATGAACTAGTGATAATGAAACTTTCGATTTGAAATAGGCACTAACAATAATGGCAAAATGATTGATGTGGTTCAGAATACAATTCACTGCAGTTTTAGGTACAAAAATAATCTAGAATTCAAAAATAAAAACTATTTTCTTTGATTGATTGTATGTTGGTTTTTAATTAGTTTGTTTGTTTTTGTTTTGTTTGTTTGATTTGTTTTTCTTTTCAAACTTTTTGAAATAATGCAATTAATGTCCCTTTCTATACAGATTTTCCATTGATAAAGTTATAATTCCATGTGCAATAGTGACATATGGCTAGCGTTCATACATTATTAAAAAAAGACACTTGTCTATTTGGTTTACATTGTATGCTATTGTTCCGCTACATCAAACACTTTTTAGAATTTTTTTCTCTTAATTATCCATAACGCGAAACGTAGTCCTCCCACGATCCACTCCAAAACACAGCTTACTGATTGGCAGTAACAGTTGAGAACAAAACCAGGATCTCCCTTCTGATGTAAAAAGTAGAGTGTAATGCAATGCAATAAAATTAAGAAGAAGTGCACTTTAAAAAATATACTATTAAACGTTTGTAAAAATCTCCTGATCATTTATTATCTTATTTATAAAGGATATTTCTGTTTGTACAATATTTGTTTAGGAATTTAAGAAGGATATAACAAAATCATATATTGAAAAATAAATCAAATCAAACATGACACCCGGAACTCCTTGACAATTTTTAACATACTGTAAAGTAGTTTTTGATATTTTTGAGACATCAGCATTTAAGATATTTGAAGCATCGGTAAATAAACAATAATTCATGTACCGATTGTAATAACCGGGAATCTGCTTTTGTTTCTTTTTTTATCTTCTTCTTCTTCTTCTTATTATTATTATTATTATTATTATTATTTATAAGATATATAAATGTATTTGTAAGTGCTATTTATACAACTTATTATTAGACCCAAGCCATGATACCTGGTATAACTGATACCTCTGCACCATTAAAACATGACTTTATGTAACGTAATATCTACAGAACCGATAGCTTTTTTTTCTTTAAAAAGGGTTTTTGTATGTAATAGTAAAAAAGGCAACTCATCGTCAGAGCTATTCTTATGATAAATACTTTAGGAAAATTAAAAAGGTACTACAGAGATCACACCTATTGAAATAATAAGATAATCAGTAGTTTTTCTACTTTTAAAAAGGTTTATGCATGTTTAGCTCTTTAAGTAAGGAACAAATTGTAACTCTTTAAAGCGTTTTTGAAGAAAAGTACTTCTTTATTTTAAGACATGGCCATACCTCATCTAATATAGAGGTAAATATTTAACAAATACCTTCTGAACCTTGATGCGCCACACGCGCATACCTCGGCAAATCTTTTTTCTTTTCACTGAAAGTATTTTTGTAAAGCAATTGGCAAAGAAGAACAAATAAAGAGCCATAACAATCTGCGTAAATTAAAGCTGCATTAAGTTTCCCTATGAAAAAATTATAAAAGCTCGAAAAATATAAAAATAGCAGTTATTTCCCAGCGAGGTGTAGCTTGTGGGATTCTATTTTAGTACATGGTTACGTCATAAAAAACCGGATAATTTAGACACAACTTATAAAACAGTGAAATACGATAAATTTAACACAGAATTTCATCAAATTTGTCATTTGTGACTTTATAAGGGATACATAACACAAGTGCGAATACATTTGGATATTAATGAGGGACAATTAATGCGATTTGTCAGGTTTCCCCTTTGATTCATGCGAGTCTCTGTACATCAATGCGCATGCTCCAAGCTTATAATAATCATCGTTAAACAAGTGACCAACCGTTAGAGTAACTCTTTTATTTACAGCTAATAGGAATGGGATTTTAGAAATTGAATCTAACGAATCGTGATTCGAAGCCATCGAAAGAACACCCCCGTAATTGAAAAACGTAATGCAGCCTTCAATAATACAAACCAAAAACACTTTGCGTAGTGACAAATTGAATGTGTGTGTGTGTGTGTGTGTGTGTGTGTGTGTGTGTGTGTGAATAAATAAATAAATAAATTTTTTCCACCTTTGTTGCGAATATAAACAAAGAAATGTTTAAGCGGGGTAAATTAAATTATTATGAATAATAACTTAATCAAAATCATGACACAATCCCTACAGCCTCACCATTCCTCTTTTCGCGGTCTGTTGTTCAATCAATGATAATAAACTTAAACCCAACTGTAAAGATGATGAAATAGATTCTCCAGTTGATACTTTAAGCAATAAAAATTAACATTTTAAACTAATTGCATCTTTTTGAATGATAAAAATAACGTAAAACTAACAAAATTAATGAATTTATTACACTTTTCAAATTTTAAAACCGGAAGATAAATCCCAATGTGTACAAGTGACACAACAAGGTTGAAAAATGCGATTTATTAGCCTTGGATATTTTATGATACAGTTTAGAAAAAAAAACCACCCGAGTAGCTAGCATATATTTTAGGAGTTCTATACCGTTGTCTTTTTCTGGTCTGTTTCTTCGTCTTTAATTAATATCTTGTTTCTTTTTGCATTTACTATTCACGTACTTGCCAACAGTAAATGCAAAAAAAAAAAAAAAAAAAAAAAAAAAAAAAAAAAAAAAAAAAAAAAAAAAAAAAAAAAAGGTTAAAATATTCTGTTTAATTTAAATGCTGAATTAGCAGTATAGAAATATTTACGATAAGAAAAAAAACTTAGAAATTTATTGAATATTTTTCATTAAGCGTTTGTGACTTAAAAAGAACAATATCGTTTATAGAAGTATTGCATTTACTCGACATAGAGACTGTTTGGGGTGCATTACGATATCACTTGTAATCATAAATAAAGTGTATATACGTTACCATCCTTTATTGTGCAAATAGGTCTTTTAAAAACAAACATAAAAAAAAACAATTGAAAATATTTCAAATATTTATATTGAGACTGAATTATATAAACGGATTTTTTAATAATATTTAAGGTTATCTACAAATTAAGTCTGATAAGCTTCTTGAGAAGAAATCATATCTACTTAGCAACAAACGGCGAATTTGTTATGTGCTACTTATGCTGTTATTATTATTATTTTTTTTTTCAAAAATTATATAACACTTGACAAATAAATGTTATTAAGTTTTTCGGGCTTATTATTAAAAACTCCCATTCCTTGGCATAAAAAGACGACAAATATTGATAAATAAAAATGATAAATTTATATCCGAAGAAAACAAAATTAACTTATTTTCATCTTTAAGTGTGTATATTTATGACACTTGTAAAATTGATATGATAGACTACCTTCCAATAACACTATAAACAATCCACTAGATAATAGCTAATGCACCTTAAAAACAAGGTTTGTAATGACTAGTTTCAATATGTTTATCTTTTGTGTCTTGTTTAGCAATTGTATCATTAACTTGTATTGTTTAATGATATTGATTGTACCTATTTGTATTTGCCTAGCCATGTTTTTGATTTAAAAATTCTCTCTGCAACATTAAATACAGTCCACATAAATGATTTGATGTTTCCTTTTTTTAATTTTTAATTTTTTCCCCGACTTTTTTACTGTTAAATATCAATTTAGTTTACACTGACATTTGTAATTTTGGTATGTTACATATATTAAATGTATTAAATTGTTGAAACATTTGTCTGTTGAATAAATGTTTTCAATATATCACTACTTGCCTAAAGTATTATGTTTTTTAAAGAATATCATAAAAAGTAATATGGACTAAAATTAGTAGCATAGTAACAGTGTAAAACAAAAAAATATACATCTTTTATTTGAAAAGGAATCTGCATTCAGTTGTCTTTTCTCGTTCAAAGAGAGCTGATACAATATAAAAAATTTAGTAGAGCTTGCTTTCACAACGGAAACATTCTACAACGAAGCAAGGTGCTTTTAAAAATTATTGGCTCAGGGATATTGCAAGCCTTTGCTTATCAATATCCTCAGAAAGTTTTAGAGCCGTCACTTAGATTTAATACATTTTATCAAAGGAGAAAATGTTTTAATCAACATTTAAAAAAATATGCTGATAATTTCTTCTTGTTTCAGAACATCATATAACTTCCTCTTATAAGATTAAATATAACTGTCATTTTTAAGATGAAAATTTCTATCTGACAAATCAATAAATTTATATATTTGCAAATTATGTATTAAACTTTTCAAAAAAAAAAAAAAAAAAAAAAAAAAAAAATTGCAAAATTGATAACATATTATCAGCAAAAGTTTTATAAATTCGAAAATTGCATTTCACTATTTTGGCTTGTAATTATTGTTAACTTATATAATGCTAAACGTTGAAATAGACTTGTAATATCAGACGTAATTTTAAAAATTTTAATTAAACTTATTACGATCCTCAGATTTTTAAAAATGTTACTTCAAATACGAGGCATTTAGGAATTATCATTATTTTAGGAACTGTTTTTGATGTAATTGTAGAAAATTACCAGTATGAGTTTCCTGTATGTTACAAAAAATTATGCCCACACCATTTACGAGATGTCATCGCCCTATTGTGTCTCAGGTACAAAATGATTTGCATACTGACTAAATTGTTATTATTACAAAATGAGATATAGACAGGTTCCTGAAGTTTTATTAAGCGTTCTGAAATTGATTTTGTTGATTATTTCCTAAAATAATCCGAAAAAACTTAATTCTTTTTTAAAAAAAAGTCTGAGGTCCTCATTGACAGTTTCAAGCCTTTAATACGGATGTGTTCGACAAATTTTCAAGATATGTATAAAAGTTTTTCGCTTAAAATCCTACTCAACTTCAAAGCTAAAGAACTTCTGGTCGCTTACTACTTGCATATACACAGGTAAAAATGGAAATTTCGTAGTGATCGTCTCGAATGAACATAATTTTTTTTTACATAATTAACTATAGTTTCTGTTCGTAAAACATTTATAGAAGTTTGAATTGATGGCCATTAAAAACGCTTATTCTAAACTTTTTACTAGATAATCAACTAAATAATTAATTTGTAAGATTATTAAAAGCCGAAATATACCTAAATAAAAAACCAAATGTGCACATATGGCACATCAGAATTCAGCAGGTATTTGTTACATATTTACATCCTTTTGAAAAAGTTTGAAATGGTGAAATCGTTTACCGTGATACCGTGCATTAAAAATGTTTATTGACTTGCAGTTAAACGCCTGGAGAGCGAGAGGGAGTCGGTTCAAACCCGGCTTGCTTATACACAGACTTTAAAATTGGAGACACTCCTCTTGCATGGCGCTCGGTATTAGAAGGACAGGGCATCAACATTTGTTATACAAAATAATCAAATATGAAAATAAAAAAGTTTCCTTTTAACTTTCAAAGATAAATACATGTAAATGTTGATAGTTAATTGTATGTTAAAATAATTTTTTTTTATGTTAAATAGCCAATAATAATGGACTACTGGTTGCTTAATAAATGTAAAAGCATGTGACTCACCGATATAAGGAAATCATGTCATTGACCAATATATAAATAGCATCTGTCTAACCTAGGGATATTGTTATAAGCAGGCTCAATATGTATTTGTTTTTATAGCTATTATAAGATAAACTTATTTTGCTTCTTTGTCTTGGATTCATTGACTGTTTTTAAGTTTTTATTTTTCATTTTCAAATATTCTTCTTCTTTTAAAAAAATTCCAATCAAATTTAAAAGCAATGTTTGCTTTCATGTTAATTATTTTTAGATGCAAATTTCGACAATCACATATATCTTTGGTCGCGGAAATATGTGTCGATATGAATCGTATTGTGTATATTACTTTTGTTGTTCGTTTTAATGTTTCATTATGTGTTGCATACTTACATACCATTTATACCATTTGACTTTTAACTCTGTTACTGTAAATGATACAAAAATTACCATGACTTCATTTAAAACAAAATCCGTTGAGATCTGTTGATCTAAAGTTATTTATGTATATAATTTTAGCACTAGATCAACACTTCATCTAAAAAAGAAAGAATAACTAAATGATTTATATAAGTTTGTGATAAAAATGACACCAGGACAAAAACTTAAAAAATTATAAGATAAAAAAAAATTAAAGACGCAATAGCACTGCTCTCAATATTCGCAACTTAATATAAGAATACTGTTATAATACAATTGAATAAATACTACAATAAGAACATATACTATTGTAGAACATACAAAAATACACAATACCTGGCACGATGTTGACATTAAAAATCAAATCGTTACTATATTGATAATACTACTGTGCGATCTAAACAAAATTGATCAATAATCCCATTGATGTTTACAAGACCAGATTAAATCCGTCTAATAAAAATGAAAAAAATAATCATACACACGGAGATATTGTCCTTTTGTCATCGGTTTTGTTGGGTCATTACTTGGTAACATTGCTGTTATCATATGATACTTTTA
The DNA here is from genome assembly GCA_029721355.1 of Tegillarca granosa. NCBI lineage: Eukaryota > Metazoa > Mollusca > Bivalvia > Arcoida > Arcidae > Tegillarca > Tegillarca granosa. Next base: position 22,114,298 of record CM056605.1, on the reverse strand, counting down.
TTTACTTTAGACTGCATTATTTTATAAAAATTCAAAAATAGCATCTGACACTATAAATTTGATTTTTGCCTATCCTTCCGATATTTGCTGCTGTTGAAGTATGTATGTGTCTATACTTTCCGATTTTATTTTTAACCTTCCTGATTTTATTTTCAACTTTCCTGATTTTATTTATAACTGTCCTGATTTGATCTTTAACTCTCCTGATTTTATTTTCGACTTTCCTGATTTTATTTTCAACTTTCCTGATTTTGGTTAAATTCTCTATAATACAAATCTTATCTAATTTTTTTCCATGGCTATTAGTAATACTACAGTTAAAATTAAAATAAATATTGATCTTGCAACACGTTCTAACTGTTATATGCTAAAATTATTTTCTTTTCTCAATCAAAGATAATTTCCCCGTGATGACTTTTGGTATAAGTACAACTTTGCAAAGGCTATAGGTTTTTGGGTCTTATTAAAAAAAAACCAAATTACAGAATCTTATCTTTCAGACCAAGAAGTTCAATATTTTCCTTTACAGTGACGTCAGTGCAAAACAAGGTTACCCAACACATTTTATTCCTGCTCATTCATTTGTAATTAAGTGTCTTTTTAAAGGGCATACCGATTAGCATTGCTGGTTATTGTTTATCGTGAATCTGCCATCTTAACCAAATGTTTGTTTATGTACCGTTTAATTCAAGCTGATATTTATTTCAAAACAAAACGTTTAAATATATAAAATATAAATATACAGGTCAATTTTTATATACATGTACATTATTTTAATTAATAGAGTAAAAATGATGGAAGAAAACATCAAGAAGTTTTCCTGAATGACGTTATAACGAACAATGTGGTGAATTTACACGGGACTCAAGTAAATATATAACACAAATACCTGTTAGATATTTATGCGCACATTTCGGAAAATCATTCCTCATCAGTGACACTAGGGGCTGAAAAGTATGATAGATCAAAAACATAAGCCAAACAGTTGCAAATTGATAAATCTAAAATTTCAAAATTATATGAATCCAAATCCAGTTAAGAAATTCTTTACATGAGAGAACAAACCTTAGTGTTAATTTTTTTTACAATTTAGACGGCTGAAAATTTGGCTAATGGTATATTTTCTGACAGCACAAAGTACTGCCTACTGAGTTATGGATACAATCGGGGAGTTTACCCCACCAGCAGCGGTACTGAATCATTGAGATCAATGACAATCAATTCTTACAATTACGTTACAAGCTTTAACTTTTAAATTGTCTTGAAAAATGAAAATGAAAACATCTTTGCAACAGAAAACCTTTTGTTGCTACGGTGTTTCTTCAGTTTTCCACAGTTGTAGCATACAGGGATAGTTTAATTTCTTCGTGAATAACATGTGTACTATTATGCAAAATAAAATATGCAGTAGTTTTTGTCGAGAGGACTGTAGGTTGGTTAAAAACAACATTCAAAAGCTAATTGAAGAAAACATTAGATTTTATTCCTTATTTAAGAATGGACTACACAGTATGGCTACAATTTCAATTTATGGATTTTAGTATCCGTTTTCCCTTAACAGATTTTTACGTCAAACTGAAAACAGTCTTTTTTCTAAGTTGTTTTGTGTGATTATTTCCTTACATACATTAATTAAACCTGATTTAACTTTCTGATTTTTTTTTTGATTTTCTTAAAACATTTAAATAGATAACTTTCAATCACGATCCGTGACATTGATTTTCTAAAATTTCATTCCTTTAAGCTGTAAATAAACGGAATCCTCTAACGTGTGGGCCACATTTTTAACGATAATTTATTATTAGCTTGGAGGATACCCCTTTTGTACGGAGACTCGAATGAATCAAAGCGGAAACCTGACATAAATTGCATTAATTGTTCGTCATTAATATCCGAATGTATTCGCAATGACGTTATTTATCCCTCACAAAGCCACAAATGAAGAATTTAATGGAATTATGTGTTTAATTTATCCTATTTCACTGTTTTGTAAGTTTTGTTTCCATGACTCGGTTTTTTATTATGACGTAACCATGTTCTGAAATTAAGGTTTACATCTCGCTGGGAAATTACTGCTTTTTCTTTATTTATTCGAGCTTTTATCGTTGAAATGCAACATTGTTCATTAAGAACATCATTAAATAAATCAGCCATTTTGATTTTTTCCTAGAAAAACTTATGCAGCATTGAACTTGAAACGTTTTGTTTATCTTTTTTACCTAACAACTTTTCGACCAATATAATCACTGATGAAGAATGAATTTACAAAATGTGCACATATGGCACATCAAATTAAACAGGTATTTTTGTTTAATTTTTTATTATCTTGTTATTGGGGATGAAGCTTTATATAAGTATAAATCTGATATTGTTTTAATTCTAAGGCCAGGCCCTTGGAATAATAAAATAATCAAACATGTTTGATTTGTGTAATTTGTTTTTGTTTAGGTTCTTTGCTTTAAGATATATTCTCATATTAACAAGAGGCCCAAATGTCCAAAAACTTGCAAAGAACTTAACTACAAAAACTTTACAAAATTCCTCAAGTTTGGAAATCCGACAATAATTAATCAGAAATATCTAGTAACATTTCATTTATAAATAGCTTATATGCATGATTTAAATAGTACAATGAATAATTTCCAAATAATGATTTTGATCTTTGAACATATGAACTTGAACCTTATATCAAAATGGTCGTAATATCGATACCTACATTATTCTAAGATACATGCTTGTACAAAATGTTAATGGTTTTCAAGATAATTTGCAATTTTGGTACACTTATGCAGCTATGACCTTGAACCATAAATCAAAATGATCATCATATCAATACTTACAATATTCTAAAATACATGCCTATACAAAAAATTAACAGTTATCAAGATAATTAACAATTTCAGTACACGTATGCAGCTATGACCTTCACCTTTCAACATATGACCTTGAACCATATATCAAAATGATCATCAAATCAATACTAACAATATTCTTTTATACATGCTTATACAAAAAGTTAACAGTTTATAAGATAATTCACAATTTTAGTACACGTATTCAGCTATGACCTTCACCTTTCAACATATGACCTTGAACCATATATCAAAATGATTGTCATATCAATACCTACAATATTCTAATATACATGTCTATACAAATAGCTTATAGTTTTCAAGCTTATGCACAGTTTTATTATTTATAAGCAAAAAATAACATTTCAGGGACAACAACTCCTACATGGATTATCATATAGTTACGACACTTGAAACGTTTTTAAATTTTGTCATGCGTAACATTTTAACAATGTATTGAATTCATATATCTCTTAATATTTGAAAGGAAATTGCCTAAAACTGCATAAATCACAAATTAGGTCATGACCTTGATTTGTGACCTTAACCCTTTTTTAAAGGTCATTTCAAGAAAAGTCAAAACTGGAAACCCCATCTCATTATCTGTTCAAAAGGATCAAGTTATAACAATTTGAGGCCTTTTTACGAAATTTTTAAAAATTAAACGCAAAAACGCGTTACCCATTTTTCGACCAAATTTCACGAAATGAACAAACTATTGGCTTAAGACCCTAGAGAAGCCAAATATCACATCAGATTTTTTTCTCCCATCATTGGTTTTAGAGAAGATTTTTTAAGATTTTTGGACTCCTAGGTCACCTTGACCTAGTTTTGGTAGCCATGGCAACGCCATGAAAAATCTGAATTGCACCGGCCCATGTATGCTTCTGACCAAGTATCATTGAAATCTGTCCAGCAGTTTTGGAGGAGAAGTCGAGAATAGGTGTTAACAGCGCGCACACACACACACGCACGCACGAACATACACACGCCGCGCCATGCCATAACCTCACATGACCATTCGGTCAGGTTAGCTAAAAATTAACCGATTTCTGCTAATTGTGTCAAATTAAAAAATCGATTTATCCTTTTTTTCAAAGAGAGGAAAAATCTAACAAGTCAAGTTTTGACTTAATAATACCAAGCTTCAAAATTTTTGTTCGTTCATTTATATTTTAAAAATATTAATGCTGTTTTGCAAAAACGTAAAAAAGTTCTGTGAATCAATTTTTTCTTAAAATATCATTAACTTATGTAAGCATTCCAAACAAACATGGTAAAACAAATATCAAAAGCTGTTTGATGGTATTTTATAAGAATAAAAAACAAACGGAATGTTCATCAGAGAACACATTTTCCAATGCATGATCTTTAAGCATTTCCTTCTAATTCGTTGAAATATATTTAATTGAACATTTTTTCAATATGTAACCTTAAGATTTCCTTTATAAAACAGCATGCATCTTGTCTGGTATTTTCGCGTAATCGATCTGTAACGAATAACTGCACAACATATTTGTTGGATAGTGAAAAGGAGTCTAAAATATCGACTAATAATAGAGAATAGTATTTTTAACCATCTAGCTTTGGTCGACCCTAAGTAGAATATAGTTTTAGATAGACTGTAAGTTTCCCGCACGGGAATTTGAAGGCGTTGATTTATAAGATTCCTTTCAATATTTCGCGCTATGAATGAAAAAAAATCGTTAATCGTAAACCATTATTTTGCCTAAACCCACCCACCTACCTGCACCGACATAAATGTTTGCTTAATTGTTCTATCTATCTTAAAAAATACCAATCACCTTATGTTGGCTTCCCAAAATTACAAAAATAAAAACATCAAATATCAAAAGGTGTTGTTTCTATTTTAAATCATTAAGTAAATATTCATTTGTTACATAATCCTATTTTCCATGCACCATCAGTAATCAATGCTTTTTATTTGCCTTTAAACAAGTTTTTTTTCAAGAATATGAAATCAGATTAAAAATCATTGACACACGATTATGATTTATCCTTTAAATTAAATTCTTCTTGATTAGCTTTTTATAAAGTATGTTACAAGGATGACATTTTCGTTGAATCAATACCCACAGAACAGAAAAAAACAGCTTCCTACATCTCGATTTAGTCCATTAGATTCTCTTCCGACCATTTTAGTGACCTTTAATTTTTACTTTTAAGTCCAAACAAATATATTTTTTTGTTTTTTGTACAATCGATATGGTAAATCTGAAATAAAACTGTATAAAGTTTAAGATTCTGCGTGCCGGTGTGCCCGGAATAACAGGTAAAGAGCCTATATATCGACGCAAGCAAGTTAGTGAAAAGACTACAAAACTGAATAAAAATGCGAAGTACCAAATATACTCGTCCATACAAAAAGTTTCACAATCCCGTATTCCAGTTTTCCCCAAATTTTCCTACACTAATACGAAGGCTTTTTTCATTATCAATGGATACAAATGACTTGGGATACTTGTTAAAATTATCTCTTCAAGTGTCTCTTTTAATACTGATTTTAGAAATATTATTATAAAAGTTAATTATAATTTGTGAAATCATATATTTAGTTGTCTGTTTTGGTCTATCAAAATGGCAGATCGGTTTTCCTCGGCAAATAGTTTTTTGCCAAACAACATTGGTCAAAATTTCACAAGAAGCTACGAGAGAGAGAGAGAGAGAGAGAGAGAGAGAGAGAGAGGAGAGAGGAGAGAGGAGAGAGAGAGAGAGAGAGAGAGAGAGAGAGAGAGAGAGAAAAACCAGGCCATTCTATAGTCAAAAGAACATATCAAGAAATCAAATATTAGTTAACATTTATCAAAATTGGCGTTATTCTCAGAAGTAATACCGCATAAAACGCATCAAAATAACTATACATTATGTCGAAATTGAAAAGAATCTTACTCCATGGTCCAGAAAATTTGAAAAGAATATCTTTGGGACCTAAACGAACAAGTGGTTTCAGGTTGATTCTTATAGAAAATTGTCTTTGAGGGGACCCGAACACAGAAAAAAATTGATTGACGGCATTTCAAAGAGCGCCACTAACATTTTAAATTTTTTTGTTTATCTGTAAACTTTGCCATGTTCTTTTTGTCAAACTGAAATACATGTATCCAACATGATAGATATTGTATGTCATTCTGATCATTGGTTTCTCGATCTCTGTTTCAGTTCTGTTTGGTTTTAAAGCAATTAAGCGCCGATAAGACTGCAATCATCAATGATGACGTAAAAATCATACAGAATCTACAAAACCTGGACGCTGCATAAGGTTCCTTATTATTTTTTTAAAAAAGCGGTAACGGGCTTCTACCAAAATAGTTATTTTTAATGACATGTTCATCCTGAAAAATCACACGCAGACTATTTAAATCGAGTGAAATGTATTACTGACGTACACTTCAAGTTCCTTCTCGATCTTACTGCATGTATTGAGCAAATTTTCTTTATACAGAAGAATTTAAAGAAAAATTAAAACCGTATAATCTTGCTTGCTTCATACTAGGTTGAACGTTATTTCGTTTAAAGCACATCAGCTAACCCCCTTTGTGACTGTCGAAGGGCTATATAAGCGGCACTTGGATATACATGAGAAAACAATACAGTGTTTCAGTCTAAACAACCGGCTAGGTCCTCTAGAGAGACCACTAAACCAGTTAATATTTTTCAAACTTTATGTTTATTTATTGTAAAGTAACGTTCTATATCACAAATAGTTCATTCGTATCTGCCATTCCTCGTATTTCACTAGGGAATTCCTACTCATAAACTTTGATAAACAAGTTTTCAATAGTCTTGGACTATTTTAAAATATTTTTTAAAAAGAAAATAGTTCATTGCTTTAAGGCCCTCACGTTTTCACAAACCGTTCAAGCGAAAAATATTAATTATGTTCAAGTATTACAGCTACAAAATTAGAATATACAGTGGAAAAATGAGCTTGGCAACAGTAATCTCAACCATGGACACGACACAATACCAGTTAATGATTATTTTAAAATATTTAAAAAATAGAAAATATATCACCGCCTTACGGTCCTCCTGTCTTCATGAATTGTCTGTGCTATAAATGGTATGTAAAAACGAATATTATTAATTATTTTTACAGCTCGCAAATCATAAATAAATCACAGAACAGTATAACATGTGTTCGCCAACAGCACGCATTACCATAGAAAACGATACAACACAGCTTATTGAAGAAGCTAAAATAAAAAATTTTGAGACCAATGTATTCCATATGGCCATAATGTTTAATATTTCTCCAATGTCACAAGTTTATAATGAGCCTTCTTTTTATCTGTCCATATTGTTAAATGTATTTATTGATAATCATCAAATAGTTTTTTAAAATTGTCTATTCTGACTGAGTTTGATTGATATTTAACCTTTTTGTTCGTATAACGGGGATACAAATTCATTCCTTTAAAATCGTTGTTAAAAGTAATATACAAGTTATTTTTATTCAATGTTTCTCTCCCTTTGTTTATAACTGTAAGTAACACATTTTGTGCGTTACTTTTAAATTTCTTTCCTTTTATATATTATTATATCACATAGATCTGTTCAGAAATGATTGTGACTAAAGCCACAGCGAGTCAAAAAATTATCATCGCTGCTATCTACGGGAGACCATTTTCACGTCAATACAAAACAGAAACGCAAATATTTTATTGCATGTAAACTTCAATCTGTATATAGGAGATAAGTGAAAAAGAACCAACTGGATGCAATTCTTCTTCTTAGTGATTGATAAGTGTCTTTTGTCTTTCGTGTGCTTTTGTTCCTTTGTTCCTTTTTCTAGATGGTTGTATTGGTAATTTCATATGAATCATATTTAGGTTACTGACAATTTCTTGATGAATATTAATACCTTTTTGGTCTTAAAATTTATAAAATTTATAAAAAATTAAAAACATTCCCAAAAAAAAGTTTAAGAATCTTATGTGGGTTGTTAATCCTTTTACTTTATTATGACTGAACGAAACTTTGTTAAAACATTGACAACCATCGTTATAGTATGCTAAATAACTGCTAAACGTGTCCTTTTCTTGTCTTCTCTGGCTTACTATTGATTGCTTTTGCGTTTGCTGAGGTTATATGTTTAATTCTAATCTCACTTTTATTTTTTATTTATTTCATTACAATGAAGATATCTATAACATATCCATTTAATGCTTTAACATTTTTATTAAAACGCACATTTACAATTCTATAAAAGATAAATAAGATAAAGGTTATAGAAAACGCGCATAAAAACAAAATGTGACATTTAACGTACAATGTAAAACAGTGTTAAATGTTGTTGACATGTTCTGGAAAAAGGTACAATTTGCTTACGGAATGCGTTTTGTATTACTATTTCGTTGTCCCTTTTTACTTGTGCAGGCTTTAATTACAATTGATGGCCTTCGTGTGATTTTCTTTACAGGGGTAATAAATGATCTTAGAAAATGTCATTTATTTTGCTTGCTATCACAAACATCCATTTGTTATTTCGCATGTTTCTGCAATAAATATACCGAAATATATATATATATATATATATATATATATATATATATATATATATATATATATATATATATATATATATATAATATATATCAGAATAGTTGTGTAATAGAAACATATAATTGTATGACTTGCGATTGGCAATTAACAAATAAAAAAGAAAATTTGCAATTTGTAACAATCAACACAACAAAGAACACAAAACCATACAAGTAATTGATAGAAAAACAAAGCCAAACCAGGCGACATAAAAGGCGGATATAATCTGGCTATATTATATATTTGCTATATTATGATAGGGTTATTGAACTGATAAAGTGAAATGTCAGTTTAATGACCCTAATATAGCAAAATATATTTCATTTGCTTCCCACTTGTAGTTCATCTTAAAATTACATTTTTGTCTAAAGCATACAAATATTGCACAAGTTCTTTTATATTGATATAAGAACTTGTGCAGTATCATTTTTGAAACATGATTCGGTATGAAGACTATAAAACGGTTTTGTAAGCGGCCTTGTAACTATCCTGCTCAGTAATGAGGTAAAGGGACTCTGGCAGGCTGTTGTTGGTTATTATATGTCATGTCCCATGCGATTGAAATTTTTTAATCAAAAATAAGAATATTTTGGTAAATAAAAATGATAAAAATATTTGACAAAAATTATTTATAAATATGTATTGAATTTATTAGATCATAACTGCTTATAATGAAATTGCCATAATATCGGATAACATAATTATTCATAATCATGTTTGTCTTCCCTTTGTTACAGGCGCCCAAATCGATTAGGGATCGCAGTGCCCCAGGGTCCAGTCCCACTAGGGCAGATTATAGAAAAGTTTTTCATGTCACCTTCCGAATTTGGGTGTTTTTGGGTTCTCTCCTCGAACTCAGACCTGACCGCCTCGTTATAAGTGAAAAAAAATAAAATAAAATAAAAATAATAAAAACAAACCCCAGCATTTATCCACACCGCTTCTGTGCAAAATTTTTCGCAGATGGAACATATTTTAACCATCACAGAAAACAATTTCTATTTCAATGCTATAAATACACGTCAAATTCAGTAAAACACAAAATAAATTAGTTTGGCTTTATCACTTATATTTAATGCATTAAATGGCGCCGTCATATTGGTTGTGGGAGTACACGGTTGACTTAACTTAATATTGATTGATTAATGAGGTTGACATTTAATTCTCAAACATAACTAGTGATAAAACGTAACTACATCATATGTGTGTTGATTTTTATTTGTCTGGTAAGCTATCGACCACCCTGTTAAATAAACAGAAGCATTCATTTTTAGATTATAATTTAATTCGATATTCATTAATCTCATAAAGATTCAAATATTTTTACCTTTAATATTTAAATATTTTGAGATTTTCAGTGTGAAGTGGGCTTTAAAAATTAATCACTCAAGTATTTACGTATGGGATTATCATTTTTTTTGCATAAAACTCTCATCTATTAACGTAACCACTTCGATCCATTTATATCAAAGGCATAGATTTTCGATTTATCAACCACCCACTCTTGTAGCGTATACACGTATCTGCAAAATCCGGTCAGCCACCAGACAGTGGCATAGCTTTTTTTTGGACTTGTTTAAAACAAGCCGTACGTTTTTCTTATGAATTGGCTAAGTGTTTGATTGATTTCCGATAATAAAAAAAGTTGTGTCAGTAAAATACCAAGAATAAGTATAAGTCTTTCCTTATTACCTTGACCTTGGACCAATATGGTTTATGACACATCACTTTATGCTGTTGTACCAAATTTCGTCAAAACCATTTAGAATTTAAGGATATTATAAAGTAACCAGGGGTGAAGCAGAGAGACAGTTAAACCTAACAATAATACAACACGAAAAATTAACTCCATTCAACACGAAATATGAACTCCGTACAATACAAATTATTAACTCCGTACAGCACCAAATATGAACTCCATACAACACAAATATGAACTCCATACAACACCAAATATGAACTCCGCACAACACCAAATATGAACTCCGTACAAAACCAAATATGAACTCCGTAAAACACCAATTATAAACTCCGGACAACACCAAATATGAACTCCGTACAACACCAAATATTAACTCCGTAAAACACCAATTATAAACTCCGTACAACACCAAATATGAACTCCATACAACACCAAATATGAACTCCATTCAACACCAAATATGAACTCCATACAACACCAAATATGAACTCCGTACAGCACCAAATATGAACTTCATACAAAACCAAATATGAACTCCATAAAACACCAAGTATGAACTCCATACAACACCAAATATGAATTCCATACAACACCAAATATGAACTCCATACAAAACCAAATATGAAATCCATACAACACCAAATATAAACTCCGTACAACACCAAATATGAACTCCGTACAACACCAAATATGAACTCCATTCAAAACCAAATATGAAATCCATACAACACCAAATATAAACTCCGTACAACACCAAATATGAACTCCGTACAACACCAAATATGAACTCCATACAACACCAAATATAAACTCCGTACAAAACCAAATATTAACTCATACCATAATTTATTATAAACTTCTGCAGTCCGTGTTTAGGGGAAATGACTAAATGTTTCAGCTTTGTTCGAATTGTTGATTACTCAAACGACAAATACAAGTGTGCAGAATACATAAACAGATTTTATTGTTCATTGAATGAATAAATAAAACAGTCTGGAGTAAGACAATGATAAGGTATATATAATATAATATGTTCATATAATAAGGCAGCAAATCAAACTCTCAATGAATTCACGATTTAAATAAAAGTACTCGGTTTAATTTTGTTATCGTTAAAGAAGAAGCAGTGTATTGTTCTTAATCCTCACAATTGACATTGTGTTTCAATCACTTAGCTCCCTTTTGTTATCGTTTGAATAAAAGCAGTGTATTGTTCTCAATCCACACAATTGACAATGTGTTTCTATCACTTAGCTCCCTTTTGTAATCGATAAAAATTAGGCAGTGTATTGTTCTTAATCCACACAATAAACATTGTGTTTCTATCACATAGCTCCCTTTTGTTATCGTTAAAATAGAAGCAGTGTATTGTTTTCAATCCACACAATTGATATTGTGTTTCTATCACTAAGCTCCTTTTTGTAATCGTTGAATTATAAGCAATGTATTGTTCTCATTCCACACAATTAACATTGAGTTTCTATCACTTAGCTCCCTTTTGTTATCGTTAAAAAAGACGCTGTGTATTGTTCTTAATCGACACAATTAACATTGTGTTTCTATCACTTAGTTCTCTTTTGTAATCGTTAAAGACATAGTGTATTGTTCTTAATCCACATAATTGACACTTTGTTTCTATCGCTTAGCTCCTTTTTGTTATCGTTAAAATAGAAGCAGTGTATTGTTCTTAATTCACACAATTAACATTGTGTTCCTATCACTTAGCTCCCTTTTGTAATCGTAAAAATAGAAACAGTGTATTGTTTTCAATCCATCCAAATAATATTGTGTTTTTACCACTTAGCCCCCTTTTGTTATCGTTAAAATAGAAGCAGTGTATTGTTTTCAATCCACCCAAATAATATTGTGTTTTTACCACTTAGCCCCCTTTTGTTATCATTAAAATAGAAGCAGTGTATTGTTCTTAATTCACACAATTAACATTGTGTTCCTATCACTTAGCTCCCTTTTGTTATCGTTAAAATAGAAGCAGTGTATTGTTTTCAATCCACACAATTGATATTGTGTTTCTATCACTAAGCTCTTATTTGTAATCGTTGAATTTTTAAGCAATGTATTGTTCTCAATCCACACAATTAACATTGAGTTTCTATCACTTAGCTCCCTTTTGTTATCGTTAAAAAAGACGCTGTGTATTGTTCTTAATCGACACAATTAACATTGTGTTTCTATCACTTAGTTCTCTTTTGTAATCGTTAAAGACATAGTGTATTGTTCTTAATCCACATAATTGACACTTCGTTTTTATCGCTTAGCTCCTTTTTGTTATCGTTAAAATAGAAGCAGTGTATTGTTCTTAATTCACACAATTAACATTGTGTTCCTATCACTTAGCCCCCTTTTGTTATCGTAAAAATAGAAGCAGTGTATTGTTCTTAATCCACAAAATTGACATTGTGTTTCTATCACATAGCTCCCTTTTGTTATCGTTAAAATAGAAGCAGTGTATTGTTCTTAATCCACACAATTAACATCGTGTTTCTATCGTTTAGCTCCCTTTTATTATCGTTAAAGAAGAAACAGTGTGTTGTTCTTAATCCACACAATTAACATTGTGTTTCTATCACTTAGCTTAGCTCCCTTTTGTTATCGTTAAAATAGAAGCAGAGTATTTTTCTTAATACACACAATTAACACTGTGTTTCTATCACTTAGCTTCCTTTTGTTATCGTTAAAGAAGAAGTAAGTGTATTGCTCTTAATCCACACAATTAACATTGTGTTTCTATCGCTTAGTTCCCTTTTGTTATCATTAAAATAGAAGCAGTGTTTTGTTCTTAATCCACACAATTAAGATTGTGTTTCAATTACTTAGTTCCCTTTTGTTATCGTTAAAATAGAAGCAATGTATTGTTCTCAATCCACAAAATTAACATTGTGTTTTTATCACTCACCTACTTTTTGCTATCGTGAAAATAGAAGTAGTGTATTGTTCATAATTCATATTCGTGGCAATTTTAAGTTCATCGTCTTCATGAAATCTGATTGCTTTGGTAATTAAGATTTTGTCAGATGATGATAGCTTGTTTTTCATTTCTTTCTACATCAGTTACTTAAATGGAATCAAAACTCCCGAAATGAATATGAAGTTAGGCTATAACTGTGGTTTCTGAGGTATTAACATTGGGTCTCTATTGCGTTGTCTTAGTGACTTGCATGACCGCTTTAGTTGTACAGCGTCTGCTTCGAGGGTGGGAGGTCGGAGGTTTGAACTCCGAAGGGGTCATGCATAAGACTTTAAAGTTTGAGAAATTGCTTTCTCGCCTGGCGCTTGGCATTAAGAAAAGAGGGTATCAACTGGTTCACCTAGTGTTAGGATAACAGCCTGGAGTGGTAGTTTGCTTGTCAATGACATACTGAATTTGTAAGCTAACACTTTACTAGGGTGCGCGCTAGTACACAGCAGACCAGAATACATATTCAGACATCACACTCATACACGACATTTTTGTTAGATTAATCTATAGAGATTAATATCCTTGCTCTCGTCGCAAAATTAATACAAATTTCTGATACAACGTTAAAAACACAACAACAACAACAACAACAACAGCAGCAGCAGCAGCAGCAGCAGCGGCATCAGCGACTCAAATATTGATCCAACAAGACCCATACACGAACTTCGCTAAATCTTTTGTCAAGAGGATAATTCTTTGTACGCTTGAAGACTATCATCCCTTAAGTGTGGGAGCAAGGTAACAAAGTTTCAAAATTGAAGAACATTGAATAAAAAATGTGGCCTGTAGAATGTTAACAAGTGCTTTTATGATGATTTAACCAAGATTCAAACTTGACGAAGCTTTTAATAATTATTTTGGCATTATTACATGAACCATGCATGAATTTAACCTATTTTTTGTCAAGAGAATAAATCTGGACAATTTTGACGAATATTTGATTAATAGAAATCAGCGGGTTTTGGTGTTAACAAGAAATTTTTTCTGGAGATACACGGACAACAGTCAAACACGTTGCTAATGATAGGTATAATAAATAATCAGTAATCCAATTATTTTTGCATGATTATTTAGTTCATAACTTTGATTACAAAATATTATTTATAAGCATAAATGTGTTTATTATATGACTATGATTCTTTCTTTTCGTCTATTGGTCGTCATACTGTCACGTGTCATTACATATTTCGTGTATTGCTTGTCTAAATGCACGTGCGGTCAATAATATGAGGTCCAGACTGGTTCAGACCCCTTTTCAGCCTCAATGACGTCACAACAAAATTATCCAATTATTTTCTTTATTTACTTCGTTGAGTTGCTCAGTCATGATGGAGGAGACGGCATTTTGTGTATTGTTTGCATTGCATGGAATCTACTTAATTTCACTTGAAATAGGCAAATAGTTATTTGTCATATAATAAAACAATTATAGTCTTTGAATTCGGTCAATACATAGTTCTATGGACTTGATATAACCAATATTCACCTCGGCCATACTTCTGAGTTCGTGGTCGGATATTATTGAGTGTTGATTATGGGCCAGTATGTCCCTTCAGAAGGTTCATACTTCTGAGTAGGTAGTCGGGTATTATTGAGTGTTGATGTTGGACCATTATGTCCCTTCAGAGGCTCCGTACTACAAATAATATGTTGTATTCCTTGGGTGTAAGAGTGTTTTTTTCATGCTGCATTTGTATAATCCTATTACTTCGTGTGATTTGTGACGGTACTTAATCTTTTTAATAACTTGTTCATTTCCTTCTTATTATGAACTCTATTACAAGATATGTTTTAGATTACTTTTTCATTTAAAGTGATAATATGATAATTGTTATTTAATATCAAAAATGAGATTGAGCTATAAGAAGAATTTATTTGTATATTTTCAAGGTTCTACTTTAATAAATTCGTTAAAGTATGAAAAAGTGTTAAAAAATTTTTGCTGGACGTTTAATGTATCATGAGAGAGAGAGAGAGAGAGAGAGAGAGAGAGAGAGAGAGAGAGAGAGAGAGAGAGAGAGAGAGGGGTGTTACAAGTTTCACCTTACACAACCGAACACAATCTGATGCTTTAGCTTAACTAATTTTGATTTTTGTTCAAAATCCCAAACTCAATTTTCATTTATCACAGAAGTAACCAATATTCTTGACACCATCATTACGTCAAAACTGGTGTAAACCACAAATAAAACAATGCAATTGTATCGTCGTTATAAAACCAGATTAATAATTAATATAATTTCTAGGTGGTGTCAAGTTTACCTTAGCGTACCTATTTTATAGCTAAACCTCTTCAAAACACCATAAATTTATTGAATATCATTTTTGCGGTAAATAAAAGTTTTACTTCATACAGTATAGAATTGTGCGGTATTTAGCAAGTATCTGCCTTACCAAAATATGTTTTTAAGAATAAATATTATTTAAACAATTAAAGCACCAAGAGTTGTTATCATTCAAGTTTTGAATATCTATTTATTTTTCGCTATATAATACTATCTACACATGTAGCTTTAACATCATACCATTAATTAATACCCAGGGGTATCTAATTTATCTTCCAATTCAAAACGCTTAACTTACACGTTATTTTTAACTATTTATTTTCAATGAGATAGTTATATTTAGATTTGCTTTCAGGAGGTATCGATTGTAGATCAAAGACATTTATTTATCACAAAGTCATAAATACAAAAGAGAAATATTTTAGGAATAGATTTTATTTTTCATCTACAAATTTTACTTCATAGGGAGTAGCCACCTACCAAGAGTCATTCATGGGGTAGAAATTAAAACAAACACATAACAAAACAAAACTGACCCAGTGACCAAATAGTGGTCTTTACATTTGATTAATCAGGGAAAATAACCTTATGTTGTTTGAAATTTAAATTATTTAGAAAACATCTATTGAAATAGACCGCGCTAGTAGAACATGGAAACTTTTAACAGTACATTGAAGAAGTCAGCATCATCAGATGAGCTACATGTTCTCTGATGGTTCATCGTATGTATATATTAACGTGTACTACGTTTTTGAGGAACTCCGGGCACACCCATCTCCTTAGAGAATTACAACGTCTGAATAATCTTGAAATCTAAAAGTCTTTCAAATATGGAATGACGGTACAAAATGCTGACCGACTTTGTGTAATTGAAAAACAAAAATATTGGTATCAATACTTTGATGTTTACATTCAAAATAGTGATGTGTAGTTGAGTAATGGTGTTTTAAGTCGCAGTCAAGATTCTTTCAATAATGTCGACGCATTTATATCTGAAGAGGGAAAGAGAAAAACGGCGTGCCCAGAGAAAATCACCGATCTTCGGGAAGAAAATCAAACTTTCTCACACTAGGATCTGCCTGAGTGGGGTTCAAATCTATGCGGTGGGAAGCACTGTGATCCGTCGCTAGGACTGATTTTTTAAGCGTAAATTTTTATGACTTTCATAAAGCTTTTTTTTTTTCAGACAGTTCTTGATTACTCTGGCTGTTGTAAAGCGTTTATATAAAATTTTCTGGTTACTATAGCTATTGTAATGCGTTCATTTTTTGAAAGTTCCTGGAAACTATGGCTGTTTTGAAGCGTTTATTTCAGAGAGTACCTGGTTACTATGGTATTCGTAAAATGTTTAAACTGAGAGTTCCTGGTGTCTACGGCTATTGTAAAGCGTTTCTTTCATAGAGTTTCTTGTTACTATGCATTTGTAAAGCGTTTATTTCAAAAAGCTTCTATGGCCTTTTCAAAGCTTTTATTGATGAGCGTCCCTGGTTGGTATGGCTATTTAATGTGAAGCGTTTCCGGTTGCTACATTTATTATTTTGTTGGTGTTCCTGGTTACTATGACTATAGTACACCGTTTGTGTCGAAGATTTTCTGATTACTAAGCCATTGTAAGGCTTTTTTCCACAAACTTCATAGTAACTTTGGCTAATATAAAGTTTTTTTTTTAAATTTTGTTTTTGATTTTTTTTAAATACAGGTTACAATGGCTATTGTAAAGCATTTATTTCAGTGTTTCTGGTTACAATGGGTATTGTAAAGCATTTATTTCAGACAGTTCCTGGTTACAATGACTATTTTAAGCATTTATTTCAGATGGCTCTTGGTAACTATGGCTATTGTAAAGCATTTATTTCAGAGTGTTCCTGGTTACAATGGCTATTGTAAAGCGTTTATTTCAGAGTGTTCCTGGTTATAATGGCTATTGTATAATGTTTATTTCAGAGTGTTCCTGGTTACAATGGCTATTGTAAAGCATTTATTTCAGAGTGTTCCTGGTTACAATGGATATTGTAAAGCGTTTTTTTCAGAGTGTTCCTTGTTACAATTGGTATTGTAAAGCGTTTGTTTCAGAGTGTTCCTGGTTACAATGGCTATTGTAAAGCATTTATTTCAGAGTGTTCCTGGTTACAATGGCTATTGTAAAGCATTTATTTCAGAGTGTTCCTGGTTACAATGGCTATTGTAAAGCGTTTGTTTCAGAGTGTTCCTGGTTACAATGGCTATTGTAAAGCGTTTATTTCAGAGTGTTCCTGGTTAATATGGCTTTTGTAAAGCATTTATTTCAGATTGTTCCTGGTCACAATGGCTGTTGTAAAGCGTTTATTTCAAAGTTATTAGTCGCTATGGCTATTTGATTGTCAAACGTTTAATGCGCAATTATTTCATTACTGCGTGGTGTTTCTGATTGCTTAGGCGTTTGTAAAATAATCTTTTAGCTACAAATTTATATATACCACTTTACGCTAAATTAATTTTATATGCTAACACAAGAAATATAAGGAAAAATTGATTATTTTGAATAATTGACGTAGGTAACCCTTTCTTTAATCGAAATGTGTGACCTCCTAAAAGCAATTCTTTTGTCTGTGACCTTACAGAAAATTAAAATTTTTACATACTTAAAGCTATTGTCCGATCGATATTTTTGCTCTATTTTAAACATCATTTTATTTTATGTTTTCCTCCCCCGCGAAATATTTTGTTAGAACAAAACCAACATGTTGTAACAATCAATAAATTAAATTGTAAATTAATGACACAAAAGGGATTTAAAATAAACACTTAAAAACGATCGTTTGATTAAAATTTCATTAAAATTCATTTTTTCAAAGTTTGAACAAGTTTTTAGGAAGCAACAAAAATTGACAAATTTGCTGAAAGCTAATAAAAAGTGGGAAAATTGCGTATCTAAGCCATTAATTAATCCATATTTCGGCGTTTTAGACATTGATTTAGACACACAAAAAGTCGTCTTTGCATAATTGTTTTAAACGATTATTTCGTGAGTAGAGGATACGTGACAGTTAGAAAACACATTCTTTGAAGGAAAGTGAAGTAGCGGATTTATACCCCTCATATATCAAAGCGGTTATTTTATAAAAATGTAGGAGAAACCTGAATACACAAACGGCAACGGCAACTGAAGCTTACGTTCCCTGCGAGAGTAACTAATTAAAAAGACCTTAACCTATTTCTAAAACACAAACACACAAACATTGGTGTTACTTAACCATCTTACCTTGTATGGCATGCTAGATTCATATGTTTTTTTCCTTTTAACAGGAATCACTATGACCGACATACAGTACCACTCATGACATGTTTATCTAGTCGAGTCACTTTGTTTGTGACAGAAAAATATGCAAATTTTCATGGAAAATTTGATTAACTTGGGTAAAGTTTAGTATTTTACACTAACATTAAACTAATCGTAAATGAAAATTACTAAACGCATCCGCGGTTACCAATAAATATTTCTGTAGAGAGTAAACAGTTTCTGCTATGGGAATTTAACATGTCGAAAATGGTGATGTTTACGCAGGACGTGGTGTTTTTGGTGATGCCTTACGTCGTATGCGCAAAAGAATCCACCAATAGTTTTGTTTTCAACATGTAAAAAGGTTCTCATAAATGAATCTAGCTTTAGCCAAAATAAAATTAAATAATAAATTTAAAACTCTCACCTTTAAATACTTATTTTGAAAGACAAATCATTCACCTATTGATTGAGGTTAGTATTTTTGCTACGTTTCTACTAATATTTTACAGTCTGAAGTTAACTGAGGTCAGAAAATCCCGGCTGGGGGATATAAAAATTGTTCTGGCCCTGTTTTCACAATTATTTCTTAACTATGATTTCCCTTAACATAAATCTTTCAAATTTAAAATCCTAATTATTTGGTTAGTTGTTAGAATTTAAGGTGTCATTTTAAATATCACTTTTAGCTCATAACATCTATAATTAGTTTTACCACAAATGTTTATTTGTAATTTAAAAAGAGATCACCAAAATTTGCTTATTTCAGATTAAGGAAAATCTTAGTTAAGAAATGATTGTGAAACTGGGGCTTTAACCCACACACAGCAAATATTGTTTTATGATCAGAGAAAATTCGTTCTACGTTATCGGTTGTCGGATAACGCGTGAAAGATAACTTATAAATGGCCTTCTGAAGGTCCTATAAGGAGGCTGTTTTTCTTTTTTAATTACATGTATATCTCCATTTGTTGCATTCTTACACGTTATTTTTCTCTTTTCATCTTGTTGTTTGTTTGTTTCTCTTGTAAGTTGTGATAAACGCGCTAGTCGAGATTATTTCACTTATATCGATGCGATCAGTTCAGGAATGGGTGAAGTAATTCGGAGTACCCGGAGAAAACTACTGACCTTCGACAAACAAACTGGAGGACTTTTTCATACTATAGGACCTGCAGGAGCGGTATTCGAACTTCTTTTTAAGGTGTTGTTTTGCGCTCCTAATTAAATTCGCTGTATATGTTTTCATTTATCAACGGATTTCTTCCATTTTTCAAAACGTTTTTCTTAAACGCCAGTGCCAATGAAAAGTTTTCATTGCAAATGAACCTTATTCAAAGTTTGATCTCATCACAGTAGAACATTTAATTTGTAATTTAAAAAGAGATCACCAAAATTTGCTTATTTCAGATTAAGGAAAATCTTAGTTAAGAAATGATTGTGAAACTGGGGCTTTAACCCACACACAGCAAATATTGTTTTATGATCAGAGAAAATTCGTTCTACGTTATCGGTTGTCGGATAACGCGTGAAAGATAACTTATAAATGGCCTTCTGAAGGTCCTATAAGGAGGCTGTTTTTCTTTTTTAATTAAAAAAAAAAAAAAAATAAAATAAATCGAGAAACTTTTGTCTTCAGTTATTTTTGGCGAGAACCGTTATTAAACGATTTTTACGTTGTGTTATGATGGTCAGTACAAATGCAAATAATTTATAATTTATGTCAAAAAAAAAAAAAAAAAAAAAAAAAAAAAAAAAAAAAAAAAAAAAAAAAAAGAAAAAGAAAAAAAAAAAAAAAAAGAAGATATTTGAGAAAGTTATTATTCGCATTTTGTATCTCTTGCGAAAAAAACCGGAATTTTCCGGATGATTTTAGGGATGATTTTTCAGTATTTTTAGAAAACAATAATAAATATTCTCTATAGATTCTTAAATCTTTAAATGCCCGCCAGAGGTCAGATCCTCGAGACTTATAGTTATGCAATGTCATATACATGTACCACTTTTTGAATGTATTATTTTTAATAAATATGAAAAAGTGACATGACACTTACATGTATATCTCCATTTGTTGCATTCTTACACGTTATTTTTCTCTTTTCATCTTGTTGTTTGTTTGTTTCTCTTGTAAGTTGTGATAAACGCGCTAGTCGAGATTATTTCACTTATATCGATGCGATCAGTTCAGGAATGGGTGAAGTAATTCGGAGTACCCGGAAAAAACTACCGACCTTCGACAAACAAACTGGAGGACTTTTTCATACTATAGGACCTGCAGGAGCGGTATTCGAACTTCTTTTTAAGGTGTTGTTTTGCGCTCCTAATTGGATTCGCTGTACATGTTTTCATTTATCAACGGATTTCTTCCATTTTTCAAAACGTTTTTCTTAAACGCCAGTGCCAATGAAATTGGCGTTATAGGGTATCAAAATGACACGCATTGTGTTCATTCACATTTCGCTTCGACATTTGTCATTTCACATTCATCATAAATAAAATTCCTGTGGAAATATGTGTATAATGTTCAGAGATGTTATCATATGGATACCTTACCATAAAAAAGTTTTATTTGGGAAAAAATTTATTCGTCCAATTCAGAATTGGAAATATTTTAATGTTAAAAATTAATATTTCACTAGTTAATACTTAATTTGGGACTTGCCTTATTTTTATAATTTTTGCATTTTGAAATATGTCACAAACGGATACCTTACGAGAAAAAAGTTTTCATTGCAAATGAACCTTATTCAAAGTTTGATCTCGTCACAGTAGAACATTTAATGTTGACATTTGGCATTTGACATTCTTGCTCTTTATTTTTCTTATTTCTTACGATTTCTAATAACCCCCATTCTTAATTATTTATACAAAAAAGAATATTTATTGAAACAGTTTTGTGTTTCATAGAAATTTGATGAATAAAATCTTCCAATAACCTTAATTTATTAAAAAAGAAATCTGTTCTTGTTAGAATCTTATATTATTATCATATAATAAAGATAAATATTTCCAATTAGTAATATTAAGATTTTATCATTATCATTTGATATAATTTTGAAAATTCTGTTGGTCTGTACCGAAATAAAATATTTCATTAATGAATTCGACATTCTGAGAATTACGAGCTTTAGTTTCATCATTATGAATCGTGATCCATTTTTTATTATGTCTGTTTTGGGCATTTAATAAATAGAGAGATTTTGACATATTAACTTCACTCTTTCTTTAATTCGTTTTACATGTGTATTTCGTTTAATTTGATAGTATATATGAAACATTTAAAAGCACGCTTAGTAGGAACACGAAGTTTAAAGCAATATTTAATCTATTTTTATCTCCTGTCGAAACATGTATCAAAGGACGAAATTGTTACATTCATAATTCTCATTGTGCTGCAAAGATTTTTTTAAATTTAAAATAATTGACAAGGACACGATTGATCAATAATGGAATGAAATGCAAATAACCAATTTTTGCATTTACATTTTTAAAACTTTTTTTAACACTTCTGATTTCCGTATTTGGCACGATAATAGAAACTACGTAAGAGCATTCAGTTATTGTATATTTGTTTTACAAAGCTAATATTTACCTTAGAAATCGATAACATTTAATTATGTTATACAATGTATATATCATTGATGTGTATTCCCCTACATAATGTACCATTTCAAGTGCTTATGTTATTATTAAATGACAAAATGTGTGGTGCTTAGATTAAAGCTGTGAACAAATAACAAATATCAACGTAATTTGTTTCCAGTGAAAAAAAAAAATGTTTCGAATAGCATGAAAAGAAATGTGTGGGTTCACTGGCAAACTAGGAAACTATCGAACATTTCCCAAGAGTTTTCTTAGTTTCACATACACGGGATGAAATCTAATTATTTTAAAGTCAAAGCTTATTTCCCAAATGCATACCTGCTGCACATACGCTGTCCGATGGAATGTTACATGACATGCAAGTTTGATTGGTACTGAATAAAGGTCACCTACTTATGTGCTAAATTTAATACTTTGAGTGGCTTTTGTCATTCAACCTAGACAGATGTATACTATATTGATTGATTTATTAATGTTGGTTTGTTTTATGTCTTTGTCCTACTTTCTATCGTGACGTCATTATTATTAGGTTATATAAGTAAATCGTACATAAGATGCAGTTCACCAAACATTATTTTTGCAACGTTTCGGTAAAAATTCAAAAGAAGTTTGAATTTTGATACTCGGCAATATTTACAATACGATATAAACATTTTTCAGCTATTCGTGACGTAGACCATTTTTATTTACCTCGAATATTAATCTTAACACTCGTTTGTGTAGAGCGTAAATGTCCAAGTGTTTCTAAACTACATTGCTGAAAAGTTCGTACTTGTGGAAACCCTTAGAATGCTAGTACACTCACCCGCAATGTCGCTGATTAATATAACACACAACTAGGTTCATTATACTGGTACCGATCAAACCTGTAAACTCTCTGATTTTTGGTCAACCGGGGTCGGTTCCACAACAGGTAGACACATTGACTTTTGAAGCTAACGTCTTAACCTTTTTGCCACCGCGGCAACGTCACGATCAAAGAAAAAACAATTAAATATTTACGTATGCTGGCCAGAGACCAATTTTATAAGTTTTGATAAGTTCCTTTCTGATGAATATAGTGAAACAAAAATAACTCTTTTTGTGACGCATTTAAATAAATTGGTTTGGATATTGTATCTAACTGTGTTGACATTGCTTAAAATAGAAAGTCATCAAACGCAGTTTCATCCTATAGACAAATAACTTCTACCCACCCGCTTACCTAAGTTTGAGGGTATTTGTATTGTCGATGTTTTGTTTGAACAATAACATGTTTGTATTTTACATCGCTAATTACAAATTAATGTAAACAATAAGCTTTTATGAAGGATTCAAATAGCAACTCTTCTTGTATAACTATTAATAGGCTAGTTATTAGCTATCAAAATAATATTGACAAATTAATGACATAAAACAAGTTGTAGCGAAAACGACTGTCATGTCGCTTAAATAATTTGACCTTCTTATCGATCTCATTTGCCATTTCATCATTAAGAAAATTAATTCGTTATAATGTATTAATGATCGATTTGTTTTTTAACAATGTTGGCAGAAACCCCCAACTAAATTATCATGAATGACCAAAGACAAATACAAGTACTCAGAGCCATGTGCCCCATAATTTGCTAATAAGTCACGATGACTGAATGATTTGTGCACTTGCTTTTGAATCCTACAGGACTAGGTGTTTTGATTTATAAGCACTACTAGACTTGAGTTTTATAATATAAATCATAGGCGACTGGACGTTGTGACTTAGTACACTGGACGTTGTGACTTAGTACACTGGACGTTGTGACTTAATATACTAGACGTTGTGACTTACTAGACTGGACGTTGTGACTTAGTAGACTAGACGTTGTGACTTAGTACACTGGACGTTGTGACTTAGTAGACTAGACGTTGTGACTTAGTTGACTGGACGTTGTGACTTAGTACACTGGACGTTGTGACTTAGTTGACTGGACGTTGTGACTTAGTTGACTGGACGTTGTGACTTAGTTGACTGGACGTTGTGACTTAGTTGACTGGACGTTGTGACTTAGTATACTAGACGTTGTGACTTACTAGACTGGACGTTGTGACTTAGTTGACTGGACGTTGTGACTTAGTACACTGGACGTTGTGACTTAGTACACTGGACGTTGTGACTTAGTACACTGGACGTTGTGACTTAGTAGACTGGACGTTGTGACTTAGTACACTGGACGTTGTGACTTAGTACACTGGACGTTGTGACTTAGTACACTGGACGTTGTGACTTAGTAGACTGGACGTTGTGACTTAGTACACTGGACGTTGTGACTTAGTACACTGGACGTTGTGACTTAGTAGACTGGACGTTGTGACTTAGTAGACTAGACGTTGTGACTTACTAGACTGGACGTTGTGACTTGGTAGACTAGACGTTGTGACTTAGTAGACTGGACGTTGTGACTTCGTAGACTGGACGTTGTGACTTATTAGCACTACTAGACTTGAGTTTTATACTATAAATCATTGACTGGACGTTGTGACTTAGTAGACTAGACGTTGGGACTTATTAGCACTACTAGACTTGAGTTTTATACTATAAATCATTGACTGGACGTTGTGACTTATTAGTACTACTAGACTTGAGTTAAATACTAAAATCATAGTCGACTGGACGTTGTGACTTATTAGTACTACTAGACTTGAGTTTAATACTATAAACCATGGTCGACTGGACGTTGTGACTTATTAGTACTACTAGACTTGAGTTTAATACTATAAACCATGGTCGACTGGACGTTGTGACTTATTAGTACTACTAGACTTGAGTTTAATACTATAAACCATGGTCGACTGGACGTTGTGACTTATTAGTACTACTAGACTTGAGTTTAATACTATAAACCATGGTCGACTGGACGTTGTGACTTATTAGTACTACTAGACTTGAGTTTAATACTATAAACCATAGTCGACTGGACGTTGTGACTTATTAGCACTACTAGACTTGAGTTTAATACTATAAACCATGGTCGACTGGACGTTGTGACTTATTAGCACTACTAGACTTGAGTCCTACTCTATAAATTATAGTCGACTGGAAGTTGTGACTCAATAGCACTGTTAGACTTGGGTCATATACTATAATTCATAGTTTGTCAGTTCGCTTGCCTAAGGTCGGTGTTTTTCTCCGGGCACTCCGGTTTCTTTTCAACATCCCAGAACTAACTGCCTCGAAATAAGTGGGACGTAAAACACCATTACTCCACTCCAATCCACTAAAATTCACATAATTCATTTAATTGTTTCAAACTACTGGTTTGAGTACTTGTTTATTTTTCGACAGGTCTGGAAATTTCTTGATTCAAATGCTAATGACATACGTATACTATTATATCATATACTATATATAATCAATTATGAATTCGGGCAATTTTTCTATCACTGTCCTTGATATTTGTTAAAATCACAACGACTACTTGACATTTGTAGAGCTGTCAAGATGATATTCATTAAGTGATAATTAAGCCTTGTTTTTACATTTTCAAGATGTTAAAATATTTTGACTGCTATATCAGTCTTTATTAGTTGCCTTGTGATCGTGCAGGTATGTCAATCATTAGTAACACATAAAAAGTACTAATTATAGAATTTAAATGTTTGACATATGTGTTTTAATAAAGATGTTAATTTCTATTAGAGTCGCTGTGTAAGGTAACAGAGAATTATGCAGTATCACACTCAGTTTTTGGTTTGTTTCTATGTGTGACATAGATTATTTGCAATGCTTATTATTTTCATTCACAATATCTGATTATGTTCACTCACAATGTTTGATTTTTTTAACTCACAGTGTTTGAAATGTTCACTTGCAATATTTCACTAAAAATGATTGCTATTGTTCACTGACAACATTTATATTTTTAACCCTGTTTCAATTTGTTTACTCACATTGTCAATTTTTGTTACTCACATTGTTTGATATTTTAACTCACAATATTTAAATTTAAATTGTTTGAATTTGTTTACTCACATTGGCAAAATATTTACTTGCAATTTTTGATTTTTTACTCACAATGTTTGATATTGTTCACCCACAGTGTTTGATTTTTTTGCAGACAGTGTTTGATTTTTTACACACAGTGTTTGATTTAAGTGAAAAATGTTCTTGCCTCATTAACAAAACGAACCGAAAGTTATTTAGCCTGATATCAAAGCAAAAATAATCAAAAAGCAAGTGTCTAGCTCACTAGACTCATGCTCATATTGATGTAATACAAATGTCATTCAATTTTTCTAAAATGCGCGATTACTGATCACAGTGGTTTTCACTGCCTAGGTTCGAACTCCGGTCGGGCTAGTCTAAGTCTAAGGAAGTTTGTTTGTTGGCTTGCCGAAGGTCGTTTTTTAGGTTCTAGGGTTTCTCCCTCAAAATTAAGTGGAAGAATCTTGACTGTGACGTAAGACACAATATATCAGAATACAATGTATGTTATATAAATCATCCAAATGTCCTTGAAAAAGGTTAAATAATAACTTCTAGACAGTATTTATACCCAGGCAGCCATAAAATTTAAGAGACAAATAACTTTACAAAATATAAGCTCAACAAAACGTGAATTGATCATAACACGTGGCTCTATCAGCAGCGTTAGTGATTGTCCATAAACCAGTTCGTATAACATGAAGCCTTTCGCTAGTTGTCAAAATATTCCTTTATTTTGATATTGGATATTTATGATATATATTTTAATATAAAAGCCAAACGCCTATGTGTCTTGTTTTCAGTATGTAATACTTCAGTGTAAAAGAAAAGCTTCAAGAAACGTAAAATCACATTTTTCGGCCCGTCATCTTCGTTTACTATTTATTCGTATTTAAGGCAGCTGTGAGCATCCCGGTGTTCACAGTAAATCCTACTTGTAAATGTACCAAAAACCGACTCGGAATCTGGTAAAATCGTTGATGTTACTGTTAAACATACAACTGAAGTCTGTACAGTTACCAACTCCAAATCTTAATAAATCGTTGATTGAGTAACTTTTTTCAGATTGGGTTTATATGGTTCTAAGTTTTGATTGTAGTTTATCATTTTCTAAAGATTTGTTTAAAGTTGTATATATTAATTACATTTAAATTTACTGAAAAATCAATGACCGTTGATAGTTTTGAATTGTTTTGAAATAATTAAATCAAAATGGGCTCATAAGAGTAGAGCGTGACTCTATATGCATATAAACAGGTGGGATCAATACATGCAAGAGTAGAATGTTAAAAATAATTCATTTAAACATAGTATGTGCGATTAAAGGCATTCAAAAGTAGCACGTGAACAATAATTCATTCTTAAGCAACATATATTAATAAATCTACATTCAAAAGCAACACCTGTCAATCATATAAATTAAATGTATTCAAAAGCATCATATGTAAAATTGAAACATTTAGAAGTAGTTTGTGTCGAAGTATTTGTTTAAAAGAAGCACATTATGGTTTAAACATGCATAGTGCCATGTGCTTTTGAAATACAACACAAAAGTAGCACAAAATAATGCAATTCAAAAATTGTACACGACAATTGTAACACAAAAATTGCTTTGAAAAATCACATGCTAAAGTATATTTGAAAAATAACTTTCGTCAACACAGGGAATTTCAAAAATGCTTGCAATGGTGCTTTCAGAACGTTTATAAAAACAGATAGGAGTTAAAGTTACCGAAAATATCACATAACATTTCCTTACTAACATGAATCAATATCGGTTACAAGCCTACCTTGAACTAATGTGACCCAAACTAAATGTATAGGTGTTGGTAATGACACAAATACCAATAGTGTATGAATCTATGTATGTGTGTGTGCAAATGCTAATAGGTTATATTTAAAAGTAATTTTTATTGTTGTTTGACGGATTGTGATAAATTTTCACATACTAATAATTTTAATTCTCAGGGTTGTATCAAACTATTTTTGGCAAATTCAATAAAAACTCACGTGCCTGCGAAATACGTTCGAATTTTTAAAAAAGAATCTTTTTTTGGTAAACTCAAACTGTATTTAAATAGGTACAATTAAAACTCACGTTCCTGCGAAATACATTCAAATTTTAAATAAGAATCTTTTTTTTTTTTTTTTTTTTTTTTTTTTTCTTTTTGGTCAACTCAAACTGTATTTTAAATAGGTACTCGCATTAAATATTAACCTAATACAACTTACAATGCATTTCGTTTATCAGAGCTAAAGATTAAAAACAAACAAGCGACAACATAAACATTGCTCAAGTAACAACAGAACAAAATAACAGATAATAATAAGCATTAGCATAAAACATTGACCTAGAAACAGCAACATAATAAAACACGGAAAAAGCAACAACATGAAACCTTATGCAGGCAATAGAAAAACAATTCAACACGCCAAAACAAGTTATAACACAAAACATTGAACATTTACAGCAACAACATGAAACTTTGTTTGGTGACAGCAATAACGCACCACAACAAGTTACAGCATTGTCCCGAAAACAGCAAAACAGTATATTACGTCACAAGTTAAATTACAGATAATTGCCTAGCATCAGTAAAACAATAAAATGCGCAAAAATTACATCTCTTAACTTCATCTGGAAACAGCAAAAGAGTATAACGCACAACAATAAGCCACAATACGCGACATCAAACACATGTTGACCTTGCAACAGTTAAGCTATCTATTTAACACGACACAACACATACAAAAAGCAAGGCAAAACAATATAACAAACCATAATAAGCAAATAATGAAATAAAAATAATAAATTTATAAATGTAATAAATAATTAAATAAATAATAATAAAAAAAAATAAATAAATAAATAAAATCTAGACTGTATACTATAATGAGAGGAGATATCCTATGATTAGTGACATTTTATGTACTTGACATTGCAATCAGATAAAACACAAAATTTGCAGTGTATCAAAGCTTAATATTTTTATTTTTATTTTATAATCCAATATTAGATGTTTGTAAAAATATTATTGAGAATGCTTTTTAAATATAAAATAAAAAACTTAAAATTCAGTAAAATTTAACGAAATTATGATATTGAAATGAATTTCCGATTGATTCCAATTTCCATATTTGACTATTTCTGTCCTGGCGTAGGTTTGATGTGCTATGATGGTTCAGTGTCGCGTTTTAATAATATTGATTATAAAAATAATTTCTAATCCTAAGAGAGCGAAGTATCGGGATAACTTTAATGCTTATCAATTTCCCTTTCCGATTGTTATCTGTTTTTATTCTGATATTTCCTTTTTGAATGTCAAATTCGGAAAATATCAATAAGTAAGTACTTAAAAATCATAGAGAATAAGCATTATTTCTAATTACGAACTTTGAAAAGAAAAATGTCATATTATATTACTTTATGACATTGAAGGTCACTCGTTCCTTTGATATTGTGACAATACATCAGCCTTTAAAAATAAAGCATAAAATACAAGCAAAGATTGAAGACATTACTACAATTCCAAAATGGTTTATTTTTTATAACTTGATGATCAATGTATAAATTCATGTTCCCTTCCTTAACCATGGAAAATGTGCGTTGATTTTAAACTTATATGGAAAACGTCTTCCATAAAATTGATAATGGCTTATTGTTAATTCACCGCGAGTTACACGCCTTGATTCTTTACATGCATCAAGTTTAAGGGTATTTAAATTCATGATTACGTGTTTAAAGTCTTAATTTTATAACTTCACTGTGACCATGTTTGTTAACCAATGTCAATAATTTTTACAAACTTAGTAAAGTTTTTGATGAAGATGCTAAAAATTTAGTTTTAAGTTTTAAGCCTTTCTGTTGATAACGAGAATATGTTTAATATAGTTTCGTGTACTAAAACGTGTTAAAAATTATTTATAATTGTCACTATTACCTTAAACGTAGATCAAGGGCAACCAGCTTCGAAAACTGAAAAAGTTATATGTTCTGATTTACGCAGTTTCAAGCTTTGATTTGCCTTTCATTTTGTGACTAAAAATATTTAAGTATTGTTCGTCTTGAAAACGCTAGGTGGCGGTGTAAAGTCGTTTAATATGGAAGATTGTTCTCTTTTTTTGCTATCTACTATATTCAGTTATAATTGTTTATATATCTTTTTATATTTCTTGTCAGCAATGATTTACAAAATCTTCTTTTATATTTTATAATCGGTGACCTTTGATGATCCATTAGCTAACAATTTCTCTTATTTTTCTGATTTTTGATAACCAAGTGAAATTTACAAACAGAGGAACCAAGCTTTCTTTATTTTTAAAATGAACTTTCGTGCAATGAAAAAATGAAAATTAATAAAACGCAACATTGAAACTTATGATTTTTTTCTGTCATTTTCTATATTTTTAAGAACCTTATTATTTTTTTAAAAAAAATTTATAAATCTGAAATGTACCGAAGTTATCACGTCTTTTTATAGATAAATGACATATACCCTGTGACTTTTAAATGGAATATCATTTATAGATAAACGATGACACAGACTCACATTTAGATGTCTGATCCGGAAATTATAAACCTATGATATCAAAAAAATTGTGATAGAAGGGTATTTTGATATTAAATTTTTGTATATATTTAGATGTCATCGTCTCGTCGGTTATTGCATTTTTAATTTATTTTCAACAACAACAACAACAACAACACACACACACACACACACACACACACACACACACACACACACAGAGTCAACTTATTAAATATGTTTTAGAGCTTAAGCTTCAACTGGCAACAGCCAGCTGAGCTTATGGTATGGCGAAGCGTTTCTGCGCGCATGCGTCCATGCATCCGTGTGATTGTGAACTTTAATCTTCTCTCGAATGAAACCAATTTTTGGGTGGAAGGTCCCTAGATAGAGTAAATTAAAAATACTATAAATAGAAAAAAAACGAGAAAAAATACCATGGTATATTTATTTGTTGATTGATACAAAGTTGAACTTTTGTAATCTTTTGTCAAATTGCGTCAAAATCGACTAGAAGAATATATTAAACGATTTCAGACCCTCTCAGACGATTGGCATGGCTCTTTTTCACTTTTTCTACTATAGATATAACCTGTTAGGTTATGATTTCAACCAAGACGTCAACCCTCCTAACAGATACAACCGTTTCGACCGCTCATTGGAAGAGCGTTCGAGAGAGAGGGAGGTCCAGGGTTTGAACAATGATTGGATCATACATAAGACTTTAAAGTTTAAAATATTGCTGCGTCGTCTGTCGCTCAGCATTAGGAGGACAGGGTATCGATAGGTTCATCTGATGCCAGAATAATTTGATTAGAGGAGTGTTTTTTGTTTGCATTTAAATAGTGTAATATGCAAATAAGTAGCTAAAAATTCGTTGAAAAACTTCTCTGAAACGTCTTCACCAAATAAAGCCAAATTAGATGCAGGATGTTTATAGGAAGAGAAGATTAAAGTTAGTAATTTTCGGCCAGATCCTAAATTCAAGATGGCTACTGTTACAATTAATAGAAAAAAAACCCCAGAAAATGGCAATTACATGGCTTTGTGACCTTAGTTTAAAGCTAGTGTGGATATGTCCACACTTTTATAGGAATTTCAAAGCATTTTAAAACTGGAACAACTTATTCAAAACCATCTTTTGTCTGTAATTGGTAAAATGTCTATTGTAACTATTGTAATGTTAATGTTAATAACACAGAATTAAACCCATTTTAATAGTCAAACTTACTAGCTAGACAATGCATTTTTATATTAATTTATAAAATGCGTTGGTATATTTATAATATACAATTGACAATATTTATATTAAATATTTTAAAACAGTTTAAACAAATCACACATATGTTTTATAGATACTTTCCCATCGAAATTTTTTATTTACAACACCGGAATTGTTTGACAAACAATTAGATTGTTTCCATAACCTTTTACAGCAAACAGGTGACTATTTATTGTATTAATGTTTACTATCATGCACACATAGCTATGAAGGAAAATGGGGAAGTTCTCATTTTATTTTTGTGTTCTGAATAATGTTAAAACCAAATTTCTCGAGGAATTCCATGTAACTTCTTTTTGTTTATTTATTTATAATTTCTATACTTTTATGTTTTAAAAATTTATAAGCAAAAGGAAAAAAAGTGATTGGATGTTAATATACTTTGAAACAAAAACTCTATGGAAATTTATGATGAGAAATATAAAACGATATAACAGAAATAGATTTAGTGTAATATGTTATGATAAAGAATCTACAAGGTATATGCCGGTTGCATTGTGTTTTACGTCTAATCAGCAATCAAACATAAAAACAACATTTAACAAGCCCAACAACGAAGGATATAGAAACAAGGTATACAGATCAAAAATGGCCCCAAAACGATTTAAATCCCTTCGTTAGGTTTTTTTTTAAAATTTTAATTGCATTTTCGATTTTAACCTTCTTATAACAGCGCACCAAATCATCAAGGTTAGAATCTCGCTTGGTTAGATTCTGGTGTTTCACAATTTGGCAGTTTTGTCCGACCACTTCAGTTTACTCCAAAAAAAACTGAAAACTATGATATATGCGAAAGAACATTGACTGTTGTGTCATCTTCTATTAAAATAATGCATTGAAAATCAGCACCGAACAACTTGTTGTCGTGTGCTGATTTTTGAATGTATTATTTTAATTGTAATTCAAAATCAGCACATAACAATGAAGAAAAACAACAATAACTGTCCTGGTTGAGTAAAACAACAAGATCACAAGAAATGACAAGAAACATCTTTTAATTGATCAATTATCTGGCCATAGAAATGTTATCAATTAATTCTACAAAAAATTGTAAATAATAAATAAAACAAAGCATAATTACCTCACTTCCATACCAGACATGCATGTGGACTAAACAGGAAAAAAAACCCGAATTTTCTGGTTAAATTGTACTTACCTGCCAATGTTATTGAAATATTTCTTTGTGTTTGTTGTATTGGTGACATTTACTTGTTTGTTGTTGTGAAGTCTAAGCCACGGTGACCTTGTCAAATATCAAACAAGATAACTTTCGTTTTATTGATCGAGTTAGTATAAACAATATACACGAAGACAAAATACTATTGGAATTTGTCTGTTTAAACAATGTGTCTTAGCCTAATCTTTTTTACGTTGTTTGCAATGTAATAGTCGGCTAAGTGCATGTCGGAAGTCCGTTCTTAGTGGGAAAACGTTTATTAGTTTCACAACAATTGGCAATTATCAATATTTCTTTTTCGGTTTTCTCCAATGTGTCTCTGAAATAATATTTATTATTATTTTTTAAAATTTATTTGAATGGGGCTTGACGTTGAAATTGCATTGTTTTTTTCATTTTACACGGGAAACATGTATATCTCTAATACCATTTATTATTCTAAGTGCTATTCGGGTGTAATGTAGCATCGTGCCCTATTAAGATTGTGTCACTTATAATGAAGCGGTCCGTTCTAGAGTGGTGGAGGAAACCGGAGTGCCTAAATAAAACCAAAAAAATCTTCGGCTAGCGAACAGACAAAAGGGATTCGAATCTCGGTGGTAAGAGGCACTGTGATTCGTAAGCTCACGTTTTAGACCACTCGACTCTCGAGACTCTTTCGGTGTCACTAAGACACAATTACAAACAATAACGAACAAACAATAAAATGGATTGATTTAAAATAAAAAAGAACTCAGCGTTGAAAACGAAAATCTCGCAAGCATAGAGATTCTAATACAATGTAGAAAACAAAACTGCTTGATACTTAAAACTAAAATAATAATAATAATAATAATAATAATAATAATGATGATGATGATGATGATAATGATGATTGTGATGATGATGATGATGATGATGATGATGAAACTAATAATAATAATAATAATAATAATAATAATGATGATGATGATGATGATGAAACTAATAATAATAATAATAATAATAATAATAATAATAATAATAATAATAATAATAATAAAATTAATAATAATCATGATTCGCATCATCATTATAATCATAATATATTGTGATGATGATAATAATAATTATAATGATGATGATGATGATAATAATAATGATAATAATAATAATACTAATAATAATAATAATAAAGAATATTTCAGTTATTAAAATGAAAACATGTATCTAATTTTTTTTTCATTTGTATCAAAAGTGAAGAAAAAATCAGCACGTAATATTGTATAAAGTTAACACTTTAACAAGATTTTTAAGTTTCTTCTGTGTACAATTCATATTTTATTTGGTCGTTCTATAATCATACATTTATGAATGAAAATTTCTAATCATTGAAGACTTAAAAACAAAATGATAAAGAAATCAAGAAATAGAACATAACATTTAATATTTAAAATCGCAGCTGTGCTTTATCAAGAATTAGTGCATAGGGATGTTTCCTTTTCTAGGATTCAGGAGTGGCTGTTAAAAAGAATTTAATTGACGTTGTACATAAAACGGAAAACGTAAAAGGAACAAAAATAAGCAAAAGTTACCCCACATTAGATCTACAAAAATTTCCGGATTCCGTTTATTTTATACATTTTCTTTTCCGAATTGTCATACTCATCTCATTATTTCTTCTAATTAAAGTTAGAATAAAGGAATGTGCGCTACTCTTCCCCTAACTTGTTTTTTTTATCAGAAAATTAAAAGAAACCGGAGATCGAAACACTCCAATGGTAATTGACGTATTATATATATATTTTCCGATATCTTACACTTTCATTCAATAAGTTGCGGGGTAACCTGGTGAAATAATAATAATCATGATGATGATGATGATGATGATGACGATGATAAAAATAATGGTAATAATAAAACTGATGATAATAATAATAATAATAATAATAATAATAATGATGATGATGATGATGATGATGATGATGATGATGATGATGATTAAATGATAATAAAATTAATAATAATCATGATTCGCTTCATCATCATTATAATTATGATATATCCAGATAATGAGAAGTGACAAATATGTTTCAATATCTGACTTATTCATGAAACTTTATAAGGGAATTTTATAAGGGAAGATTTTTATTTCTTTCCTATATGATAAATATTAAGTGTTGATTAATTTAATTGATGATGCAATTCTATTAGATACATTTAGTTATTAGAACATTCATAATCTTTACTGAAAACATTTTAAGTATTCAGTCAAGTTAATGCCTTCGTCATATACTTTAAAAAAAATGTATTTTATAAATTAATTAAAAAATGAAATAGGGCAAGTGTTAATGTCAGTGGTTTTATTCAGTGGTCGTATAATACAATTTTCCTATGCTCGTTTTTGATTGTTGTATTGGCTTTTGCAAAGTAAGTGTCTTTAGTTATATTTGCAACTGAAAATGCATGTACTTTGCAACTTCCGACGTAACTA
Organism: Tegillarca granosa; assembly: GCA_029721355.1. Lineage (NCBI taxonomy): Eukaryota > Metazoa > Mollusca > Bivalvia > Arcoida > Arcidae > Tegillarca > Tegillarca granosa. The sequence continues at coordinate 22,078,678 of CM056605.1, read as the reverse complement.
AGAACACGAAACAACACAAATAAATGGTACAAAACAGCCTAAAAAGACAAGAAAAGAAAAGACATTATCATCGAAACCAATGCAAAATTAGACAAGTTTAAGTGCAGTGACAATATTACCAAATTACCAACGAATGGTGCCAAGCATAACACTTAATTTACAAATCGTGGTCTGTAAACCTTGCTCAAAATCAAAAAGATAAAATAAAAAAAATGAGCCAACGACCTTTTTAAAAATATGTTGTTAATTAAAAAATGTTATTTTAAATTTCAAACATCAGTTGCACAGTTTAACGAGTAATTGTTCTGTGTTGTTTTTCAAAACCAGATGCAAGATTTCATATAATTTTACAAGTACATTTTTGTTGTTTTCCGACACCAAATTAACGATTTCACGGAATTTCACGAGTAGTTTATCTGACACCAAATATACAGTATCACGAGAGGTATTTGTGTTGTTTTCCGACACCAAATAAACAATTTCACGGGTTGGATACAGTGTTTTTCTCAGACACCAAATAAACAATTTCGCGGTTTGGATACGTGTTGTTCTCAGACAACAAATAAACAATTTCACGGGTTGGATACGTGTTGTTCTCAGACACCAAATAAACAATTTCGCGGGTTGGATACGTGTTGTTCTCAGACACCAAATAAACAATTTCACGGGTTGGATACGTGTTGCTCTTCGACACCAAATAAACAATTTCACGGGTTGGATACGTGTTGTTCTCAGACACCAAATAAACAATTTCACGGGTTGGATACGTGTTGTTCTCAGACACCAAATAAACAATTTCACGGGTTGGATACGTGTGGTTCTCAGACACCAAATAAACAATTTCACGGGTTGGATACTGTTGCTCTCTGACACCAAATAAACAATTTCACGGGTTGGATACGTGTTGTTCTCAGATAACAAATAAACAATTTCACGGGTTGGATACTTGTTGTTCTCAGACCCCAAATAAACAATTTCAAGGGTTGGATACGTGTTGTTCTCAGACACCAAATGAACAATTTCACGGGTTGGATACGTGTTGTTCTCAGACACCACATAAACAATTTCACGGGTTGGATACGTGTTGTTCTCAGACACCAAATAAACAATTTCAAGGGTTTGATACGTGTTGTTGTCAGACACCAAATGAACAATTTCACGGGTTGGATACGTGTTGCTCTCCGACATCAAATAAACAATTTCACGGGTTGGATACGTGTTGTTCTCAGACACCAAATAAACAATCTCACGGGTTGGATACGTGTTGTTCTCAAACACCAAATAAACAATTTCACGGTTTGGATACGTGTTGTTCTCAGACACCAAATTAACAATTTCACGGTTTGGATACGTGTTGTTCTCAGACAACAAATAAACAATTTCGCGGGTTGGATACGTGTTGTTCTCCGACACCAAATAAACAATTTTGCGGGTTGGATACGTGTTGTTCTCAGACACCAAATAAACAATTTCACGGGTTGGTAAGTGTTGTTCTCAGACACCAAATAAACAATTTCACGGGTTGGATACGTGTTGTTCTCAGACACCAAATAAACAATTTCACGGGTTTGATACGTGTTGTTCTCAGACACCAAATGAACAATTTCACGGGTTGGATACGTGTTGCTCTCCGACATCAAATAAACAATTTCACGGGTTGGATACGTGTGGTTCTCAGACACCAAATAAACAATTTCGCGGGTTGGATACGTGTTGTTCTCCGACACCAAATAAACAATTTCACGGTTTGGATACGTGTTGCTCTTCGACACCAAATAAATAATTTCACGGTTTGGATACGTGTTGTTCTCAGACAACAAATAAACAATTTCGCGGGTTGGATACGTGTTGTTCTCCGACACCAAATAAACAATTTCGCGGGTTGGATACGTGTTGTTCTCAGACAACAAAAAAACAATTTCACGGGTTGGATACGTGTTGTTCTCAGACACCAAATAAACAATTTCACGGGTTGGATACGTGTTGTTCTCAGACACCAAATAAACAATTTCACGGGTTGGTACGTGTTGTTCTCAGACACCAAATAAACAATTTCACGGGTTGGATACGTGTTGTGTTCCGACACCAAATAAACAATTTCACGAGTTGTATACGTGTTGTTTTCAGACACCAAATAAACAATTTTGCGGGTTGGATACGTGTTGTTCTCAGACACCAAATAAACAATTTCACGAGTTGTATACGTGTTGTGTTCCGACACCAAATAAACAATTTCACGAGTTGTATAGGTGTTGCTCTCCGACACCAAATAAACAATTTCACGAGTTGTATACGTGTTGTGTTCCGACACCAAATAAACAATTTCACGAGTTGTATACGTGTTGTGTTCCGACACCAGGTAAACTATTTCACGAGTTGTATACGTGTTGTGTTCCGACACCAAATAAACAATTTCACGAGTTGTATACGTGTTGTGTTCCGACACCAGGTAAACTATTTCACGAGTTGTATACGTGTTGCTCTCCGACACCAAATAAACAATTTCACGAGTTGTATACGTGTTGTGTTCCGACACCAGGTAAACTATTTCACGAAATTTCTTTGGCGGTATTTATGTTTTGTCCGGCACTAAATAAACGAATCCACGGAATTTTCACGAATGGGATTTTTTTCTCCGACACCGATTCACAGTGTCACGGGTAGTTTTTTGTGATTTTTAGATACATTATTACGTTTGGTTGTAACAGTTTATGATACTTAACACTGGAACACAGAAAAATACGGCCTATGGTAAGCAAACATAAATTTAAGTCGGCTTCACCCTTGTAAAATTCGAATATAGGTGATAAGTAAGCACGCAAATGAAATCATTAGGCCATCGAAATCTGAAATAAACGTCGGAATTGAGATTATAAGAAATAGAATAATCAAATAAATGGAAAATGATTTTAAAGACTTTTGACTTCAAGCACACATTGAATACATCCGTATTGTGATTGTTTTACACCTAGCATTCTTTGAAACAGAAGTTTTCTCTTTTTACTTTTTTTATGTCTTATTTAAACAGCAAACATTTGTTGTAAAACAGCCAACATTTATTATTTAACTTTATTTTTGTTTTCTTAATCGATCTGACAAATTTTTGTCTACACTCGTAAATCATAATTCAAGTACGTAATCATACGTTATATGGAAACAGCTGTTATACAATCAACGCTCCCATGTATGATGGCATGCCGGGTAATATTATTTAAACCATTGACAGTTACACAATTAATGCGGGGGTGAACCAGTTTCCGATCGGATTTATTACACTATGCATGTTGTTCATTTGCTCACACTTGGGAATTTTGAAATCCAATCAGAAATCATTGATTAAAGAGATCTAGATGTTTGAAAATAGATTTAACTTATTTTTTTGATAGAACATTTCTTGTACTACGTAATTTATTGGATTTTTTTGTCTCAGGGCCATAAAAAGCATTTCTATAACGTCGATTTATTCAGTCTACAAATCTCAAGAGGGTTAAGACAATGATTGTAAAAGGTTGAATTAATTATTCCATCTGCTTTCTCTCGTTTTTTTTCTTAAAAGACCTGCAATTAGTAAATTCTTTATATAAAATTTGTAGGTGTTGAAAAACGAATAATTTATTCCGATTTTATTTATTATGAATTTTATTAATTTACTAAAGGATATGAAGAGATAATATCACTTCACAAATAGCACTTAATATTCATTTGTGGGGGATTGGCCATTTAAGGCTTATCAATACATATTCTGCGACAAAATGCTGTAGTCCACCCATAAAGAATGAGTGGCAATTGTTCCGACAGAAAACGCGTCTAATTAACAATATCTAATATAGACAACTCGTTTTAGAAATATGTTTGGGTGGTTAAAACCCTCCAAAATTAATATAACCTACCAAACTGGAAATAGCAACTTTTATATTCACTGAACTCATATTCTTTACTTGTCCTTTTTAGCTGTTTCTATCATAATTTTTTTTGAAGGGGGGGGGGGGCTTTGGTTTTGTTAAGATTTTTTCAACCGTATCAATTTTTCCAAACGTTATACCCTTTTGTCTAAATTATTGTTATAAAACTTTCTGGATTGGCCATTCACAAGTTTATTTTTTGCGTCAACAATTTTGGGAAAAAACTGTTTTGTCAAAGTCAGTTAACCTTAATTAGAAATCCTTGTTATTGTTATTATTTATTTATTTTTTTCATAATTATTATTATTTTGCTTTTAAAAACACCTGTAATAGTTACTTTAATATTTTATGCGCTAGAAAGTTTTTATTGTTTCCAGGCAATTTTTTTTCTGACACTTTTTAAATAACTTAAAAGAACAATAATTGAGAACATTTAAAAATGCTAGGCTATTCTAAATATACTTCTAGGGATTGATCAATTAATAATTTCGATTTTTGTTCATATGCCACGAAATTTCAAACGGAAACGCTTAAAGCCTTACCGTATATCTCTGATAATTTACATTTAATGTTTAACGACATGAAAACATTAAAATTAAGTAAATAAGTAGGCGATTTAATACAAGAAAAAGTCAAACAAATCGTTCAGGTCCTTGAAGAGTATCGAAGACACACAAAAGATAAAGTTGCATAAATCGTTGATGATTTATGAATTGCAGAGCTTTGCGCTGCTAAAGTTAGAATCCAAGTGTCAGGTGACTTACTATTTGTCCATAATTGTTTGTCACATGGTTTTTTCTTATCAAAATCATAAGGTTTTTTTTTGGACATAGTCAATTTGTTATCTTGTTAAAAACATTTAGAACAGTAAAAATTGTTATATGCACAGAATTAAAGAAACTTTTTGAATAGGTCTGGTTATTTTCCCCTTTAGGTCAGTAAACTTTACATGATTTTTTTTTTAAAAAAATTGAACTTTTTTTGTTTAAATATGGAGTTTCGTTCTTCAAATATGTATATGACAAACAATTATAGACTGACAGTAAGTATAGTTTCTGCAAAACTTTGTTTTTATTACCCTCCGAAAACTGGCCACCTCGATCCAGGAGTAATCTGGAAACGTAAAACACCATTGGTCTTTTCTACTCAATGTTAAGATGCAATAATGTTGGCATGTCGTTTAACAGCAGTTAGCCAAGAAACGTGCTAACAAATGAGTTTGATTGTTTTTGCTTGATTTCTCTTACATGTCCGAAGACCACTGCGGTAGCTTAGTTGGTAGATGGCTCGCACCGTAAGTGGAAGGTCTTGGGTTCGAGCCCCGACCGGGTCTGACTCAAGACTTGAAAGTGAGTAGTGGCTGTTTTTTTCGCCAAGCACTCGGCATTACGAAATGAAAGTCACGGTTCTTTCGGATGGGAACGGTAGGCTTGGCACGATAAAGAACCCTGCAATATAATGCCATCAGCGCAACGTACAGGCAAAATTTCTGCACTTTCGCCTATAACTGGCGACGTTTATATATAAGTGAAATATTCTTGACTGGGACGTAAAACACCATTACTCAACTCAACTCTTACAATCCGAGCCCTCAATAAGTGTTTTGTAGGATTCATTATATAACGTGTATTAATTATACCATGCATGAATTCAGAATGGTAGAAATTGACACGTTTTTATGTGACTGACATTGATTTACATGTGTTAAATTATCTATTCTTAATCATTGTTTTAATTGACCAATGAAATAAAAACAAAACGAATTGATGTGCATGTAATTGATCATTCTGTAAATTTAAAAGGGAAGTTAACTGTTAATTTACATTTAAATTATTTCGAATTGATAATGACTAATGACCAAATTATTTTTTATCATTAAAGAAAACCGCAAACTAGCTATTTTAAAAACCTAATGAATAAGAATAAAAGTGATAAGTAATAAAATCAGGTCTTTTGTTTTACATACGATCGTTATTGTCAAAGGTCAGTTGTTTGCAATGAAAAATACAACCAATGTTGATAATTAATTAATTAAAATTTTACTGTCGCTAAATGAAGAATGAATGTGAAACATGAAAAAATATAAAGTTGGCTGGTTGGTTGGTTCAAATTCAATTTCTTTTTTCTCACATTGGTCGAATGTTGTTTTACCTAACATTAGCAATTTTATCAGCTCTTCTTGTCGAGACAATTTTTTTGTTAATCTAGAAGATTAATTTGAACTCTTGCTTATGTGGTGCGTGATTATGCATGTAGTTATGATTTGCATTGATCTAGTGCGCCCTTATGACAACATCTTTAAATGCTAGTACACTCACCCGCAATGCAACTAATCAGCCAACCAGTAAACGCCTGAGTCAAAAATGACAAAAATATGAAAATTGAATTGTGTTGGATTCTTCATAAGTTCTTTTTACAAATGCGTTCTCATGTTTCACGGAACCTCGAGAAATCTGCTTCTGGACTACTCTTTACAAATGATGTTGTACTGTGACCAATATGCATCATTTTATCAATATATCCACTGTCCGTTCAATAAGTAGTGTTATAATTAATGCATGTTTTTTTGTCTGTGTCTCGATCTTTACTCAGTTTGTTGGTTGTAGAAGTAGAATGTTCTTGGCTATTTCCATGAACATATTTGTATAAAAATAACGACAATGTTGGTTAGCGTACCACGTGACGGTACCACCTGACTGTTTGTGTAAACAACGCATTGCAAGTTCGAAGGTAAAGAAGGTATTAAACACTTTCTTTTCCTATTAGAATAACTTGTTCCGTACTAGCGATACAAGTTTTACGAGTTACTATAGCGAGCAAAATCTAAATGATAAATCCGTACAAAATAAGAGAATTGAGGTCTTAAAAAATAACAAAATTAAATCTTTTGTTGTGGTTTAATAATATTTGAGTAAAGTTTTGCATATTTTTGTTTTTTTAGCATTGAAAAGCGGTTTAGACAATTTAATACCTATGGAACGCTCGCAATCTTCCAAGAACAAACTGGCTAATTTTCTCAAATTAGGATTTCTCCAAAAATAAATTAAACAGATACTGTAAGAGATGCTGAGATTCGTAAGTTAAAACTTCAGTATTTTAGTGGATTTTTTTATAAGAGGACTACTCGTGGACTTACAATAGCACTGTAATCACACTACTGGACATTGCTCGCCAGTGGTAGAAAGTTTTATAATGAGCGGTCCCAATGTGTGTTTTTAATTTTTCTTTATTGTTTTCTTTCAATCTTTTCAGTTTTACCATATAGAAAATAACATACTATGCTTTATAAAGAGGAGAATAAAGAACAGTAATCTTCATATACAAAATCACTATCAAATGATTTTGGATCTTGTGGTTCAAAATAAGCAACACTTTAAATCATCATCCAAATAATAAAACTAAGCAGGGTTACATTTTGTGTAAAAAAGACGATTTGTAATTTAAAATATATAACGTTGCGTTAAAATCCAAATAAATATTTTAAAAAATGCTGAAGTTTCTGATTCATGGAATTGCAGTAAAGCATGCAAAGTCTGAAAATAGGAGTTGAGCATGAAAATTTTTGATTCATATATCGTTTACCAACAAAATCTAGGGAGGATTAATTCAACAACCATTTGTTTTATATCATTTACCACAAATCTGATATTTTTCTACTAAGATTTCAGTAAAATCATCCACACATTTGTTGAACAAACACGAGTTTCTGCTATGCATCATCCGCATTTAAGAACATTATGGATTATCTTTGGATTTAGTGTTTCTTCCTTAAGACCATTGTTTTCGGATAACGACAAATTATTTTTCTGATCATAAAATCGTCGGCATTATTAAGTATAAAAACCTTTTAATTATATACAAACTGATGACTTATTTTTAAAACCCATTTAATATACATAAAAACCCGCGGGGGTATCATCTCTGTCTTCCAGACACAATTCCATTTCTAAGTAGTGCTATATCAGTTTTATTAGTTTCATGGTTCTTCAGAAAGGAGTGCGGGGGCATCACTTTGTTAAATCATGTAACCCAGTATGGAAGTGATAAGTAAGTTATCATGTACAAACACATGTTTCACAGTGCGGGGAGGGGTGGTGGGGATGGGTGCTCGGTGGTTGAGGGGTCTAAAGCTGGCCTTTACAAATAAAAGAGCCTCTCACTGTCTAAGTTTGAATTCACTCAGAGAGATCCTTGTGTGAAAAAGTTTGGCAATTCGCATTAGAAAAAGAAAGTAAGCGAAAGAATGATGCAACAGTCCTGCGTATACAATGTTTTAGATTAAAATTTAACTATTTCAATAAACAAATAAAAAAAAATTAAATTAATTCTAAAAATTATTACAATAAATTTTTAATGAATATTTCATGGTTATTGTCACGTACTTGTTCATCGATTGGTGTTTTGAAATAATGCACATACGTCAGATACTTTTATTTAAAAGAAAAAAAAAACCTATTTATTAATTTTTACTGAGCTTTTATTTTAACAAAAATATCAATCCTGGTTCATGGGAATTGATAACTGTCTGTGTTTTCTTTTAACAGTATTTTTCGTAACAATGTGTCTATATTTTCCACCAATATTTATTTAATTATATTAATACTTCAATAGCTAATGACTGCTATTTTTGGAAATCAAATATCCTTTTGCCCAAATATATAAATACATTGTTCAGAATTTTTGTTTTTAGATAGATTGGAATCTTACACGTTATTATAATTCATAAAAGCCTACCATCTCCGATTCGGGGATTGGATATCCTTTTTAAGTTGGTTTATATAAAATATTCAATGCTTATAGTTTTTTCGTGATCAAGTTTTGTTCGTTAAATATGTAATACCAAGGGCGTGATGATGGTTGTGAATTGGTGTTTTACGAATAGGGAAGACGATATTAATATCGATGTCAGCTCTGAAAAGATCGAGTAAACAGTAACAAGTTAGTAACAAGCTAACTGATTGTCTAATACTATCACCTACCTGAAACAAAGCAGTATAAATTACTGTAATAAATAAAGCTTCATTATCGGCGAGAATCACTTGTGTCAAACATCTTTTTTAAAAATATTCTAAATTACTATATGTTTGCACTTCAGTTGTCTAGGTTCAAGTAACAGATCAATACGAAACTTTTAAATTTCATCTTATTCTGTTTTCTGTGTTTTATGTGCAAATTTGAAAAAATACATTGTTTGTATGAATTTTATATTTTATAATGCAATGAAAATGACCCCGATTCTTGAACAAAAATGCATTTTAAGAATAACAATACATCCGATCATCTAGGTTCTCTTGAGCAAATGTTGCAGCTGCCATAGTTAAGAGGTTTTCTCCTAGGTTTTCTCCAACGTCTCATAACTGTATGTAAAAGAATCTTGATTGAGGCGTAGGACACTCTACCCTAAAATTTATCAGTAATATAAACATATCGATTCATTTTTTTCGTGAGAGTTCATTTCCAAAGTAATTCAGATGCAATTTTAAAGTTCTTGTTGAATCTTATATGAAACTAATTTTTATAATGACTGAATTTATTTACACACAAATCATCAACTACTAGTAGCAAAAAAGGAATATAAATAAATAGAATAGAACGAAATTTAAAAATAATAAATAAATTAGTAGATAGATAGATAGATAGATAGATAGATAGATAGATAGATAGATAGATAAAAAATAACCAGTTTTTGTATGAAAAAACTACTTGCATCCGTAACTAAATTTTTTAAATTAAAAGTTTCTCAAACGCCAAATCTAGTTTTTTGAAGATGCCGGTATCGATAAATTTAGGAATGTCATCAAATATGAAAAACCCTACATGTTGATATATAATTAATTGAATTGTGAATGATGTCGTGAAAAAATGACATTGTTTGAAAAATCTGAGAGTGAACATGCTTCATTGATTTTTCTAGGCAAAAAAAGAATATTCCGGAACAACAGTAATATATTTTCCGGATATTATATAAAAGGATGGGAATCAAGTGGATTTAGATTAGGTATTTAGAAAGCCCCACCCACGTGGTAGCTCAGTATATTCCGTTGTTAGTCATGCTGAGAAAAAAAGTAGCACATATAAATTGATTTGAATCGGAAATACCAAATCTTTATGGCATTGATGATTATATCTGCTATTACATAGGTGACCTTTCAAAATGAAGGCGTTTTTTAACATAAAATTATTGGTTATTATGTGTGGGCGATAAAGCGATTTTGGCTTAAATGGACCGTTTTCGTTTCTGATGTTAAATGTCTATATTTTGAAAAAGTAAAAAAAAAATGTAATAACTTTGAGTTGTCAGATTTTGGCTTATGCTAATGTCTGTTTTTTATTTCCAAGTCAATGTTTGTGCTTCCATGAAGGCTGGATAATAAACAAGTTAGCCTTCAAACCCAAGGCACGTAACCAATGTTGGTTCAAGCACGGTCAAACGCAATTGAAAAGAGATTTTACCATGTCGTTGGCATTTATTGGTTCGCTCGGTAAGTACCAGTTTAATTCACTGTTTGGTCAGCGACGGTAATGTACCACATACTGAGACAGTATTCTAGCACTCCATAAGGTTTTCACAAATGACCACAAGTACAACGCAGATTAGAAATGCTCGCAACACCACCATACGCAACAGATGAACTTGTGTCTAGATGAATTTTTGAAATTAATAAAAAATTATTTTGTCGTAAAAAAAAAAAAAAAAAAAATAATTCGACG